>LPNX011173853.1:341146-391363 GCA_001517045.1 Pseudotsuga menziesii | reverse complement strand
CCCCTGCTCTCCCCCCATTTACATTGAACAATTCTAGAATTTATATCTAATTACATCAACTAACTCTTGCTAATTTAGTTCCCCTCTAGTTACAAGGAATTTGAAATTATTTGCTCCTCTGCCTCTTCAATGAGGTCTGCCACTTGTAAGGTGAGTTATTGAAATGATGATTCGATTTCCTGGCAATATGGAAACCGTTGAACTTTAAAAGCCATCAAATATAAAATAATTCTTTGTTTTTAGGCTATCTTCCATCTGTATCATTGAATGCTTAAACGATGATGGAAGATATTGACCAAATCCCTAATAATCTGGAGATGATGCGATCAAATTGCCAACTCAATTCCTGGAAACACTGGAAGTGCTGTCTTCAAATTCGAAATGCTCTGCTACCTATACACTGCTATCTGGAAATCTGATCCTTCTTCTACGCTGGCATTCTCATCATTCTCACCCATCTGTATTATCAAGCTTGTCCTTGCTTGTTGGTAGAACAAAATTTGCTAGCATTTCATTTACTGCATTTGCCAAGACTTCCTTTCCATTTCCTTAAAACGCTTAGCTGCTCTTACTTTGATCTCTTGAGGAAGAGGGAAGATAACAAATGCAATCTTGTGATAGTCCACAAACGCTCTTAGTTTGCGTTTACAGGCACTTTTATAAACATCGGTTTGATCTAGGATGTAATTACGAGCTGTTTTATTTGCTCTATCTAATAGTGTATTAAATATTCCAGTAGATCGATCCATCAAACGATCAAACCGTTCCCCATAATTGTGTTTTCGTAGCAACCCTGGAACTTTCATTTGCTCAAGCGCTAAATCTGTCCCAAGAATCATATATCGCTTATCTGGATGATCCTTTGTCCAGTTCTCAGCCCAGGTAGTTCACATTCTTTCTTACTACTAAATTGAGGGCTAATTATCCCATTCCCATCCTGAAGTGCATCACTCCAATTCGAAAGCACATGTGGAAATATTGCCGACTCCCAAGACAATTTCTTAAGTGGGCTGTCTGTGACTTCCAGACCCTTAGGACCCGAGTCAAATCGTTTAGCTATTCCTAGCTGTGTCCCATTCTTTTGAAATAAAAGTTCAGCCAGAGGCTTGCTTTCAAGGTTTACAACGCACACAATGGTATCAGCAACACTGAACTTGGAACCATAATCTGAAGTGTCCTAGAACTTGATATGTGACTGGAGATGTCTTGCCGATCCTCCATTCTCCCTTCATAGCCAATAGCTATGTCTTCAACAACACCAATTTAGTAAGGCATACACATGTTGCATTGTTCAGAGTGGTGTTATGCCTATTTGTTTCATAAAAATAAGAAGACATACTTTACACAATCCATGAAGCCCTGTAACCTGAATTTCCAAGAAAGGATTTCACATTCTTCAACAACAGAATGAATATGCAGTACATCTCTGTAACCAGCAGTAAATATTGCTTTATGTTCCAGTAGCTCCAATATCTGTAACTGCGTGCTTCGGAATGCAGACATTGTAATCCAAACCCATTTGGACATTCTCAGAGATAACAGAACGCTTCAGTATAAAACACATGCATATATGGAAGCGTTGAGTCTAGATATGCGTGCACATATATGGAAGTGCTTCCATATATGCGTGTGCATACATAGAAGCACCTCCATATAAAGCACACTCACATATGAAACCTTCGTATATGCACACGCATATACGAAACCGCTCCGCACGTGCATATAAGGAATCCCGCATACGGGAGCAGTTCTATATATGTGCGTGTGCATACACGCACATATACAAAATTGCTACCATAAATGCTTGTGCATATACAGAATATATGGAACCGCTTCCATATATGCACGCGCATATATAGAAGCAATTCCACATATGCACACACATATATGGAAGGGATTATGTATATGTGCACTTCCGTATATGCACGCTTCCATATGCACACGCATATACGAAAGAGCACATATACGAAAGATATTCGATATATGTGCGCACATATACATAAGCGCGCCTATAGAGAAGAGCTTCAGTATATGTGCGCTTTCGTATGCATATGCACACACACATATAAAATCCCTTCTGTTTATGCGGATGCATATACGAGCGTCGTTTTGTATATGCATGCATATATAAAAAGGATTCCATATATGTGCGCGCATATACATAATGACTTTCATATATGCATGCATTCATACAAGTGTGCATATACAGAAGGGATTCCATATATGCGTGCATATACGGAAGCACACGTATATAGAATGGATTCTTTATATGTGCGCATATACGAAATCCATTCTATATATGCGCACGCATATACGGACGTGGTGCCATATATGTGCATGCATATATGGAAGGGCTTTCATAAATGCGCATGCATATATGAAAGCCCTTCCGTATATGCATGTGCATATACATAACTGTGCTCATATATGCGTGCACATATATGGAAGGGATTCCATGTATACAAAAGCACTCATATACATAAGCCCTTCCATATATGTGCCAGTCTGTATATGTGTGTGCATATACAAAAGGGCTTCTGTTTATGCGCGCACATAGGGAACCACACATACAAAATCCCTTCTGTATATGCATGCACATATACTAAATGTCTTCTGTATATGCATAGTTCCGTATATGCGCGCATATATGAAAGCCCTTCCGTATATGCGCACATATACAAAGGCATGCATTTAGGGAAGCCCTTTCGTATATGCATGCTTCCGTATATGCACTTCTCAATGTGTAAATTCATGCACATGAATGATAAATTTGAAATATAAATAATATAATTTTAGGTTGTTTTTATGACAAAGAAAAATGCATGTCACAGTGAAAATTAACTTATAAGATTATCAATCCTATAGAGTTCTTTACACAGTTATGTATTTTATTTTAAATAATGAAATTTAAAGAACTAATTAGGTTATTATTTTGTATATTTTGAGTATTTTTTAGGATTTATTATGTAAACTTGTTAAGAAGTTTGATTGTTTATTGTTTCAAGAATTTGACATGTTTTATAGTTTAATGTAGGGAGATGTTGTCATATAAGTGACACACATAACAATAACAAAAAATTTAAATAAAATGTGCTTTATAGTTCAATATAGGAGAGATATTGTTACAAAAATTACATATAGAATAACAACAAATTTAAATAGTTCTTTCACAACCTATTCCAATTCAATTTTGTGACTTTCAATAAAAATTAAAACAATTAAAATGAACATAGATCCTTATTAAACCCGAGTCATTTAAATATCAAAATAGATCAAATTTCTTGGAGTATAATTTTTTAACTTAATTTTTTTACACATAAAACATAACATGGTTATTTAAATAAAAATTACTTAAATTTTTTAATAAAATTAAAATTCAAAAAAGATTTAAAAAAATATAAAACTTGCTCTAAAAACATGACATGATTGTTCAAAGTTCCCATGACATACATCTTGCATATACAGTGACATGGGTTGTCAATATTGTCATGGAATCAAAAAACCATCACACCTTCCTTTGTAATGACTCCATCACACCTTCCTTTGTAATCACTCAATGGTTGCATGGGTAAACATAACCCACATGGGTCTAGATTTAATTTTGTCTTGTATTACATGTATTTTATACATTGACTTCTTTAGATTTCAATATTCTATGCACATATGCATAGTATTTTTAGTATAAATATGTATACAACATTTTTAGTATAAATTTAGTGAATTTAGTGGTGTCATTGTTATGAAGAATGACATATGAAGTTATTGGTCTAACTTTATTTATTTATTTATATAAAATAAGCATTAATACCAACTCATTGGTCCTAAAAATATGTGCTTATGGTAAGAGTATCAACAACCCATAAGAGTCATCATTAAATTACGATCATGGGAATATCTCTCATGCACCTCAAATCCTTTAGAAACTGAAGCAATAACCTCAAGTATGGTCACTCCCTCCTACTGAGACAATCTTGAAGCAAGAGTATAATGACTTTTGATTCCCTCTACCTAAGAGAATCCAACAACCTTACCATTTGTACTCATCACTACTACCAACAATTACAAGCTTGGAATAAACCATTGATTCCACCACCATAGGTTTGGACCTATCTCTAAGTTAGACCTTCCACACCCTTCTTCAATGCCAAACGTTGTAAGACTAGAGTACATATATGAACAATAAATAAGCCCTTTCTTGGTAATGGTAGGAATTGGCTCTCAAACCTAGGTATCCTTGGATGCTAGTAATTTCTTCATTATTATCATTGATTGAACCCATTTGATCATTTTATAATATATTGGTCTCCAATCCCTTCATCACCATTATATTTTACTTTAATAAACTTAACCTTGTTTTGCTAGGGTTGCTCTTCAAATTCACCTTGTGCTTCGTTTCTAAAACCCTAGTAATCCTATTTAGGTACTCCTCCCTTGGGCTAGAGAAGAGCTATCTTAAGAGTAGAAGAGTGTTAATCAAGTGACAATGGTCCCCTCTTAGTTATCCATAAGTTATCGTTGGTTTTAGGGATTTCAATCTCAAGGTGTTGGCTTTTGTGATAACAATGTTCAAAGGTGTTAGTAATATTTAAAGGTTGTGGAACGACAAACAACCATATAATACATTCAATCTAGAGCTTGTTCAAATTGCTTCTAGGAGACGATCGAACAAATAAAATTCCCATGACATTTTTTAAAATTACCAAAAAATCTAATACACTACTATGCCTCAAACTAAATAGTTGTATATATTGACGAAGCAAGAAAATACAAGTGAAAAGCATAAGAAACATAATTGAAATTAAATGAAACAATGTCCATCATATGCTTCCTCCATGAACTAATAATCTTTGTTAGGTTCCCTTCGCTAGCCAATAACAAGGTTGATCTATTACACCCATGGTTGTTTGTTGGTTTGTTTCTTCCTCAAAATGCCTGGAATCATAAGAAATCAAAGGACAACCCGTGACAAAGTGAGAGCCATTGACAAATCCTAGGATTATATTATAGTGCATATCCATGTCACTTGCAAGTTTATCAATTTTCTTATTTTGTTCCTTCAAACTATTTTCCAATTTCTCATGTTTAACTTCCCGCTTCTCTAAGTGAAAGCTAAGATATTATATTGACCGTTGCATACCCTCTAGTTGGGATTGGCCATTTCTGGCCCAATATTTAAGGAAGAACCCCACCAATACAACCCACAAATTGGAAAGACCTCAAACAAATATCACAAAGCATCTACAAAAGTGCTCAACTTGTGAATTCTTAAGTGCATATGATCCGGATTTATGTGGGAACGAAATGAAATAACATGTAGATAGTCATAAACACAACCATATTGCAAAGATAACAGAGATACAGTAAACACATATTCTATTAAATAGCGGAAATAGAACAAACTGTAAATACAACAACTAGAATGGTGGTAGCTATCTCTGAGAAGAGATGTGGATGCTACGCTCATCCGTGCCAAGATAAATACAAAATGAGGCAAAAGACGTCGATTTGTAATAAGAATGATGGCGAGAACCCCAAAAGTCCAAAATATAACCCTAGAAGATGAACCGTCATAAAGTTTGCGGCCTTGAGGTGAAAAGTTGAACAATCAACTTCCCGAGGTCATAACTTTTGCATACGATATTCGATCTAGGCACTCGATAACCCACTGGAAAGGTCTATCTGAGATTTACAACTTTTGAATGAGGCCAATTGTATGTCAAAGGCAACAATTTCCTCCCCTCGAATCACCAAAACACGTCTTTTATGGCCTCAAAACGGCTCCAGAAGTTTGGGACCCGAAAAACCATAGAAAAATAACTAGGAAACTGCCACAATGGATAATTGTTTTGAGCCAGTAGAATAGGTGGGTGGCCACCGATATCCATCTGGATCAATCCTCCCTCCTTAGGAAGCAATGGTATCCATTGCGTCAAATCCCGTATCATATCTCAAACTATGTGTTGAGATGATCTCCTGGTGCGGCATTTGCTGAAGTGAAGAGGTTGCCTTTCTTTGACATCCTGAGAGGGTTGTAATTGTTGTATGGATGATTTGTTTCTGGATGAGCACTTTGACTGCGTGTCCTTGCATCGTAGAGGTACTGGGATAGATGAAGAAATAATGATTATGTTTTCTTCTTGTGTCTGATCAGAAGAGACACTCAGTGTACAGGGTGTGGAGGTCTCTATGATCTAACGTTCTCCTTCAGACACAATTATGAAGAGGGATAATTTCCTGGTGTGGGAGCTTATATTCCTACCTTGCAAGACCGTGGCAGGTGCAACTGTCTCTGGGATCCAATAGACTTGTCCTCCCAAAGTGACAACGACACTGTGAGATCACAACTCATATATAACATGACGCTTCCACATATATGGTTTTCCTAAAAGAACATCACAGACTTCAAGTAGGGACACATCACACATTACCTTTTCTTTGAAAGGGTTGATTCCATATGGTAGGAGGCATTGTTGAGTAATGTGGATACCTCGTCCTTGGCTTAGTCAACAGATGTTGTAGGGTTGTGGGTGTGGTGTTGTCGGAAGCTCCAATCTCTTGATGACTTCTGCTGAGATCATGTTATTTTGGATGCCATTGTCAACAACAAAATGTAGTGGGGTTCCCTTTACCCACATATGCGAGTGGAAGAGGCACTCCTCTGCCTCTGACTCTTCAAGATCCTCGAGTTGAATCTGTGTGGTAGCAATGGTGGCAGTGGGGTTTGCATCAATTATCTGCTTCCCATGGTCTGCGACTGTGGCATTGGGACCTGAATAAGAATCAGGATGTAATTCTGAAGATTTGATCTCGACCACCAATACTGCTTTGAGCGACATTCATCAGTGTTGTGCCAAGGGATTTTATGAAATTCACACTACTTCCTAGTGTCCTTCTTTGTCTTTCCATTCCCCTTCTTTGTTTGTGGTGGGGAGGAATTTCCTTTCCTTGTCCTGTGTTATGTGGGCCAGGGTTTCCCTTGCTTTGCTTCTACGGTGGGTTCACAAGTCGAGAGTCTCGCTTGTTCTTTTGCCGAAATTTCTCCTCAATTTTGACAGCATACCAATAGACAGATCCAAGTGAAGAGATTTCAAGGAATTACATCTCAGTACGGATGTACCGATGTAGACCAATGTGATATTTTAGTATCAGGTGTCGCTCGGAGTCCTTGATACCCATATTTGTGCGCAAGGTATGGAATTTGTTGGTGTACTCCGACACCGCCTAGTCCCTTTCTTGACGCAGAATGGTCCATTTGGTGTACTGGTCATCATAGTTTCCCACAGGGTAATATTGTTCCTTGACGACAACTATAAAAGAGGCCCAAGTGGGATTTGTCTCAAGCATTCCAGATTCGTTTGATGATATTTTCTCCCAATAAATGCCCCACCAATTTTGGACATGGGGGACTGCCTTAAGGAGCACAAAGGTGATATTTTCCCTGTTGGAAAATTGTGGACAGATAAATACCCTTCTAGAACATTCAACCAATTATATAGGGCATTTGCATCAATCTGGCCTTCAAAAAAAGAAATATCAAAGCTAACTTGTACCTTGAAAGGGGTTTCATCTCCAAAACGCTTGCTCATTGAAGGTGCACTTGCTACCGGCCTTCGTAGAAGGACCTAGGTGAATATATCCATCATCTCGTTCCTCTGTCACTCGAGGGATTCCTCGAGAAGCAATTTAATAAGATCTCTTGCTCCGCCGTCTCTCTTTCCTTCTGCCATGGGAGGCCGTTTGGGGCGGCGAGAGTGATCTTCCCCAAGTGAAACTAGTTCGAGACCAAACTCTCTATACCCCGACCTCATCGAGGACATGCGTTGAGAAACAATAAAAAACAGATTGCTCTGATACCACTAATCCGGATTTATGTGGGAACATAATGAAATAACATGTATATAATCATAAATATGGCCATATTGCAAAGATAACAGAGATACAATAAACACATATTCTATTAAATAATGGAAATAGAACAGATTGTAAGTTCAACAACTAGAATAGTGGTAGCTATCTCTGATAAGAGATGTGGCTGCTACGCTCATCCGTGCCAAGATGAATACAAAATGAGGCCAAAGGTGCCTATTTATAATAAGAATGAGGGCGAGAATCCCAAAAGTTTAAAACATAACCCTAGAAGATGAATCGTCATAAAGTTTGTGGCCCCAATGTGGTAAGTTGAACATTCAACTTCCAGGGGTCATAACTTTTGCATACGATTTTTGATTTGGGCGCTCGATAGCCCGTTGGAAAGGTATATCCAAGCTTTACAAATTTTTAGTAGGGCCAAAAACATGCTAATGGAAACCATTTGGCCCTACCGAATTGCCAAAAAATGTCGTTTAGAGACTCAAAATGACCCTGAAAGTTTGGGACCTAAAAAACCGTAGAAAAATAACTAGGAAACTGCCACAATGGACAATTGTTTTGAGCCATTGGAATGGGTGGGTGGCCACTGATCTCCATTTGGATAAACATAGAAATAACCACCCCACCACTACATGTTGAGATTCCCTCTAAGAACTCCTAGACAAAACCTATTATAAAACTAGAGGAGTGGTAACATCGTGGAACCAAACCAAACAACATAGAGCATGCGAAATTACCCTTTGTCAAATGTTGAGTGCATTAGAGATGTCCTCTCCAAAGACCACCGATTACAAGTCAGAATATAACATATTTTCTCACCATTAGAACAACCCTTGAACATCACCATACTTCAAAGAGATATTCCACCTTTGCTACATAGGACATGTCCAAACGCCATAAAAGAATTCCCACTAGGAGTTGAACGGACATATGGGAGAGAACCAACCTGGAGCATGAGGGAGTGTTAAGGCTCCCTCGTGAGGAGTAATGCTGATAAGAGTTCCATGCTCTGGACCTTCTTCGAAGTGACAAGTGTTTCCTTGACCCTCAACATTTTGAGGGAGAAGTAATTCCATTCCCTTGACCTTGTTGTTGGTAAACATATAATAACTAGGGGAGCCACATCCTATCAAGTGGGTCCCCATTTTGACTAGACCCCCCTTGTCCAAATACATAGCAATATTAGCTTAGCGCTCTACTAATGAATTATTGAATCACCTGATATGGAAAAGATTGACCTTAATGTCAAGTTGGTTAATGTTCCAATAGATTCTTTCAAGATTTTTGCTTTGAATAGAGCTACCCTTGAGAGGCCTTCTTCTAGCTTACTTGATCACCAAAAGAGAATCTCTAAAGAGCATCACATTATTGATGCAATGATTCTTGAGGAATTATGTCCCAAGATACACAGTATAAGTCTCTGCTTCATTATTTTTGGCGATTCCTATGCCAAAGAGTAGGATATTTCTATGTTTATGTTAGGGTCTAAGAGGACGCCCCGCTCCTGCCACCCCAAACATAATACTTCCGTTTTTATCCAAAGGTGTCCATGATATTTGAATAGGGAGTTGTCTAAACATTCTATGATTATGAATTTTCGACCTTTTTTGTTGGATTTTGATGATAAAAATATTTGGTCAAATCGTCATTTTGCGTTGTTTAAATTTCCTTTTTAATTGTAAAAATGGATTCAACAATGTCAAATACCCTTGGGGCACCCAAATTATGCAATTCCAACAATTTATATTTGTAATTTGAAAAATTTCAGTCATATTTTAGACAAAAATAAGAAAAAAAACGATCGAAAAGCTTGTCGAAATCATAAAGCGTTTATTATACTTTTTTTAATAGAGTTAGAAATAATATTTAATTTGAAATTTAAGGTATTAAAGAGGAAATATTTGGAAAGAAAAAATCGACCAAGCCTTTATGTTATAAGACCCAATCCCTTCCTTTTCTTGGCAGATGTGAAACTTCCTTTCTTAGCCTTCAAATCAATTAGCCTTAGGCTGGACATGATTTCTTCCAAATGCTCTTTGTTATGGCCCCTTATATAAGTTTATTCTTTTTTTCTTCTTCTTAATGAGAGCGTACATTTCATCTTTATATTTTTGTGGTTAGTTGTACTGTTGGATTGTTTTTTTTTGTGTGGGTACAACTTGAGTGAACCGAACGGTTAAGAACATGTGTTTCCTCCTAGGAGGTCATAGGTATAAATCCGAAGGGGGTAGGGTATGTACACCTCTGTAGACTTTAGCAATTAAATCACTGAGCAAGAAGGGGTTCTTGTTCGACAAACAAGGAGGTCTCATACACCAAATTGATGTCTCACTTGAAACCCCAAAACTTATTAATTAACCTATTGAAAGAGCTTTTCAACCTTAACTACTCGTCATGATAATGGTTCTTAATTAAAAATCGAAACATCAACCATTAAAAAGTCCATTGTCAAAGCCAATCCACCTAGAGACCACAAATGTTAAAATTGGAATCTCTAACCATAACCTAAAGCCACCACACATGTTAAAGCTGGAACCTCTAACCATAACCTAAAGCCAATCCACCCAAGAGAGCACACATGTTAAAGTTGGAACCTCTAACCATAGCTAATCTCTAGACCATTTGCACCTTTTCAAGCAAGTTTGGCCAGAATCCGGCAACACGATTTGTTGTTGAAAATGAGATTTTCGATGTTAAAATTGCAATTTTTATTGCAAAAATGGATTCAGCGTCCTTGATTATCCTCGGGGCACCCAGTTTATGCAAATCCAATCACTAAAAACTACTCTTTGAACAATTTCAGTGAGATTTTGGCCAAAATACTCACCAGATTTCAGGTGCAAATGGTCGAGAGTTTAGCTTACTGCTAACTTTTAACCATTAAGGAGGAAAGTGTAACTTTTAACCATTAAGGAGGAAAGTGTAGTGGACGGTAAAAGTATAAATTTTCAACATATAACGAGGGAGCTTCAACATATAACGAGGAAGCAAGCAGTAATATAAGCGTGAATATAAGTGGATATAAGCGTGAATATAAGTGGATGAGGTTGCAGGTAATGGCAGCAATGAGGTTAGTAGTAGATTGGATTTATATGTCTCGCTCTGTGAAGGAAAGCTAAGAGCATCAATCATGTATATCGCTCAAAGAATTAATGGAAACTGTGCCGAGGCCATCTCTCGTTTATCATGAACAGCTGTATGTCTTTATTTACGTTTCATGCACATATTCAGCTGTATGTCTTTATTTACGTTTCATGCACATATTCAATTAGCTAAAAGTATGGACATGATTAGCTGTGAAATTTTTCTTTAACCGATTGTAACAATAACTATTATAATTTCATGACCCAAGAAGAAGTTGTGGTAACCGAGTAAGCTACGAGACAAATGGTCGGATAGATAACTTACTCCTTTTAAATTGAGGCATGGCGAAACGATACATATTCACAGGAAGTTAGCGGAAAGGAAAGAGGAAGAAAAATGGAGGCGGCGTCGAAGGGCGGTGGAAAGGGCGGGCGAAAGGGAGGAGGTGGCGGGGGATCTCAGAAGAAGGCGGTTAGCAGGTCGCTCAAGGCGGGTCTGCAGTTCCCCGTTGGCTGCATTGGGAGATATCTGAAGAAGGGCAGGTATGCCAAGCGAGTTGGCTCTGGTGCCGCTGTTTATTGGCGGAGGTGTTGGAGTTGGCGGGCAATGCGGCCTGTGACAACAAGAAGACGCGAATCATTCCCCGCCATGTTCAGCTGGCTGTGAGGAACGACGATGAGCTGGGGAAACTCCTGTCAAAGGTCACTATCGCCCATGGTGGAGTTCTCCCCAACATACACCAAATCCTCCTCTCCAAGAAGTTTGCTGCTGCCTCTGAGAAAGACTCCCTCTTCTCAGCCTAAGTCTCACAAGTCCAAGAAATAAAGAAATAGTTCTTGTTTCAAGAAACAAACAAAGAGTTCTTGTTTCTTTCTCCTTTGCATTTGAGGAATCAATAGAATGGTGTTTTATTAACACCACCTCCATGCTCGGAAGTCCTGTTAAATCTGCTATTCTATGAGTTTGATTTGATATCTTAAGCTGCAAATGCGCTTATTTGCTTCAACTAGAAAGAGAAAAGAAGTCTCGCGGTTTGGCCTTATGGGTTTGTTGTATGAGATTGCATGTTCAGAATAGGGAAGCTCTGGAAGAGATTGGATTATGAGCCTTTCTCCTATGGCTTGACTGAGTAGAGAAATTGGGCATCTTGATGGTCTAAGTTGGCGCTGTGACCAGTCAGGAAAAGTTTTCAAGACCTGGCCTTGCTTTGTTATGCCGTAATGGTAAAATTGCTTTGGGTGCTATGGATCTGTATTATGTAATCCAATACCTATGATAATATAGATCATATGTTTGGTTCTATGGTGTAGTGGTTAGCACTCTGGACTTTGAATCCAGCGACCTGGGTTCGAATCCCGGTAGGACCTTCTTTTCTAAAATCAACTGGGTGGGTACTCTGGTCCTCTTTTTGATACCTTTGCTTACGCACTGTATTTTTGTTAGTTTTCCAGGAGTATTTTCTGGGTTGAAATATCATTCTTTGATCGTTGAGAGGGATCTGAAAAGTTTTCAGGTTTTAGTTAGGTTAAGAGGCATCTGAAAAGCTTAGTGTTCAATAAGCACTCAGCAGTGAATCATCCATTTATGGATCTTATTTGAAGAATCATTTAATGATGTTATTTGAACGGTGGGATTGATATTGGATCAAATTCAACGGTTTATATACCCACAATAACATTTAAATGGTATTGCAGGACACTTATGAAGGTTATTGTTATGTAAATATTTCATAGTGTTATATAAATAACATTATTTGATTAAACAAGACTATATGATATACCATTTATGGTAGGTGAAACACTTATGAATGCTATTTTTATATAAACAACGTTATTTGTTTAAACTATATGATAGATAGTTAATATGTATAAAAAATACCAATCTGGTAAGACAACGCATTCACATGGTGAATCTAATATTCTCACTCTATTGGTAAGCAATAAGTTTTGGACAACAATATGCATCTTGCCTCGGCAACAATTATTTTTGTTGAGGTAGGGATGAGGGTGGTTATATTTGATTAAATGATCTATTTTTACTCAACAACATTAGATAATATGCTGGAGGGTATGTTTTTTTAGATGAAAAAAACATTCTTTGATATTATATTGAATCAAAGGTAATTGTGTACATTATCAAAAAATATCAGATCCAAACATGTGGCATCTAACCGCTATCCACAAATACATCAAGAGCTTTTACAAAGTAAAATGTGCTCTCTCTGAACCAGCTACTGTCAATACCTGGGCATTATGTACCAGAAATGTTCCTCTCATAATACTCACTGCAGAACTATTAGCCAAATATGTCCATAAATAAGATAATAAGAGCCCAGAGGCATTATCCAAGTTAGGGCTTGTGTCCTCTCAAATAGTCAATTGGTATGACTAATCATGTTACTCCAAACATGCTCACAAAAGAGCCATAACTCAAAGATCGGCAGGCTTTATGCATATCAGAGCAATGCTCTCAAAAAAACCGAAGTCCAACTTCCCCAAATAGCTCACCTTCAACATTTTCTGTAAAGGTAAGATGGCCTGGAGCCATATGAAGCCCTTCCTTGGATAATGTATCTGCCCTCATATTATATTCCCTATAGTCATGGCTAAGATCGACGAATGTGAACAAAGATATAAGCTTTTTGGTGTTGTCGCACCAAGCCTCTAAGTTCACAATGGCAATAGTAGATTCTTTCTTTGCCCAATTTATAATTACAGAGGAATCACCAAAGACATGTAGATATGGTAATCCAATATCTTTGGCAATGTACAATAATGCCCAGAGTGCCAATAGCTCAGCTCTTGTATTAGTGCCGTGTCCACAACCTAATTTGATAGAGAGATAATGCTGTTAATTAATCCAGATACATACACCCGTACCTCTAGTTGAATGTGTCGTAGCTCCATCAAAGAATGCCATAGGAAATTGTTTGATTGGAGGATCTCCAATATTCCTGACTTTAGACCTTTTTACTTGAGGCACCCGATGAGTTGAAACCTCTAACATAATCCTATGACAGAGTCTGGTAATATTAGGCTCTTTATTCTTAAAAATAAGGCAATTTCTGGTCTTCCAAAGATTCCAAATGAAAAAAATATGCAAATACAAAATTTCCCCATCCTTTGAGAACCAGCTGATAAGGTTCCCTGAAAGAGTCAAATCTGACCAATCCAAATGAACATCAAATATATTGCCTAAGTTGTGTAATACCTCTTGTGCAAAGGGGCAACCAACAAACATATGATCTATTGATTCAACATCTGTCTTACATAGGCTACATCTGTTAGGACCGAGCCATCCCCTTTTACATAGGTTGTCCAAAGTATTTATTTTCTTATTAAATGCCAGCCAAATAAAGCACTTAAGTTTCTGCAAAATATTGGATTTCCATACCTGTGAGAGAGTACAATATGAAGATAGAGGCAAATATTCAGACACAATGAGTTCATATGCTTTTTTTGCCGTAACCTTACATGATTTCTTATCATACATCCAGAGCAGAGAGTCTTCAGAATTCCTAATCTTGATTCCACCATGAGAAAGGCCTTTGACAAAAGATGTCCAAAGATCATCCCAATCACCCCCCAGGTCTAGATTAGAAAATGAGTACCAACCATTATAACCTTGTGAGAAACCATCCTGTTTCAAAGCCTGAAT
Organism: Pseudotsuga menziesii; assembly: GCA_001517045.1. NCBI lineage: Eukaryota > Viridiplantae > Streptophyta > Pinopsida > Pinales > Pinaceae > Pseudotsuga > Pseudotsuga menziesii. The sequence continues at coordinate 376,753 of LPNX011173853.1, read as the reverse complement.
GAGGCAAGTAATCCCATAGTCTGCTAGATAATCCCTTAGGTCCACCGGGAGAGAATATGATGCATCAAGACCTGCTATAGGATCAACACCCAGACGAATTTTCATTCCATCTACCACCTTCTAGCCGAGCTTACATGTAATCCAAGATATTATTCTAATAAATCCATTCAAGAAATATGAAGTTCCAATGACAGTGAAATTCGGAGCACGGATCCAGTCCTCCAAAGGTCTATTTTTTAAATATTTATGTGCAATGATCCGACTCCAAATACAATTCCCTAACAGTAGCTGCCACATACTCTTCAGTCTGAGAGAGATCCCAAACCATTCTAAGTTCTTAATGTCCCAACCATCGAATTCGATAGGGGCAGAAACATTTTTCCAATTCACCAAGTGATATCGCTGATGACCATCATATTCCCCCCACAAGAATGTAAATATGGAGCTCCTCAATGCATTCAGTATAGATCCGGGGCACTTGGCCAGTGCAAACCAATATACCGCTAACCTTGTAAGAACAGATTTAATAAGGACTAATCTGCCCGCAAGTGTAAACAGCCTATAAGTCCAGTTTTTAATCTTATTTTCAAACATATCTACCATCCATCTTCAGTCAGAGGATCGATACCCTAGAGGTTTTAAGCGATATCCCAGGTATTTGAACCCTGAAGTGATAGGACCCACGTTGTAGGGAAAAAGCATTGATATTTGACGTCTAGTCTCTTCATCAACATTTTGGTACATGAAAGAAGATTTTTCCTTGTTGACAGACATACCCGTAGCCGAACAAAATAAGTCCATAGCTTCTTTGTATGCACCCCATTCTTCAATAGTTCCAATCCCAAATAAGATCACATCATCAACAAATAACAAGTGTGTTAAAGTCAAACTAGGAGAGTACTAAAAACCTTTAATGTGACCTTTTTGCTGTGCATCCATAATAATCCTGCTGAGGCTCTCAATGATCAAAATGAATAATAAGGGCGATAAGGGACAACCTTGACGGATTCCCCTTGAGGCTGGGAAAAAATCAGATGGATTCCCATTGACTAAGATTGCAAAACATGAGTTAGTGACACATCTCATAATCCAGTTCACACCAATCAGAGGGATTCCTATCTGCAGAAGCAAGAGTCTCAGAAAATTCCAATTAACCCTATCAAAGGATTTGACTAAATCCAACTTTAGTACCAAGACATTTGAGTTCTTAGTTTTCATAGTGTAATACTTCCTGGGTAATGCCAACTGGTTCAGTGATTTGACAGTCCTTTAAAAAACCAAATTGTTGAACAGAAATGGCCATATTTAGTAAGGGTTTCAGATGAAGCACAACTATTTTAGAGATGACCTTGTAAACAAGGTTACATAATGAGATAGGGCGAAAACCAACAAAGGTGGAAGGCTTTTCACACTTAGGTATTAGAGTAAAAAAAGTAGAGTTTAATGAGCCAGGTACAAACCCTTCAATTCTAGCTTGTTCTGCTGCATACACTAGCTCCTCACCTATCAAGTCAAAAAAGACCAGGAAGAACTCAACCAGCCATCCATCAGGACCAGGGATTTTATCTTTCTTGAAGCCCTTTAGAACAAATTCAACCTCCTGAAGAGTAATAGGCTCGAGAAAATTGTCCACATCCTTATCCTGTGTCAATGTCGGGAAGAGCCTAATCACCTTTAGTTGGTTAACAATATTTGTTGCCTTATCATCCTTAAATAAATCACTGAAATGTTGTCTACCCAGTTTCTTAAGGGAAGCATCATCTGAAACCAAGTTACCATTTTTATCATTAAGGGATCAGATAGCTTTGGAGTTTCTTCTCGCTAAAGCATGAGCATGAAAAAACTTAGTATTGTCATCCCCTTCGTTCATCCAAAGCACTCTACTCTTAAGTCTCTAAGTAGTAACCTCATGAGCCAAATATTTACCTTTTTTTCTTGAAGATCTTTCAGCCTGTTTGCATTGTTTGGTCGCAACAGAGCACCAGTTCTTGTGATGATGTCGGTTGTCGTAGAAGTCAACCAAAGGAAACAACACCCATCAAATCCGGAGCCCTCAAAGACAATAATGCGAAACCCACTAAAGCAGAACCCACGAAAGTCTCCGCCAAACAATCCGAGGCAACAGGTTCAAATCCCAGCCGAAAAGGGTGGTCAGGTACAATGCAAATCCAAGGTCAAACAACGTGCATGGCGATCATACCAACCCCAAGGTGGCAATCAGTCCAGGTGGTAATATGACCTCCAAAACCAGCTAAAGATCATCGTTACCTAGCGAGAGTTCCAAAACCAGCTAGGAAAACCAGATAACGAACCTCAGTGAATATACATACCGGTTCAAGGATCATACAGTGCTTCTGTAAACCCTAAATGCCTGCAAAAAAACCCTATTCTCCGCGTCTATGCTCTGCCAAAATGCTAGTTTTTATTTAGGTCAATGTTTGTGCATGTTAGTGAAGGTATCGGTTTTATAGGCATACAAATTAAAATGCTATGGATTTTGGTTTTGTGTTTGGGGCTAAAGCATGTTTTATACCTTTGTTTGGTGGACTTGGGTACTATGTATCTTTATTGATCTACTTTACTTTATTGGTTGATTAGTTTTTTGTAACCATTACAGTATGAGCTTGTTTATTGTGTACGTATGCAGCTGATTATGTGACTGATAATTTGTATTGCTATTTAGTTTGATTTTAGGTTGGATTTCAATGTTAGTATGTTTAGATATCTTATTAGTAAACCATCCAAAGGACTAGGTTGGATGAAGCCATTATAACTTTTGGCCTATATATGTAAGTAATGCCGATATTTTATAACAATTTCATAAATATAAAGTATTTTTTCCAATGTAAAAAAATAAGCATGTTTTATACCTTTTTTTCCACACGTAAATTTTATTTACATTGTTCAGATGGATCAAAACTTGTCCATTCTAACAGATTTATCCAAGTAGTCTCAAAGTAGAAACTTTTTACATCAGATCATAGTGTTTGTCAATACAAAACAAAGCATAGTAGAAACTATACAAAAGATCATAGTATTTAGCAATACATACAGATCATAGAAACAAATGATATATATTTGTCACTCCTCCACAACATTACTAGAAAAGTATATGGTCAAATGGATAAATGTTCAGAAGTCATATCTATCAATAAACATCAACATATATACAAAAACATCAACAATACTTAATCCCATAAGTCATCATCATAGGTCCAAAGCCAATGATTTTTCAAAGCATGCCTATTCAAAATAGCTAATATCTTTCAAAATATTTAGATGCTCAAAACTCTTTGATGAACCAATATCCGTCCATAACCAACGCTCTAGATTTTTCTAAGACATCTGCACGAGATTTTCTTTCACGATAGATGTGCTTGAGGTCCAAATGCTCAAACATATCTGATAGTCTGTTAACTTCATTAAGAACCTATGAAAGCTCTAAATTCAACAATCGAAACTTAACATTAGCCTAATTAATGACTAACTGTGAATCACAAAAAATATGGATTTTTACAATATGATTCTCCCTAGCCATGGTGAGTAAAAGCTTTAATGCACAGAGCTCTACAAAATTATTAGTTCCAGTCCCTAAACCAGCTTTAAAAGAAAAGTAATGCTCATCAGAAATATAAAGCATACCTCCAGCTCCACAGATTTTTGGGTCGCCAGATGCAGAGCCATCAAAATACCCCCAAGGATAAGTTTATCAATATTTTCTATAGCAACCGATCTGATATTCACCACCGAATTGTCCGGAGGAAAATATCTCAACAAACCCAAGCTGGAAGAGGCTACCTGAGAAGGTCTCAAGGTGATATCTTCAAAGCAACTCTGATTTGTGGCTTTCCAAATAAACCACACAACTATAATAGGTAAATTTTTAATATGATTAACTCCATATTAAGACACCATGTATTCATGCAATCTATCACAGAATCCCCACTCCATAGAATCTTGATTCTTAATTTATCCTCAAGATTCAACAAAACACTCTGTGTGAAGGGGCAGTCCACACCAAGGTGGAAATTAGTCTCAACATCCAATTGACACAAATAACATCTACCTGGACCTTCACTACCTTTCCTAACAATGACATCCCAAGTAAGTGCCTTATTAGAGAATAAAATCCAACAATTTTTTTTTGCCTTGAGTGGGCATTTGAGTTTCCATAACACTTTCCACCACCAGGAGTATTCCACCTCATTTCTGTCCAGCAATAACTACACATAGCCCTCTTTTGGTGAATACTTACCTGATTTGGACAGATTCCAAACCAACTCATCATCATCATTGGATAATCTCACATGACTAGCTTTGAGAATAACTAGATATCCATTCCAAACTAATACATCCTAAAGATCTGCTAAACCAAGGTGATCATCAGATAGCCATCCTTGTTCCATCAGATAAGTCATACCAAGGACTCCAATATCTTTTAGGAAAAAGACTCCAAAAGAATGTATTTTCTCAATCAAATGAGAGGGTAAAACGTGTCTCCACTTGCATCCCACCCAGGGATCCAGACCAAGGCGTACTTTAACACCATTCCCAATCTTCGACACAAGGTTGTTACCGATAATGTCAAAAGACTGTAAAACAAGTTTCCAACATATGAACATGCTCCTTTTCTGTTTGACAAAAGAACTAATCCAATCTAATAAAGACAGTGGATGCACATATTTCTGCACAACAATCTGAACCCATAGACCCATACCATGAATAAAATTCCACACAGTCTTGGATGCAAGGGATTTAGCAAAAACAACTGGGAATCTTAGCCCCCAACCCCCCAGAAACTTTGGGCATGCCAAATTCTTCCAAGAGGTCCACGGTAAACCAGATGAATCCTTGTTTCCAGACCATAAGAATTTAAAACATAGCTTCCCGATCTTCTCTATAATACCCACAGGAATCCAAAAATGCATCCAATAGACCGGGATCGCCTCAAGTACTGCTTTGACCAGTGTTAGCTTACCTCCCTTGGAAAGCCATCGAAAGCTCCAATTCATTATCCCTTTTTCCACTTTAGCAATCAACCAGTCCCAATCCTTCAGTAGGTATCTGCACGGTTTGAGATGAAAGCCAAGATACTTCATGCCATTCTCAAGTTTTACAACAGAAAATGAAAAAGTATTTTGTAAAGTAATAATCTCAGACTCATCCAAATTAGAAAAATACAGTGCAGATTTATCCTCATTTATCTTCATACCATATGCCTTGCATAAAACCAATAAAACCTCATATAATTAAGATAAAGATTGCTCTATGCCATCAGTTACCATAACAATATCATCCACAAAAAGAACATGCGATAAAGATATATCATTACCAAAATAAATACCATGATAAACCCCACACTCTTTGGCATTCAAGAGTGCCCTAATTAATCCTTCAACAACAATGAGAAAATGTAAAGGGGCTAGAGGGCATCCTTGCCTAAGTCCCCTACCATATTTAAAGAAAGAAGATGTTGCACCATTAACAAGTAAGGAAAAAGTAACATAAGATAGACCGCTCATTCCCCAAGATATAAAGGACCCCGCAAACCCCATTTTAGAAAGAATGACCCGTAAGTAAGTCCAACTAACTTGGTCATAGGATTTTGACAAATTAATTTTTTAAACCACCGACTTTAAACCTTTACTGTGAATGGTATGCATGCCTTCCTGAATAAACCCCACAGCATCATGAATCTGTCTACCAGGAAAGAAACCAAACTGTTCACCTGAGATGTATCGACCCAAAACCTTTATGATATGAGTAGATATGATCTTACCAATAATCTTATAAATGTAATTACACAAAGATATTGGCCTAAAGTCTTAAATTTTTTTAGGATGATTAGTCTTAGGAATCAGGGCAATAAAATTAGTATTAAGGACAACAGGGATTTTACCACTTTTCTAAGAATCTTCAACAACCCTAAGTAGATCCTTACCCAAAACATCAAAAAGAGTCCTATATACCTCAACAGGTATCCCATCCGGTCCCGGGCTCTTATCATTCTTACTCATGGAAAGTATAGACTGTATTTCCTACAGGGTAACAGACTTCATAAGTTCTTCATTTTCATCCTCTGTAATAGAAGAGGGAAAAAACCCAACACTCTGCACAATTTCAGGAAGATGAAGGTTCTTGTCTTCCTGGAACAAGGAATCAAAATGGTGCACCCCCGCCCTGACAATAGATTCAAAACCTTCAACTAGATTGCCATCAACATATACAATCTTCCATATGGAATTTATATTTTTTCTATAACTGGCATACTTATGGAAAAAAGGTGTGTTGTCATCCCCACATAAAATCCATAAAGCCCTACTTTTCTGTCTAGCCTCCTGTTCACGATCACATAAAAATTTTCCTCTTCTGTGTTTCCAGCTCAACCAGAGAAGATTCACCCTCTTTGGATGTGAACCCAAAACCCAACTTATTAAAGGACTCGACCAGTAATAACTCAATATCCACAAGGTGCTTAATATACTGAGCTTTTTTCTTAACTAAGCAAGTTGTAGACACATCTTTGATGATCTTAAGGTTCGCAGTAAATTGAGAAGCAGGTGATAACTATGAACTGTCATCAAAAACTTTCCAAGATGCTTTTAATAATGAAACAAAATCATCATTCGCGAGCGAATTAGCATTGAACTTGAAAGGAATACAGGGTCTGATATCATTATTTAATACTTGTAAAAGAACAGGCTGATGGTCCGAATTCCCACCACATCCTACCCATTGCCTAAAATGAAGATCACAGTCCAGGAGATTAGCCGAAATAAGCAAATGATCCAATCTCTTACAAATATTATCACACCCAACGAGTCTAGGATTAGACCAAGTAAGGAGAATAATAGACGACACTATATCCACTAAACCAAACCCATCCATCTGTATAATGAAGAAATCAGATAAATTATCCACTCTAGCTTTTGCACCCCAAATTTCAGAAAAACCCACAGAATAATTCAAATCCCCACCAAGGATCAATTTAGTACCTTTTAAGCACTCCACTTTAAACAGGTTGTTTTAGAATATTTCCCTATCCACATATGGGCCATACAGATCACAAAACATAAATCCATTTTAAGCTCAATAGAATAAAGCGAAACACACAGACCCAAACACATTGCCCATGCATTAAATAGATGAAAGTGTTGATACCTACAACCCAGAAGTAAGCCCCCAGATTTACCTTTGGCATACACTGATACAAACTTCCAATATTTAAGCATATTTTCCAATTCAACCACCAATAAAGTCCCATCACTCATGGTTTCTTGCAGGAATAAAAAATCTAAAAACTGCTCTTCAATCAACCTACGGATCGCTAGTTTTTTGGGAGTACTATCCAACCCTCTGCAATTTAGGGTCATCACAATCATAAGGGGACACCGGAAGGGGCATACACTGCTCTAAGTGCCCTAGGAACAACCATAACATCAGTATTCACAGCCAAAAATAAATCCTCAGATTCCGGGCAAGAAGGAAAAATCCCACAAGGTCCTCGGTCTTTATCATGCTTACAAAAAATTTCCTCATTAACCTTTGAACATGACCGAATAAAATATCCCCTACTAAGTATAGGTTTAACTCTAAGAGGAGATGCAAACCCTAAATCCCCCAGATCATAATCAGACAAAAAACTTATAGGAAGATAAATTGTCCACCGCACAATCTCCTAATTCTTAAACATAACATGAGGACCTTCAGATTCTGATAAAGAGGAAATACAAAGTGGTTTAAGATGATCCAAATTAATAGACTGTGAATCAAAATCAACCTCATGATCAGTTTGATTTAGAGAAATATCCACCAATCCATCACCCTTAACAAAAACCAAATTATCCCCAAGATGCTTCCCAACGTTCTTGACCCGCCAGACAGACTTTGTCTTAGAGATAGAGACATGTTTTTTACTGAAAGACAAAGAACAATCGGGAATCAAATGCCCATAGGCATGGCATCTATTGCAGCAAAAGGGAACACCCATGTAATCCAAAGGATGACTAAAATTTGTAACCCCCCTTTTAATCAGAATATCAGCAGCAAGCCCATTCCGCATGTCAAGTAAAACCAAAACCTTACCCAAACAACATACACCCGACTCAAGGAAAGTTAAATCCATCTCCAAATGAGACCCCAACGTATTCCCAACCAGCTTATAGAAATCCATAGACCAATATTCAAACGGGAGATTGGGTAACTTAACCCAAATAGGCATTAGGTCATACCTTGCACTTCTCGGGTCGAAGAGGGGCCTCCATCGTTTAAGTAGCAGGCCTGCATTGTCCCATCTCCAAACACCAGCAAGGACCGAAGCCGCATCAACTTCTGAAAGAAATTTAAACGCTATCCATCCCCTCTGGAGCAGAAAGACATCAGGGCACAAACTGACATGATCCTTCCAGGTAGTAGATACCCAGCTCTTAACAACCACAGAGTTGAATTTACGACCGCTAAAACGACCCACCAATGTCATAGCATGCGTCAAAACGATATCATTTAAACATACATCATCACCAACAGTCATCAACACAGGCTTATCAAATTTCCTAATGGATTTCCGCGGCCTCTTCATACACACACTATCAACAGGGTATACCGAAACCAGCGGCTAATGATAACCAAAAGAGAAACCCCCCACTGGATCAGAACCAAAATCCACACCCAAATTAGTATCAATATCGACATGACGAGAAACCAGAGCACTAAACAACAAGAAACCATCATCACTGCCTAAATGTTCAACATCCGCACAAGAAAACTGTGTAGCTCCAAGATCATAAGGCGGGGGACCAAAAACTAAAGGGAACTCCACAGATCGCTCGCTTGGCAAGAAACCTCCGTCTGCAAAAACCAAAAGCTCAGAACCCAGACAAGGGCCACCCACAACAGAACCCTTTCCAGGGCATACCACATCATAAACCGACCTAGCATCATCCGTCTCAACACGACCCAATAGCAAACATGGACAATCCATTTTGGCTCCCGACGCAGAGGGCACCAGACCAACCTCATCAGGCGAAAAAACTAAATCATGAAGAGGTAAACCCCAAGCAATAGAAACCCTATATTCATTATCCCTATGTGTCTTAATTGCAAAGGCTCCTTTCGACGGCGTACGAGCTAGTTGTTTAAAGTCTTGAAGAAACAGAACTCGCCATGGCATGTGATCAATAAACACAAAGAGAAAACATGGCGCCACAAAAGCCATCTAGGATAGTCAAAAATCTTAAAGAAATACGTTTTATACTTAAGACTACCACCCTAACTTCTTTTTGGCAACACTTTCATCTCCTTATGTTTTATACCATACGAGAGATGACCTCATCTTACATTTCTATATATATTCACTTGAAAGTAACAAAAACTTATTTAGATATAATATATGGAAAAATTGCTCAATGGATTGCCTTTCATAGTTCAATGTTACACGTTGAAAATTGAAATTTCAATATATATTATGTAATTGAAATACTACATTGTAGATTTGAAGGTTCAATATTATAAAGGTAATGTTTTTATAATGTTTTTTTTTCTAAATAACAATTTTTTTTAAGGCAACAGAGTTGCATGTAGGTTTGCATGTAGTTCAGTTTTTAGTTTTTTAATTTACAAAAAGTAAAAGAAAAGAAAAAATAAATAAATGATTTGAAATTAATTTAAAACAAAACAAAATTAAAATAAAATTTTAAATAAATAAAAATTATTATATTAATATAAAGTATATTTTTTAAATATTTATACATGTTCTTGTTATTCCAAAGTTATTCCACCCTTGGAATCAAGGGCCATCTATACGCCTTTCTCCAAGTGGATTTGGACACTTGCTTGGCCTAAGCCCACCACCAGGGGTCATTAGACCATAGTCATATGCTTCATCTATAACAACATGTATAAATTGTTAATATTTAAAAATTTTAGAAAATGTGGAACTGTGTATTAAATAGTATATCTAAAAATTTTCAAAATTGTACACTTATGAAAATAATAGAAGTAAATGAATCTAAATAAGTTAAATTATTTATTTTTGAAAAAACAATATAAATAAATAGATGTGAGTTTGTTGAATTGTTTGTATTGTTTTAAGAACAATATTTAAATAAGTGTAAATTAGCCAATTTGGTCATGCGAGATAAAAATAAGTCTTTTGAACTTATTGTCATCCTTGTTATCTTGTATGGTTGTGGTATGGAGGTGTAACATTTTTAGAGAATTTTAAAGGAAGATTGAACAAATCCAGAAGTGATTTATAACTTATAACATCAAAATTAAAAGCAATACGCCTTATCTTAATCTCCTCATAAAAGTGGGTCTTTCTCCCATTGAGAGCATTGCTATGACTAATTACTTGAGGTACAAGCATAAGATAAATAACATGAGAAATGAAATACTTCCTAAAATTGCTTTAAATTCAAGTCAAAACCAACTACGCCTCAAGCGGTGTTGGTGTATAGATACCATGGCTTGGTTATACCATTGGGGCATTAATGAAAACTACATTTTGCACAACATTGAAAATGTCAAAAATATTATTACTTTTAAGTTTAAAGAGAAATTTTGGTCTGAGGAAAATTTAGCAGTTAAGAGGAAATTAAGATACTATAAGGAGGTCATTAATCATAACTTGGAAAATCAGAAGTATCTCTTGGTAGTAATTAGCTCACGGAAGAAAATTAATATAGTCAAGGTTAGAATGAACTCTTATGAGTTTCATACCGAAACAAGGCGTTGGACTATTCCTAAAACTCCATGGACGGAAATGGTTTTCCATCTGTATGATTCTATGAACGTTGAGAATGAAAATCACTTTTTCTTAGAGTGTCTTGCTTACACCCACATTAGGTTTGAGTTTTATAATGTTTACTACGATACAAACCTTTATAACCTCAAGATTTTAAAGTAAACTAATTATTACTGTTTTTAAGGTCCGATAAACCAAAGTTGGTCACAGTGGACGTTAATCATCATCAAAATACTAAATTATTTTAAAAATATCAAATTCATCAATACAACTTTTTTATAATAAAAAAAATCATTTTTTAAGTTCAAATTCAAATTAAAATAAAACTCAATTAAATTATAATTTCAAATATTAATAAAACTTATGTTTTTTTATAAATAATGATACGTAACCCAAATCTCATTATTAAAAAAAATGATATTCAAAAATTAATTTAAAAAATATTAAAGTATAATTATGTTTATTAATATTTTGTATGTTTAAATTATAGGTTTTCTGACTAGGAGAATCAATAATTGGGGACATGGCTAGTATTCGCATGGCTAGGGTCGAGGGATCCAATCTCGCTACCACTATAGTTTGGGGCATAGGTAAGTTTGGGGGATTTAAACACGAAACCTTTCATTTACAACCATTTATAACATTTCTACTTTACCATTTGCTTTGCCCTCCCACGGGCAAGTTTAAACATTAAGTTCAAGACTATTTTAAACTAAAAAAAAGGGAAAGTGAGAGATTTTTTCACACTTTAAAAGGAGCATAAAATATAAAAGTTACACATTTTGCTTTTGAAAATTAGTTTAAACCTTAAGTTCAAAACTATATTAAACTAAAAAAAGGAAAATGAGAGAATTTTTCACATTTTAAAAAGAGCATAAAATATAAAAATTACATATTTTGCTTTTGAAAATTAGTTTAAAAATTAAGTGAGAGAACATTAAGAATATTAACAGAACTATTTCAGTATAAACATATAGATTTAAGTTGTATAAAATTTTGGAATATAAATATAGAATACAACACTACAAAAAAAATGAATTTTCTAAAGTTTTCATAATGCATTTTTCTTCTTCTTCTTCTTTTTAGTTAATGTGGTTAATGATAAAAATAGTTTTTTCAAAAACTATAGACCAATGAGAGTTCAACACATGAAAATAAATTGAATAAAAAAAAAAAATTAATAGTATTTTTTTAACTTTAAATATACTTTTGCTTTCTTAGCCAAATTAATAAGGTGAAGTAAAAGAGACTAATAATTATCTACAATGTCTTTGTCTGTGGGGTGCAATCTTAGGTAAAATGTGTAACTTGGAGGAGTGGGAGGAATATAATACGTTTGCCTTGGAAATTACAGAGATAATCATCATCATCATCATCATCATCATCTCCATTTTTGGTAGAGGGTTGTTTTGAGGCCATAAATATCAATATGCAACATACCATGCGTTATTTAATGTTGCGTTCGGTAGCACTGTGTGCCATTGGATCTCAAAGCAGTTGAAAAGCAGAGTTCGACTAATTTTGGAAAGAGTTAGTTAGACTAAAAGCTTGCTTTTAGTAATAAAACATAATTGTATTTTTGGGCCGATAATGCCTATTTTGAGATGTAATTGAATGTATCGAAATATAAAGGAAGTCTGTCAACTGACAATTTTGAATCAATTGACGATTAGGTAAAAAATTGTAAAAACCGTAAGGCTTATAAAAGCATGAACCCAATATGTATGTGGGTTGGTATAGGTTGAGAGAGAAGAGAGCTGCTTAGAAAGATGATCGATTCAGGTTGTGTGCATATCAACAATTGAGAGGAGAAGAGAAGAAGTATATATACCCAAAACTAGAGAGCACGTGAGGAGATAAATATGTACGAATTGTAAATAACATCTAAAGAAGAGTCTGTAAGCCTACGCAGACCAAAGGTGCTAACCTATTTCTCTTGCCGGATGAAGAGCACTTTTGTGGTTTTTCCTGGATGGGTTTCCACATTAAATATTGTCTCTGTATGTTTGTGATATTTATGTTTATGTCAAGTGCATGTATGTTGTGAATGAAGTGGTTATGAATATATCGCACAGTCTCTGTTCTGGATAACTCATATATATATGTGTCACATCTCTAATAGATTGAATCTATGATAATGTTTTATGTTAAATACTGCGATATATGTTGATAGATAAGTAGGCTGTTATCTTGAATGAATAAACAAGAATAAGAAGTATAATTACCGGTTTCGGTCGAGTGATTGGATAGAGTATTGTAAGGGTGAAATCATCACATAAATGCAAAAACATGGTTTTGGTAGTTCCCATAAGATATGCCTGGTGAGTCTGCATCTGCGTCGCAGGTGTTGCAAACAGATTCCTGCTTTGTCGAGTCGATATCTTCGGCTTTGTTGACGAATGAGGGATTTGAACCCGGGGCAATCGAAAGTACACCAACAAACAGTTTCGTCGCCGAGACCGTGAATAATTCTAGTGGGGATATGTTTTGGCATCCGATCAAGCCAAAAATTCAAGATTGGGTTGATTATAAGGCACTAGAGTTTGCACAAGCAGAAAGTGAAGGATCACAGTGGAACCTAACTGAGTGGTTAGGATGATACCTTTTATCAAACCTTCATGAAATTTTTCTTTAGCAAATTTCCCAATGTATTGCATGAGTGGCTGTCGAAGCTAGCAACCCAGAATAAAAATTTCCAAGGAGGAGAGATGACAAAGTGGATCCCTGAGCTGATCCAATGGTTGAAAAGAACTAGTAATCCTATATCTAGGGGTGTTGATTTCTGGGTCGATAGTATTTTGGGAGGATACATCACGGAAATTGCAGTTGATATGATAGTAATATAGTGAAACATACAAATAATTTTTCCAAGGACTGCAAGGTCAATATCTGAAATCTTTAAAATTGTAGATTAAGATGCTGGTGTGTGAAAAAAGAATTATGAGAATGGAATCCGACAAGTAAAGATTTGTGTGAAGACCTGGGATATGTCGCAAGACATATTGTGAGCAGAATGGGTGGAGATAAAATGAGATGTTTTCTGGTAATAGTGAGATTGAACTAGAAAGTGGACACCTAAGGAGTGGAAAAATATTTCGGTTGGGGAAGAGAAGAAGGACTGCGACAAGAGGAGGACGTTGCAGTGCGACTAGAGGAGAGGACTATGAATTAGCGTTGCACCTTGACGGAGGATCTTGTGATGAAGAAGGGGAGTACCAACTAATATCTAAGGAAGCCAAAGAAGAAGAAGCACTAGATCCAAGTCAAGATTGCGACATACTTGTGACCCCACACACATTACCCAATGTAAGATCGAGAAACACATCACCTAGTGGTTTTTCTAATCCGACTAACAATAATAATGGAACTAGCAGTAAGCCTAACTCCTGCTAGCAAATTTTTTAATTCAATAGTACCAAGAGTAAATAGAATGGATGGGAACGATAACAAGTTTCCAATATTTAATAGAAATCGGTTAGAAGACCCTAAGCAACATTGGTTTCTATGCGAAGTTGTATGGACCGTACAACAGGTCCAAGATGAATCCATAAAGAAAGATCATGTGATCACGACCCTTAGAGGTCGTGCACTCGACTGGTACATGAAATTCTCTATAGTTCCTGCAGGAGTTGCTCAGAAGACATTGGATCAGATACATACAGGATTGATAGATCCATTTAAGAAACTGAAATCCGAGTCGTAGTGCATTGCCAAGTTGAAAGAAATTAAACAATTATGTACGTAGTCTGTCTCTGACTTCAACCAAAGATTCAAGACTTTGATGGACAAATTAAGTTTTCAAATGTTGGACGTCCAACACAAAGAATGGTTTATTGCGGCGATGTTGCCACATATCAGTGTCCCATTAATGAAAAAAAAGATCATATCTCAGAGAAAGGCTCTCGAAATGGCTATGAAATTAGAAGCCTCATCGGTTGGGGAAACTAGTGAAAGAATGGCGCAAATCTAGTTGCAACTTGCTAACCTTACATTGCACCTTTAGGACATCAAACAAGGAAGGGAAGTACAAGAATAACCATGGTGTACTAGATGTATAACCGAAGCACATCATAAAGATAACTTCCTAGTGCTTATGAATGATGTCGCATCAGGAGCACCAAATCCGATGAATACACAAGGGAAGCCTTGGTGTTGAGTATGCAATCCTAGAGCACATCGGTCAAATGAATGCTTATACTCACATAAAATTGTAAGTGTGCCAGCTAGTTTATACTGTAAATTTTGTCGATTGGTGGGCCACAAAGAGAAAGATTGTAGAGCATATCAGCTGCTGCAAGATAAAACATTTGACATGTACTTGATGAAGAACGATGAACAGATGCATGATGAGAGAGATCAGGATCAATTTCCTCAAAACAAGTACCCTCAAGCTTAATATCTACATAATCCATATGCTCATCCTTAGTACCCTCAACCCATGGGGGTGGAATTTTCAGAGGTCGAGGAGGAGGAGGAGGATTTGGTTGTAGAATAGGCCAAGTGATATGTTATAATTATTGACAACCTGAAAAATTTGTCAGGGACTGCACAAATCCTACTACGGTATTGTAAATATTTTGATCATACTATCGAGGAATTTCCTCAGTTGATTGTGAAATGGTAGGCCAAGAATGTGGGAAATAAAAATCCTCCTCAAAATCCCAATCCAGACATTCAAAATATCTCTGCTAAACCAAGGGAACCAAATATTGCTGTCATGACAAGAGGAGGTGCTACGACCATAGCTAATCAAGAAGCACTGTATGAAAAACCTTGAGTGTGACCAACATCACAAAATAAAGTACCATTCGAGGTCCACAAATAAAAATATGTATTATTGGACGCACAACAAGAATTCGTTGACAGAAATCAACCATTGACCTCTACAACTATACCGTCTGAAGGACCAATCTTGGAGATGCCTGAGATATTTGATAAACTATTTCGACAAAAAACCAATATGAAAGGTTAGTAATTTAAAAGAGTTATTTAAAAGTTGTTTATCACTAATCCAAGAGAAATATGTTGTAGCATAATTAGAAACTTTGATAAAATAACCTCAAGAAGACACACAACAAGAAAATAGGGTTAATAATATCGAGAAAAGATTGAAGCCTGGTCGAGAACTGAGAATGACTGCCCAGATAGGAGATTATGACATGGAATATATCATCTTGGACTTGGGCTCCGATGTGAAAATTTTTACTAGGAAAACTTGGGAGAGTATGGGAAAAAGGAGACTAGTATGGTCTCCTATACAACTCAGACTAGTAAATCAGTCGAAGGTTTTAACTATTGGGTGACTAACTCAAGTTCCTGTTAAAATAGAGGGACTTCGCATTTATGTAGACTTTAAGGTGATCACTATTGTTGATGATATGAATCCATATCCTGCACTTTTGGTGATCGATTGGGCCAATGATAACTAAAATATCATTAATTTCAAGAAAATGATACTCACATTTGAAGATGAAGAACTAACGGTGGTCGTGCCGTTCAATCCTCTTGAAGGCCAGAGGTATGTCGAGCAGATGAATAATGAAGGGAATGGTGGATATATGGACCACATCTATAACATTACTTATGAAATGGATGATTATGGAATCCAACTACCGACAAAAAAATGAGTTGGCGAAGCGTTAGTTCTTGCACATCGGATTCTACAGAAGCTGTGGAAAATTGGTAGAACCGATTGCATGAAGTGTCCATGATAAGATGCACAAGGATTAAAAAAACCATGCGACAGGTAGGTATTGAGGTATTTGATCTACCTATTTATGAGGGATTTCCTAATCTAGAATATTTTCTTACATAATTTTAAGAAAAAATTGCATAGCCTCAACGCTTGTTGGCCTTGGATTTTGCACTGAAGGCTACACCCGCAAGATGGTGGGTCGCACATAAACAATCTATCTCATAATGGACCCAATGCCGAATATTAATGGAAGTTCGATTTGGAGAAATGTGATGTACACTAGCCAGAAGTACACAGGATTTACTAATCCTGTCGAGCACATTGAATATTTTCGTGTGACATGGTAGGCATGTCCACGATAGGAATGGGTCCATCAGTTTCTACACACATTGGACATGATACCACAAAACTGGTATACATCGGTCGAGCTGCAATAGTGGACAATAGAATGGGAATATTTAGTTACCATATTTACCCAGACATTTTAATTTGTTGATGATCATCCATCGATTGATGTTGCTCTACAAATACTTAAGAGTAATATATTTTAAGATATTCCTATATCAATGATAAATTTTAATTAGAGAAATGCAACAGTCCAACACTAGATGGAGTGCTATAATGTAACAAGAGAACTGGATGATGATGATCCCCATGATATAAACATTCTTGAATCTGAAGGCACTCACGCGGTGGAAGGATCGGGTGTGTCGAGCGACAAATTTATGAATCCGTTAAAAATCAACGAAGTAAATATTGTATCTACAAAAAATCCAAAGTTCGCCAATATTGGATATGTTTTGGATGATGAGACTGTTGGGAAGATCACGGATTTACTGCATGAATTTCTTGATCTTTTTCCCATGAAATTTTCAGATGAAAGGCATTGTTGGAGATCTTGGAGAAATTAAGATCCCGTTGAATCCCGATGAAAATCCCGTTAAGCAGCGACCGTATTGACTGGATCCAAGGTATAAAGAAAAATTTAATACAGAGTTAGATCGAATGTTGGATGCTAGTATCATAGAAACTGTCGAATAATTTGAGTGGATTAGTCCGATGGTAGTACAAGATAAGAAGACTGCTGGTGAAGTACGTATCTGTGTCAACCTAAGGAAACTGAATGATGCTTGCTTGCACGACCCATTTTCGACTCCATTTGCATGTGAGGTATTGGAGAGTGTTAAGGGTTAAGAATTTAATTCATTACTAATGGGTTCAATTGCTACTATCGGATCAAAATTGTGAAGGAAGATCGACACAAGACCACCTTTGCGACAGAGTGGGGGTGTTTCTAGTATATGATCATGCCCTTTGGATTCAAGAATGCTCTTTTTTTTTTTTTCCAGGACACTGTTAATTTTCTAATATAATTAGCTTGATTAGGATCTTAATATGAAAGAATACCAATGTCACGTCCCCTCCCATCTACCCAAGAGGGAACACGACCATGATGCAATTTAATCCAAGAAGATGTTGGGGTGCGCACCTTAATGGTCCCTAATTTTGGTAACTCTGTGGTTTTTGTGGAAGTTTGTAAGTGGAGTTGTGACTCAAAATAGTCTTAGGGGTGTCATGGGTGAGTAAAAACCTTCTTTTTTTGTAATAAACCCATGGTTTAAGTCCAAGGTTTAGGGTTTGGGGTGTCCANCACTATAAATAAGCACTCTTGTAAAGAAGTCAGTTTAGGCTTTTGATGTAAGATGAATTGATGCGAAGCTAAGGCTTGTTTGTAAGAAAGGTTAAGTCCCATCTGTGTGCGTGGACGACCTCTGCAGCTATGTGCACAGAGGATTTTTGGGTGATTAAGAAGATCTGCAGCTGTGTGCGCAGAGGACTGTAGCTGTGTGCGTGGCTTTGAGGACTTGAAGGGATCTGCAGCTGAGTGCACAGATCAGAACTGTGGTTTTTGTAAAGAGTTGAATAAAACACAGTTATGTGGATGTAGCCCCTAAACTGGGGGTGAACCACGTTATATCATTTGTTGTGGTTTTCTTGTGTTGTTGTTATGTTCTTTTATGCATTGATAAATATATAACTGATAAGTAAGATCACTGCAAAATACTAACTTCGCTGTGAATTCCCAGTAAAGGGTTAAGCAAGGCACTGTTTGTTTATCTAATCGCGAAGCTAAATAAGTAATATCAAAGCTCTGTATTTAATGATTATCATTTGCTAGAAGCTAAAGGTACAGTAATATCCCTCTTCTGCTTGCATAAACTTGATTCTGTAGCACCCCATAGCTATTTCGGGTGAGACTGCAACCTGTTCGCAGGTTGTTTCCGAAAGGGCCAACACTGTGGGTCTTTTGTTGGTGCGAAGTTAATGGTATAAAACCCGGGTCTTCCCTATAGCCCAACAAATTGGTTCCGTTGCCGGTTGAACTCAGTATCTGCTCAAGAGGGGTTTACGTCGTACCTCGAGTGTTATGTTTTGGAGACCCTCAGTGAAAGAAATTGGTGATTGGATTGAAGAGACTTATCTAAAATTTGCTGTACAAGAGAACAAAGATCCGCGTCGTAGTGCAAACGAATTTTTACAAAGGTATGTTTTTTCTGATGTTTATGAAATTTTCTTTGGTAGTATCCACATAGAGTTGCACCAGTGGTTATCCAGGTTAACAGAGAGAAGGACGAACTTCCAAGAAGGTCATTTTCCTTATTAAACCCTCGCAAGAATTAATATATTGAAAAGGGCGAACAATGAGATATCCCGCGCTGTTGATTTCTGGACAATGCGAACCCTTGAAGCATTTGTGACGGAGTTCGCCATTGACACAAGTACGTCCTTCAGCGAAGCCAAACGACAGTTCTTCAAAGGACCAAGGGGTAAGTACTTGAATTCATTTAGTTTAAGAATTAAAATGCTATTGGCTGAAAAAGGTATATTGCTCATTGAATCAGACTGTTAGATTTAGTATTACTAACCTATGTTTGCAAGTGAAAGTACCTTCGACGAGAAAAGTGGTTTGCTACGAAGTGGCAAAAGGTACAAGAGAAATTTTGAGTCCTATACCCTAGGTCAGAATACCGAGCCTAACCTCGTAAGTCCAGCAGCCTCAGAGCCCGAAGAAAACCCTTTTGTTGGAAACCCTCTGGTAAACCCGCAGTGAAGACCTATTATCCCTGAGAACCTGTCGCAATATGAAAGTAACCATAGCCCGAGTATTCCTGTCGCAGGTCAGTCTACCCCAGTAAGTTCCCCCCCGCCTACTACCAGTCCCCCTCCCTCCCCCCCTAGATCCGCGATGGCCCATATGAATGACGACATTAAGCTCCCTGTTTTCAAAGGAACTGGATCAGAGGATCCAGAATAGTTCTGGTTCTTATGCGAAGCAGTGTGGACTGCTAATAACACTATGGATCAAGATACAAAAAGAGCGTAGCTGGTTACTTCTTTTAGAGACCGCGCTTTGACCTGGTTCATGAAGTTTTCTAGCACACAGAACCATGTCTTGGCTGATATAAAAGCAACAATGATAAAGGAATTTAAGAAGCCAAAATCATAGTCACAGTGTATCACTGAGCTAAAGGAAATCCAGCAGAGGCGAGGAGAATCAGCGTGGGACTTTGACCAGAGGTTCAAAGTTCTGCTAGATCAAGTCAGTTTCACCATTGGACCAGCGCAGCATAAGGAATGGTTCATCGCAGCTCTGTTACCGCACATTAGGACTCCACTCATGCAACAGAAGGTTGCGGATCAGTAGGAGGCTTTGGAAATCACTATGAAGCTTGAAATAGCCCCTGTCGAAGATAATTATGGTATCACTCAAATACAAGCGCAGTTGGCAGTGATGGCTCTAAAGCTTCGCGATATGAAAAAAGGGAAAGCTAGTCGCGAAGAGGTTTGGTGTACACGATGTCGGACAGAGGGTCATGACAAGGAACAGTGTCCTGTGGTAAGAAATTTCCTGAATTCTGGTGCACCAAACCCGTTCAACCCTAGTGTTCTATATTGTGAGATCTATAGGACAACTGGCCAACATCGACCTGAAGACTGCTATCTTTTGCAGAGGTATGTGCAAGTCCCTAAGAACTCGTATTGTAAGTTCTATAAATCAGTGGGACACAACGAAGATGAGTGTCGCAGCTTTGATCTCATGAGAGAACGAACTTACGATGCTTATCGGGTACAAAATGATGGCCAAGGCAATAATGGATATGGTTACCGCGGTAGTACATCAAGTCGCAGAGCTTTTGGAGGTCGTGGTCGTGGTGGTATGGCTGGCAGAGGTCGAGGCCAGGTTGTGTGCTACAACTGTAACCAGGCAGGACATCTAGCTAGAGATTGTCGGAACCCAACTACAACATGTCGATATTGCAGAGCTGTCGACCATGTGATTGAGCAATGCCCGCAGCTGATAGAGAAGATTCAAGAAAGAAATAGTGCCCCTACTTAGAATATTCAACTGATTGTTGTGGAGCAACGACCTGTCCCAGCCATTAATGTTGTTACCAGGAGTGGAGCTACGACGGAAGTGCAGAACAAGGAGAAACAACCTGCCGAGGCTTAGGTTCGTAAGGCCCCAGAAAAAATCCCAGCATTTGATGTCGAAAGAGAAAAAGGGACATTTATGGAAGCCAAGAGAGACTTTGCTGACCCCAACACATCAGTAATACCTACGCAACAGCCTCAGCACTAGTCGCAGCCGTAAGAAGCTTCGACAGATAAAGTAAGTACACTGTCCTCCTTTTTACAGAGTTGTATGAAGCTCTTGAGAAATCAGAATGCTTTAAATGAGTTGTAGAAAGTTATTGCTTCTTGCGAACCGCAGCAAAGTTCTAGTAAGGAAAAAATTGTTCATAGAGTCAAAAGAACTGGTAGGGAAATGAGATTGAATGCTCAGATAGGAGAATATGACATGACTGATGTCATCTTGGACTTAGGATCAGAAGTAAATGTCTTAACTAAGCAGACATGGGAACAAATGGGAAAACCTACTCTAGAATGGTCCCCTATACAGTTAAGATTAGCCAATCAGCAGAAGATTGTGCCCCTAGGAAGACTCCCTGGTATATCAGTAGATATTGATGGAGTTAGTACCTTAACAGACTTCGAGGTAATTGAAATAATTGATGATAGTAACCCCTATCCAGCACTACTAGGCATTGAATGGGCAATAGATAATGATGCAGTAATCAACTTGAAGAAGAGGCAGATGACTTTCGAAGGGAAAGGACTGAGAGTCATAGTCCCATTGGATCCTTCTCAAGGAGAGAGGTACACCGAGCCAGTAAGAGATGAAGACCAGGATCTTTTGGACCATATCTACAACATCACAGCGAAGGAAGAAGATTATGTTGATCCTACTGCCAAAGGTATCATGGATTGGTAGTGTGACAGCTCCTGCATGACAGATTCGGATGATGGCCTAGAGAATTGGCAGAATAGACTGTATGAGCTACATGGACATCGATGTGCCAGAACTACCAAGTCTCTCAGATGGCTTGGCTCACAGACAAGAACCTTACCTGTTTTTGATGGTTCGACAGACCCAGAAGAGTTTATTGTGCCATTCTCAGAGCAGGTACCAGACTCATAGAAAATGGAGACTCTGGATTCAGCATTCAGAGCCACAGCAGCCAGATGGTGGAATGGTCACAAAAATTACATTCATAGTTGGGAAGCATGCCAGAAGTCCCTTTTCCTAAGATTCAGGTACCAACCTCAGGAGGTGCGAAGCAGGTTTAATGGGAAGACTAGTCCTCAGAGACATTTGGAGCAATGCTATGAGGCATGGAAGCATGTACCTTGTGAAGAATGGGTACATAGGTTTGTGCACACCCTGGAACCTATAGAAAAGAATTGGTATGCGGAGGTCGAGCTTCGCCACGATACTGTAAGTTGGGATTGTCTTGTTGATAGTTTTGTGCTGACATTTTCTATTAATGAGGTTTCTCCTGCTTTGGACACAGCTGTTAGGTTGATCCATACTAAAGTATTTGATGATCAAGAAATAGCAGAATACCAACCTTATTGGAAGTAACAAGAATCCAATGCAGTAGAATGTTATAACCTCGCAATTGACGAGGATGACGATCCGCGCAACATTAACATTCCTGAGTCAGAAGGACACTGCGAAGTACATGGCCCAGCAGTTGAAGCACCTGAAGTGACTTAGCCCTTGAAGACGTGGACCATAAACATTGGGTCAGAAGTAAACCCTAAGTATGCTACCATTGGAGATTATTGGGATGACAAAATGGTAAGCAAGGTGACCCAACTTGTCCATGAATATCAGGACCTATTTCCGACGAAGTTCTCAGAGATGAAAGGTATCCTTGGTGATATAGGAGTGATAAAGATCCCTTTGAAACCTGATGCGAAGCCTATTGAAGAGTCGGAATGGGTCAGTCCCATGGTGGTGCAAGAAAAAAAGACTAAGGGAGAAATCAAAATCTGTGTCGATCTGAGGAAGCTGAATGATGCTTGTTTGCATGATCCTTTCCCCACTCTCTCTACAGATGAAGTTTTAGACAATGTTGGAGGTTAAGAAGTGTACTCTTTTACTGATGGATTTTCAGGTTACCATCAGATTATAATTGCTCCAGAAGATCGACATAAGACAACCTTTGCTACAGAAATGGGATCCTTCCAGTATACAGTTATGCCCTTTGGATTGAAGAATGCACCTGCCATGTTTTCTAGAGTAGTCATCTTTGCTTTTAAGGAATTCATACATAAATTCTTAGAAGTTTATTTTGATGATTGGACTATCTTCGGGTTATTAAAAGACCACATAGCTAGTTTAAGACTTATGCTGGACAAATGTAGATAGCATCAGATTTCCTTGAACTTGAAAAAGTGTATCTTCTGTGCCCCTTTTGGAATTCTGCTAGGTCACATTGTATGTAAGCAAGGATTGATGATGGATCCTGCGAAGATAGCCATTATTGTGAACCTGCCACCTCCGAAGTCTGTTAAACAACTACGCACTACGCTTGGTCATACTGGATATTACAGGAAGTTCATTAAAGGATATGCTCAGATAAAAGCCCCTATGGAAAAGCAGTTGAAGAAAGATATTAGGTTTGAATGGACACTTGAGTGTCAAGCAAGCTTGGATATTTTGAAGGAAAAGATGGTAACTGCCCCTATCTTAGTATTCCCTGACTGGAATAAGGAGTTTCATGTGCATGTCGATGCATCCTCCATTGCTCTGGGTATAGTATTGGCTCAATCAGGTGAAGGTAATATTGATCACCCTATTTCTTTTGCAAGTAGAAAACTGTCCATAGCAGAAAAAAATTATACTACTACAAAACAAGAAGGTTTAGCTATGGTTTATGCATTGTAGAAGTTTCGACATTATCTGTTAGGATCTCATTTTAAGATGTTCACTGACCACTCTGCTTTGAAGTATTTGGTTAACAAGCCTGTGCTAGGTGGAAGGATATGCAGATGGTTGATTCTGTTTCAGGAATATGACTTTGAGATCATAGTCAAACCTGGAAGACTGAACCTAGGTCCTGACCACTTGTCGAGGCTCGAGTCAGGAGAAGAGCCCATTAGTTTGGACGAAGGTCTCCCTAAAGCCCAATTGTTTTCCATCCAGATGGTTGATGATTATTTCCAGGATATTGTTCAGTATTTGTCTACAGGTTTTGCACCCGCCGAAATGACAACGCAGTAGAAGAAACAACTGGTGGTTAGAGCAGCCGACTTTACCTTAATAGCAGGACAGCTATATAAGATGGGACCAGATGAAATACTGTGCATATGCGTCTTGGAGCATGAAAAGCCATTAATTTTGGCTGAGGCACACTCTGACGTAGCAGGAGGTCATTACACAGGAAAAGCTGCAGCACAGAAGATTCTGACAGCTAGATTGTGGTGGCCCACAATTCATAAGGATGCAAGAGAGTATTTCCACAGCTGCGACATTTGTCAGCAGATAGGCAAACCATCCAGGAGGGATGAGATGCCTCTAGTTCCGCGGGTAACTTTACAACCCTTTGATAAATGGGCTATTGATTTTGTTGGACCTATCAATACCCCTGTGAAGAAATCCAGAGCAAGATACATTATTACAGCAACTGAATACCTTACTCGTTGGGCCGAAGCTCAACCATTCAAGACCTGTAGTGCTGCGACAGCCGCGAAGTTCATCTTCGATAACATCTTGTCAAGATTTGGGTGTCCTAGAATTCTTATGAGTGATCAATGATCACATTTCTTAAATAAGACTATTGAAGTATTGACTGAAGAATTTCAAGTATATCATCAGAAGAGTACTGCCTATCATCCTCAAGCAAATGGAACTGTTGAAGCCTTTAACAAGATCCTTGAACATGCTCTGACGAAGGTTTGCAATGATAACAGAAATGATTGGGATCTTGGAATTCCAGCAGTACTATGGGCTTATAGAACCACCTGCAAGAAGTTGACAGGCCATACACCTTTTAGGTTGGTTTATGGACAAGAAGCAGTCATGCCCATGGAGTACATTGTTCCTAGCCTCAGAATATCTGTTTTCATAGAGATGGATGACCCAGATATGATGAAAGAAATGCTGGCAAAGATACTAGAACTTGAAGAGGATAGATTCATTGCAGGGTTCCAGCAACAAGTACAAAAAGCTAGAGAAAAAGCATGGCATGATAGACACATTAAGAAGAAGCAGTTCCAGAATGGTGATCTTGTGCTTTTATATGACAGTAAATTCATGAAATTCCTGGGGAAGTTCAAGACACATTGGAAAGGGCCATACATAGTGCAGAGAGTTACTGATGGTGGCGCAGTCCAGTTAGCTAAATTGAATGGAGAAATTTTACCTTCCATGGTGAATGGAAGTAGGTTAAAGAAGTACAGGGACAAACCGGGACCCCTTAATCAGAAGTTACAGCAAGAAGGATAGTCTAAGTACCAAGAATAGTTGGAATTGGGTACTAGACTATAATGAAGCTGTTCTCAAAGCTACGAAGTGTTGAAGACTGTCAAAGTTTGAAGGTTGAAGTTTGGTTGCCGTGTAGGTCAGGATGGGTTGAAGGTGAATATTATGGTGAGGGTACTCATCGAGGCGAAGCTGAAGTTAGTGCTGGTGTTGAAGAAGAAAGGTGTGTCACAGCCTAAAAATGTGACTGACGGGACAAACTTGACTTGGCGGCGTCGGCACGTGAACTGCCTGTCATGATGAGATTTTGGGAACATCTAGCGTCGTGTGGACCGGATTTACCGTCGTTCCATCAGATTTGGTGTCATTAATGCACCATGATGATAGATTTTGTTGCGGGATTCTATAAGAAGCTACACCGGCCTCCGACTCCTGCATTGTGCACTTCTTTGAGTTTACAGTTAGCACCATGTCGAATGATCGCGAAGTCCAGGAATTGTTACGAGAGTTCAGGGAGAGAGGTCTGTAGAACCTTATGAGCAATCCTCCTTGCGAAGAGGCCTTTCCAGCGCCAAAGGAGCCAATGTAGATACGATCAACCAGAAAGAAATTTAAGGCAGAAGTTCACTCTAAGTGGAACGAAGAAAGGCACAACCCCTCAGGAAAGACTCAGGAGGATCCCAAAGAATGGAGGCATGCTGTTTGTCTTATGCAAAATTACAGTGGCATGCAAACACAGGGGTACTGCCTATTAAGGACCCAAAGTTGTGGATGGTCAAATGTTCAATAGGACATGAATGGGAGGCAGTTCGAAGGATTGGGTCGCTGATAGAAGGCCCATTGACCCCCATGACCACCATAAATATGACGGAGGTAGACAACAGCATAAGAGATGGTTGTATTCTACTAAGGATGAAAGGATGAAGGATCAAGCAAGTCGCGGTCGTGGTAGCAGTAGCAGAAGGGATGACGATGCAGCCGTAGCAAGCCATTTTCTATCTTCGCCAACAAGATTCTCCCACCAGAAAAGCAGTTGAGTGTCCCGGGACGGGACATTGGTGAGTCTTAGGGGCCTGTTGGGGCGCACACCTTAATGGTCCCTAATTTTGGTAACTCCACGGTTTTTGTGGAAGTTTGTAAGCGGAGTTGCGACTCAAAATAGTCTTAGGGGTGTCGGGGGTGAGTAAAAACCTTCTTTTTTTGTAATAAACCCATGGTTTAAGTCCAGGGTTTAGGGTTTGGGGTGCCCATGGTTTTGTAATAAGTGCACTATAAATAAGCACTCTTGTAAAGAAGTCAGTTTAGGATTTTGATGTAAGATGAATTGATGCGAAGCTAAGGCTTGTTTGTAAGAAAGGTTAAGTTTCAGCTGTGTGCGTGGACGACCTCTACAGTTGTGTGCGCAGAGGATTTTTGGGTGATTAAGAAGATTTGCAGCTATGTGCGCGAGTTTGAGGACTTGAAGGGATCTGCAGCTGAGTGCGCAGATCATAACTGTGGTTTTTGTAAAGAGTTGAATAAAACACAGTTCTGTGGACGTATCCCCTAAACTGGGGGTGAACCACGTTATATCGTGTGTTGTGGTTTTGTTGTGTTTTTGTTATGTTCTTTTATGCATTGATAAATATATAATTGATAAGTAAGATCACTGTAAAATACTAACTTTGCTGTGAATTCCCAGTAAAGGGTTAAGCAAGGCACTGTTTGTTTATCTAATCGCGAAGCTAAATGAGTAATATCAAAGCTCTGTATTTAATGATTATCATTTGTTAGAAGCTAAAGGTAAAGTAATATCCCTCTTCTGCTTGCAGAAACCTGATTCTGCGGCACCCCATAGCTGTTTCAGGTGAGACTGCAACCTTTTCGCAGGTTGTTGCCGAAAGGGCCAACACTGTGGGTCTTTTGTTGGTGCGAAGTTAATGGTATAAAACCCGGGTATGCCCTATAGCCCAACAGAAGACTAGCCCCATGAACATAAAATTAAATGCATTGAAATAACAACATGCACATATGCATAAATCATTAACATACAACAAAGGAAAAATTCATTCATTCACAGGATTTAACATGTTCATATTAATTCATAAACACATATACAGTTGCAGAGATAAAATAGACAAGAATACTTATCTTGAAAGAAGCTTGTCCTACAACCAGTTATGACGCTGCAACGTTCCACCCAACCATAGTCCAGTGTGTTCATCAATATCTCAACAACAATGCCAACCCTGAGCTGGGCATGATTCCCACAAGGAATAAGGTAACACTAGCAGACTCACATATAGCCAAGGATTTATCAAAATTCATCCAAGGAGGTGGAGTGTTTGAATTGCTAACCTAGTGAGCTCAACCACAGAGCTATGGACACCTACACAAGATCTAGCTTGGATTTCCCAACACCTACACACCCAAGACAAGGAAGCATCCCCTTTTCTACTACACAGTCCCTCAGGATATGCCTTCCATTCCAGTGCTATTCAGGGTGTGCAAAGAAGAAAATACAACTCCTATGGATATGTCTGTGAGGTTCCTTTCCCCACTAGGTTTATCAAGCTAATTATTCCCCAATTCCACTCCAAACTGGTTCAGACCAAAACCAAGGGTGCACACACAACAAAATACAAGATCTGGGTTTGAGGAAAAACATTTTTCAACCAAAAACGTAAATGAAAAATGCGTAAAACAACCCGCTGATAGAAATTTGATTTATAGAATCGTTCTATGGCTTCACGTGGGATAAAATGGCTCCCTAAATTTGTGGATATGTCCCCCATTGGCTGTGCAACACTGCAAACACAAAATTCCCCAACCGTGGAGATGTGGAAACAACACAAAAATGCCCAGGAGTGATCCTGACCATTGAACATAAACAAAAACACTTCCTAGCCATGGGAAAAATGAGGAACATTGCAAAAACATCCATGGAGAATGCCCAGGAGCTCCAAAAATGTGGGGAAGACAAAAGTGTGAATGCATGAGGGAATGGGCAACAAAAATGGGCATTTACTTGGTTCATAAGTCAAAACATGTTTTTCCAAAAATTGGTGCTCTACCCAATTTGAATTTTGACCTCCATACCTTGCCCATCCCATGTAATAACTAACTCAACAAATTTCTGGCACAATTAAATGATTGGGCACAAGAGACAAAATGGGTAGTTGACAGTTTGATGGGTTCTCCCTTTGACATTTGGATTTTCCCCATTGGCTCAAAGGTTTGAATACCCCCCCCTCATCCTTAGGAAATCATGCCCCCATATATTTTAATGTTGCATTGACATAGCTGGTTGTGGGTATTTTGATTAAATTGCATATTTACATGATGTCCAAAATTATAACGTATCAGCTAGCACAAAATACCATCGGCATCGATTTTAATCGTTGAAACTTAAAACACTAAATCAATGGTGGGGATTTCTCCTTTAGCTCCACACCATGATTAATTACAATATATACATCATATACATTTTTAATGCAAACGGGGTCAAAACTAGGGTGTTACATTCCCCTCCCCCTTCAACAACATTGTCCTCAGTGCTTTACAAAATTGAACAAAAATGCTACACTGACACCGCCCTTATTGCTCTGCAGAATTGAAAAAAAATGTATGTTCCAACCGCATGGCATCCTCCAGATCCCACGTAGCCTCTTAAGGACCGTACTGCTCCCATTGCACCTTTACCTACCCTATGGCTTGATTCCGGAGCATTGTGACCTTCCTGTCGAGGATGCACATTGGCTCGATTTGGAACTCTCTCTTGGGTTCCACCTGAATCACATCCCAATTTATCACATGGTTAGGATCATGTACATATTTCTTAAGCAAAGAAACATGAAAAACATTATTAGCTCTAGCTAGCAGGCAATGCAACTCTATATGAAACTGGTCCTATTCTTTTGAGCACTTCAAATGGCCCACAGTATCTAGGTGACATATTGACACAACTTCCAAGCTTCAAGGAACTCTTCCTTGCCCTCACTCTGAGGTAAACATGATCCCCAACATTCAACTCTCTATTTACCCTATGCTTATCTGCATAGCTTTTCTGTCTGTCCTGAGTTGCTTTAACATTCTACCTGATCTTTACAACCTCTTGCTCCATTTCCTTGAGCCATTTTGGCCAAATCACAACCCTGTTCATTGGATTATCCCATGTCACTAGTGTCCTACACCTCCTGCCATACAAAGATTCATATGGACTCATCTCTAAGGATGCTTGTTGTCCATTGTTATATGCAAATTATACCAAGTGTAAATAATCCTCCCACTTGGATGGTTTATCCATCACATACATGCGAAGCATGTCTTCAAGCACCCGGTTAAGTCTCTCTGTCTGCCTATCATTCTGACAATGATAGGCAGTGTTGAAGTTCAAGTTTGTATCCAAATATGCGAACAACCCCTTCCAAAAATTGGAAGTGAACTTGACCTCTATGTCAGAGACTATTTCCTTAGGCAATCCATGCAATTTGAAAATATATTTCATCAATATTTTTGCAATTTCATTAGCCTTATGCGTAGACTTAACCGGTATAAAATGTGTTTCCTTTGTCAACTTGTCCACCACAACCATGATGGAATCATGTTATCTCCAAGTCATTGGAAATCCTGTAATAAAATCCATGGAAATAACTTCCCATTTCCATTCTGGAACTAGAAAAGGATGCAACAAACCTGCTAGGTGTTGATGCTCAACCTTTACCTACTGACATTTTATGCACCTTGAAATATATTCAGCCATGTCCTTTTTCATTCATGGCCAAAAGTACTGCTTTCTAGCTGTAGCAATTCTCTTCTGGTACCTTGGGTGACTAGAATATGGATCTTGATGGATCTCATCCATAACCATTCTCCTCAAATCTGCTACATTTGGTAATAAGTCCATCTTCTTCCAATTTATATCCCTCATCCTTCTTTTCAAGGCTTTGCTGCTGTAACTTGTCCTTGACCTGCACATACAACTCATCTCTAGCAGTATGACTAACAATATGTTGTCTCAAATCCGATTGGAAAATACTAATAGATGCCACATGCATTTCCTGCACCTTCCTGGACCTTCCTGTTGAGTGCATCAACTACCTTATTCTATTTTCCCTTTATGTGTTTGATTTCAAAATCAAACTCACATAAAACCTCCATCCATCTAGCTTTCCTGGCATTTAGAGTAGGCTGATCAAACAAATACTTCATACCACAATGGTCTGTCTTTAGGTCAAATCTTCTGCCCACCAAGTAATTCCTCCACATCTTGAGAGCATGTACTATGGATGCAAGTTCTAGATCATGAGTGGCATAGTTCCTTTCATGCTCCTTCAGCTTTCTTGACTCATAACATATCACATGGTTGTCTTGCATAAGGAATCCTCCAATCAGTTGATCACATGCATCAGTACACACCAAAAATATTTTTTCAGGTCTGCAATCTTCAAGACTAGTGCACTTGTGAAAATATTCTTCAACTGCTGGAAGCTTTCTTCACACCTCGATGTCCATTCAAACTTTATTCCTTTCTTTTGAAAAAAAGTGACTTGATGTGCAACCTTGGAGAATCCTTCAATGAACCTCCTATAGTATCCTGCAAGTCCCATAAAATATCTTACATTTGTCACATTTATCGAAGTAGGCCAATTCATTATGGCCTCAATCTTCTTAGGGTCTACAGATATGCCCTCATCGGAGATGATGTAACCCAAATAATGAATCCTATCTTTATAGAAGTCACACTTACTCAAATTTGCATACAGCTTATGCTCCCTGAGCAATTGCAATGTCAATCTCAGATGTTCTTCACGCTCTTCCTCATTCTTATAATAAATAAGAATGTCATCAAGGAAAATAAGAACAAACTTGTCCAAATACCCACTGAAGACACTATTCATACCACTACAAACTCATAATGTCCATACCTTGTTATGAAGGTTGTCTTATGAATGTCTTCATCCTTGATTCTTACCTGATGGTAACTCGATCCCAAGTCAATCTTGGAAAATACCTTTGCTCCTCTCATTTGATCAAAGAGGTCATCAATTCTACGCAAATGATATTTATTCTCCATAGTGACTTTGTTCAACTGTTTGTAATCAATACACAACCCGAGTGTACCATCTTTCTTCTTCACAAACAGAAATGGTGCTCCCTAAGGAGACACACTTGGCTTGATATATTTCTTCTCCAACAACTCTTGCAGTTGCATCTTCAGCTCTAGCATTTCTGGTGTACTCATTCTGTAGGGTGTCTAGGATGCTGGTGCTGCTCCTAGCACAAGTTCAATTGTGAAATCAATTTCTCTCTTTGGAGGAAGCCCTGGAATCTCATAAGGAAACACATCCTTGAATTCCTGCAACACATGAAAGTCCTCCAGCCTAGGAGTTTCATTCTCTGTTGCCTCCAAAATATGAGTTGCGTACAACTGGAAACCTTTCCTACAGAACTTCTTCAACTGTATTGCTGAAATCTTCCTCACAAAAATCACCTTTGGAATGCCTCTTACAACTCTTGGGTTCTCTTCTTCATCTATGCATTCAACAATGTTATTATAACAGTCAAGCTTTACACTGTGAGCTTCTAACCAATCCATTCCAATGAGAACATCATATGAACCAAGTGGTAGAACATTCAGATTGACATAAGTGACCAATCCATTCATAACCAATGGAAATTTCTCTACCACTTCACTAACCTTTCTCTTAGTTCCAGTGGCTAGATGAACTAACCAAGATTTGCTATGCTTTACTTTCTTAAAAGTACAAATCTCCACTACCCTAGGAGTAATGTAACTGTGAGTAGAACTAGGGTCAATAAAAATAGAAAAATATTGCTCAACAATCTTACTTGCAACTTCAACCACAGTCAATTGGTGATCTTCCTGGCGGTCCTCCAGTGCTACATAAATCCTAGGGACAACCCTTGCTACTTGACCCACTATTTCTGCCTCTTGAATGTTGTAAGTTGGCCTTTCAATCTCATTCTCAAGTGGACAATTCCTGAGCATGTGGGGTCCTCCACATTTCCAACATTGGAGTGGTTCTCTGGGATTTTCTCCCACCACTATGGCTGGCTGCTTCTCAAATTGGGATGGATGCTTCTACTGATTCCTGAAGTTAGAAGGTTTGAAACCCTTCTTCCTTTGGTCAGACTTCTCACTCTTCTTGTCCTTCCAGGCCTTATGATAATCAGGTTTTCATTTTATTTGCTCATAGAAATACTTAGCTTTCCTTATTACTTCTTCCAGAGTTCTAGGTTCATAATACTCAATCCTATATTTGTAAGACAGAGGAAATCCACTCAGGAAACATTGGATTTTCATTTTTTCATCTTTGATGTACCTGACATACCTCAACAAATCTAAGAACTTGTTTGCATAATCTTCCATGGCCTGCTGTCCCAATCTCAGCTCATGGAATTCTTTGATCTTATCATCATAGTACCTGTCAGAGAGGTACTTCTGCTTGAAATACTTCTGGAATGGTTTCCACATAATATTCCTTTCATTAATCTTTTTCACTTGCCTGAAGTGCTCCCACCATATGGATGCTCTTCCAATTAAATTGAAGATGGCTACTGTAGCCTTCATATTTCCAGAGTAGTCTTGGACTTGGAAATATCTTCTCATTCCCAGAATCCAAGTTTCAACTTCTTTTCCATTCTTTACCTCACCATTGATGTAGGTGACCTTTCCTTCTTAAATTCATCACGTGAACGGTTCTGATAGCACCTCTTTTTCTTATTCTCGTGAGAAGAATAACTTGAACCACCAGCGAATCCTTCAAAGTCAGATGACCCACTAGGATATCTCTTTCTTCTTCTAGCAGTGATTTTGCTTCCTTTTGGTCTTACTGTCCAGTCCCCAGAGTTCATCCACCTCTGGATGTCTGTCTATTAGAGAGAATTTGAGGTAAAAAATGGGCCTCAAAAGGACCAAAATGTACTATAAAAATCAACCAATTACATTCTAGTAGATGACATCATCCCCCATGGTTGAGGTGGCATTGCATGAGTTAAGAAGGCTTATTTGTCACATTTTCTATGGTAGATGAAAACCCATAGTTAACCAAGGTAGTGGTACAAGTACTTTTATGTCATAAAGTAAAGTACTCACAATAAAAATAATTTCACACTTTCTCATAAAATAATATTATTGTTATTTTCAAGTAAAGTACTCACAATTCACTTTCTCATAAAATAATATTATTGTTATTTTCAAGTAAAGTACTCACAATTCACTTTCTCATAAAATAATATTATTGTCATTTTCAAGTAAAGTACTCATAATTCATAAAAATGTATTTTCACATTTTTTATTATAAAATAATATATTGTTATTTTCATGTTTTTAAACTTTAAATTATATATTCACTCAATTTTATTTAATATCATAATATCAAACTAATATATATATAATCTTGTCCTTTTAAAATAAATTAAATTCATTAATGATATTTATATGAAAAAATATATATTAGTTATGCATATAAATTAAATTCATGAATAATATTAATATGAAATATGTATGTTAATTATGGATGAGTTATATATATATATTGAATCATACACATTCATTTATATCATGTTTGAATGTAGAAAACAGCATGTTGATATGATAAATGCTTATATGATTATAACTTTATTATGAATTTTTTTTGACAAAAAAATATATTATAATTTTTTAATAGTTAATTTTATAGAACATGCAAATTATGTTGTTATATCTTGTTAAATATTATTTAATAATAATGTCATTATGATAATAATTATAATAAATGTTATTATGTTAGTTTTAATAATAAAAATATTTTAAAATTTTAATGATTAATAAAATTAATTAAGCCATTTATATTTAATTTGAAATTATAACATAATGTGCAAAATTGTATTATGATGCATTTTTTTAACAAATTAGTAAGATTGATTTTTTACATGTATATTTTGTATTTATAATTTTTTTAGTTGTACAGAGTAGAAATAATTTTCTTAGATAAGTATTTATATTATAAAAAATAATTCAAAATGTATAAATATTTTTTTAATGATTTATTTTTGTGTATAAAAAATATTAGAATAATTTATGCTTCAACTAATAAATTAAAAAAAATTATGCAACACCATTCACTTATTAAGTTAATATGATATATTATTTATTCACAATTTTTTTATTGCTAAAAATTAATATACATTAAAATCAACTAATAAATTAAAAGAATTTATACACCAGTGTTGATTTATTCAATTAATAGGATATATTATTTACTCGTAACATTTTGATTGCTAAAAAACAATATACATAATTTTTTTTATTGTTAAAAACAATATACATTAAAATCTTATATGTTAATGTGACATATTTTCATTTTCTCATAATTTATATGAAAGTGATTGTAATAAATTATAGGAAAATAAATTAAAAAAATGTGATAATAAGTTATAAATTGTTTTAAAGCCAATTTTAATTATATTAATTTAGAAATGTACATAGATAGCAAGTATCATATGGTTAATTTGTCATTATGAAAACTAGGCTAACCACACATGACACACACACACACATATGTGTGTGTGGCTCTTTATTATGTATAAACAAGGTATAATTAAATGACATATAAATTGTAAACACAAAATTTTCAAACTAAAATTGTGATTTTCCTTATTTCTCGTCAGAGTCTAGGCTAATGGGGTGATCTATATTGGAGGCAATGCCTTGCATTACATGCACTTCAACTCTCCAAATATCACAAATTTTTCAATATGATGGTAAGTCATGATATGGTTGAGAGGACCTCTAACACATTGCATATGTGATTTTTTTTAGGTTATGGCATGCGGTGATAATTTTTACTCCAAGTGATTTTTTTTCCACACAATCTAATCTTATTTGGTGCCTTTTACTACACACAAAGTGGAGATGATTTATTAGGTTTTTCTTGTACCATCATCTAACTCGTGGTTTTGTTTTTTTTCAATCCCAATGGGTGGTTGTGTACATCAACACGAGGGTGTCAAGGAGACAAACATTGCCTTTATTATACTCATATTTACTATTCTTGGCATTATTGTAGAGTTTTATAGGAATTGTGTTTGTGGATTTTTCATTAGAGAGAATTTGAGGTCAAAAATGGGCCTCCTAAGAGATGTACTATAAAAATATAAGATATATTAAAATATTATGAGGTAGGGGTTTTATGGGGTAGGTATATATGACAACTCATCTACTACACTACTTTTTATGCACAATATAAACAACCATGGTTGAGTTACTTTTCTAAATTGACTATAATTAAAATTAATAAAATAACTCTACAATGATGTGACTAAGATTCATTGTAAATTCCCAAAAAAATA
>LPNX011173853.1:300006-340934 GCA_001517045.1 Pseudotsuga menziesii | reverse complement strand
AAGTACTTGTACCACTACCTTGGTTAACTATGGGTTTTCATCCACCATAGAAAATGTGACAAATAAGCATTTTTAACTCATGCAATGCCACCTCAACCATGGAGGATGATGTCATCTACTAGAATGTAATTGGTTGAATTTTATAGTACATTTTGGTCCTTTTGAAGCCCATTTTTGACCTCAAATTTTCTCTAATGGAAGTTTATGGGTATAATGATAATGATTTACTCATTTTGTTAAGAATGGATTTACATGAGATTTGTTTTCTTTCTCTCCTTCATTTTTCCTTTATTTGTCATAAACCTCCATGCTTGCAAAAAGAGAATTATCCCACAAGACCATAACAGTTGCGAGGGGTGAGCTTGAATCATTAGGTCAACGGTTTGCAACATTCGCACTATCATTTATTTTTTCTTTTGAAACAACTCGACATTTATAAATTGTGAAAATTGCTTCTCGCTTTGTGGTACCTAGTGCAATCGACACTAATATTCCATAGCAATGCATCAATACCATTTTGATTATTTGCTAGGGAAGGCTTAACTTTTATTATAAAACTATTAAGACTGTTAGCCGCTTGCTTTTATTCCGAGTATTAAGCATCTTAAATAACTAAAATACAACATCATATGGGGTACAATTACGTGTAATGTTAATGTAATCATCAATGCCACAAACATTTATTAGTGTACATGTGATAGGATCATGTTTACAATTAAATCACTACTTAAATCAAATCACAAAATTGATGCTTGCAAATGGATATTTTGTGATACTAGAGAATCATTGTTGATATTTGTTCTCATAATGCTATTTTTTTTGTTTAAAATTAGCAACTAACCCATATGACAATGTCGGGGACATTGCCACCTCGCAGCTCTTGTTCAATAAAAATTTCCCAAATCCAATAATTTTATATTGAAAATCAAAGTTCAACCCCATTATTGGAAAATTCGCCCAAAAGCTTTTGGCCCATTTTAAAATGACCTAACTACCATAATTTTGAAAAATGAGTGGAAAGGATGGATTACCTCATTGAATAAAATTATTTTTACAAAATAGGGCATTCTTTGAGTGCCCGTTCTACAATGCTAAAATGGTTGTATCAACATAGAATTTGTTTTGTGGATTAATTTGAATTTAGAAAATAGTTATTTTAAGGTATTAAGCGTGTTAACAAATGTGATAAAGTGAAAAACAAATTTCACATAATCCAAGAATGTGTCACATAATCTTTGATACTAAACCGATATAAAATATTGAATGAATTATCAACATAGAATTTGTTTTGTGGATTAATTTGAATTTAGAAAATAGTTATTTTAAGGTATTAAGCGTGTTAACAAATGTGATAAAGTGAAAAACAAATTTCACATAATCCAAGAATGTCACATAATATTTGATACTAAATCGATATAAAATATTGAATGAATGAAGGGTTTGAATTGTTGCATAGAGGAATTCATTATAACCTAAATGGTGTTTAAGTGATGCATGGTAATTTATTTCAATTTGGGGTTTTGTGCTAACACCTTCACAAAAACAATCTAATTTTTCATGGGGTTTTTTTAATTTTTTTAAGGTTTTGGTCATATCTATTGCTTTTTGAAATTTCCTTAGATTCTTCCTTGGACATACTTTTTTATGTTTTATTTGGGTATTTATTGTATAAGTTTTATCAATTATGGGATCTTATATGGTGTTGGCTTGTTATGTATTTTAACATCAACCTCACATTTATTTGGTCTAATATAACGGACATGCATATCTTGTTGTAGACTAATGGCTTCCCTACTTTGAAATGTTTGTCTTTTAAATACTTACAAATCGAGGGCTACTACATATTCTCCATCATTGAGTTGATTCTATGATAGTGAGGTTGACGCAATGCAAGAATTGGTAGTGTCTGATATAAAGCTTCCACCAATCCTTTCTTATGGACATATTCCATACTTGTTTCTTCTCAAAAACCCCAATGGAAATAGAATCAATGGAAAACATGTTCCTAACATGCCAAGTACAAATCAAATAAAAGATAATATAAATAAAATATAGCAATACAATTGTTGTTATGAGTTTCAGTAAAATTATGTTAGATGTTTGTTTTAAAATGTTTTGTATAAGATGTGATTGTGATTCCACTATTTTCCTCTATTCTCGTGCCCAACCTCAAGTAAGGAAATATTTGTTTGCAAACCATAGGCATGTCTAAGTAGATTTCCAAAGACTTCAAAGTCAACTTCATCGCACGAGCTACCATCCCCAAAAAGACACACATTATAGCCCACATACCTAAATATGGGATCATATATTGGGTTGGATTGTTATGCATTATAATATCAATCTTGTACTCATCGGGTCTAGTAGAATGGACATGCATATGTTGTTGTAGACCATTAGCCTCCCTACTTTAAAATGTTTGTCTTTCAAATACTACAAATCAAGGACCAGTAGTTATTCCCCGTTGTTGAGTCAAGTATGTGATAGTGAGGTCAAGGCAATGCAATAATTGGTAGTGTCTAATATAGAGCATCCACCAATCCTTTCTTATGGACATATTCCCACAACTTTTTTCTTCTAAAAAACCCAATGGAAATAGAATCAATGGAAAACATGTTCCTAACATGCCAAGCACCAATCATATAAAAAAGATATATCAATACAATTGTTTTGAATAGTTTCAATAGAATGATGTTAGATGTTTGTTTAAAAGTGTATTGTATAAGATGTGACTATGATTCCATTGTTGTCTCCTCTATTCTCGATGCCCAACCCCAAGTATGTAAATATTCGTTCGCAAATCATAGGATTATCTAAACAAATTGCCCAAGAATTCAAAGTCAACTTCATCACAGAAGACACCATCCCCCAAAAAGACACATTGTGGCCCACATACCTAACTTCCCTCGAAATTTTATCAACTTTTATTAAAAGAAATCAAGAAACATTTTAAGTGAACAATCATTCACTTATGAGCACACAAGAAGGATTTTCCCTTCCACATACATCAATAGTGTCATGATTTAAGAAACATTTTAAGTGGACAATCATTCATTTATGAGCACATAACAAGGATTTTTCCTTCCACATACATAAAATGTATCATGATTTAAGGTGATTATTCTATATTTCTTTATATTCCTTATTATGTTTGACTCCTTTAGGATCAAAGTTATTTCTTATTTATTTATTTTGTTTATATTTTCTACAATAAAAATTTACACAAATTACAATTGGTGGTGATTTCCCTAGTTTATCTTGTAATTGAGATTGATGTAAATCATTGTTCAGTATTTTTCTCTATACTCAAAAGGTCTCATTTCTATTGTATGCCAAAATAAGATTCCTATAAGCCCAAGTCTTTAAGCCCTTGTGCCTTAAAGACTTATGAAATATATTACGACTGCGAGTAACTAATACATTGATGTTTTGGATGTAGTATACCATCTTTTGACTTTCTTTCATCTTTTCAATTTTTTTTGGATGTTGTATGTGTTGTTGTGTGGCCTTTTGTGTAGTGTGTTTTTAGCTTTATGCCAAATATTTGTTCTTTTCTCATTGTGTTATCTCATGCATGTTTACGTTACTATCATTTTTTTTAGCTTGCATAAAACCCTACAATAATTATTTATTAATGTTGTAAGGTGTGTATTATGTCATCATGATTACATGTTTGTAATACACTAAAAATCAAGGACAAGCAATTGCATTCAACCATATATAGTTATTGCAATATTCTTTGACACCATCAAGAAAAAAAATGCTATTTATGATTGTAGGGTAACATAAAACATTGAAGAATATGATAAACATTGGTGATGTATCAAAATGTGCAATTATGGCATTAAAAACTTATTTCCATCCAAAAACAAAGCTTGACTCATATTCCTTATCAAATTGTTTTATATGGTTTGGACAAACTTCATCCATAAGGATTTCAAATGTTGAAAAAAAGTATAAATTAAAGTTGTTGAAATGTACATAGAACCATTAAGAATGTGATGGAATCAATGAAAGGCATTGTTGATAAGAACTTAGAAAGAGATTTAAGATTATGTTGTCGCAAGGAATCCTCGTGGATGATGTGACCTTAGTTAAGGGCTCCATTAAGCTTATGCAATTCAAGGATATGAGGTGGAAGCCAAGCTACTACAATCATTGGAGTGAGGGAATTCTAAAGATAGCCTACATAGGATGGTTGGGCTAAATGAGGGAGGAGGGGCCAATTATGTTGACCATAAGGATTAATGTGGTCATTGGGACAAGCTTGAGAAGGACTAACGTGGCTATTGGGACAAGCTTGAGAAACAAGGTTGTAGGAATGGTTGAAGCCTTGGCTTTAAGGTTGGTTATGGTGAACTATTAGGGTTGGTTATAGTGAAGTGGTTGTAAGTGTTGGCATTAGATTTGGGTGTAAGGAGGTTAGTTTTAATTTGTTTCATTATTTACAAATTAAATAAATTTGTTTAATTATTTATAAATACATCACATATTTATTATGCATACTTAACCAAACCAAACTTCTTTTTTTTCTTTTTTTAAATGTCAAGATTTTAATGCTTTAGTTACCATCTTCCAAGGCATTGTAACCATTGGTATATAGACTGTACTCATAGTGAGCATTATAACCATTGGTATATAGAGAGACTGTACTCATATTGAGCATTAGTTACCATCTTCCAGATTTTAATGTTTTAGTTACCATCTTATAAGTCACTAACAGCAGCAGGCATTGTAACCATTGGTATATATAGAGGCTATACTCATTGAGCAGTAATTGATGATAAAGTCACTAACAGAAACATGAATTGTAACCATTGGTATATATGGAGACAATGCAATGTAACCATTGGTATATATAAAGACTGTACTCATTGAGCAGTGATTGATGGTAAAGTCACTAAAAGCAGCAGATTGGTATATATAGAGACTGTACTCTTTGAGCAGTGATGGATGGTAACAATTAATATATCTTTATTCAATGTAACTTTAATGGTTACCTTAAAATCAATTTTGAAGAATCTCATTGATGTTTTAGTTACCATCTTCCAGATTTTAATGCTTTAGTTACCATCTTACAAGTGACTAGCAACAGCAGGCATTGTAACCATTGGTATGCATAGAGAGAGACTGTGAGACTGTACTCACAATATTGAGCAGTGATTGATGGTGAGAATGAATATATCATTATTCGGTGTATTGAAGATGAGAGGGAATTATCCGACTCGTCTTCTCTGAAGAATAGCAGTCCCCACATGACGATCTTCACCTTAATCTTACCATGGTGAGAGAGAGTAATAACCCAATAAACTTATCCTAACTTCAAATATTCAGTTTAAATCTTCTTGACTCAAGATTCAATACGACTCGCTTAGCATTCCTAGAGAGAAAGCCCTCGAGCAGAACATAAATATACTTACAAATAATGGCGCTGCTCTACTTCCCCATCGCTAACCAGACTTTGTATTGTCTATCTGAAGCTCTTTCTTAGTATTGATCTTTCACATCTTTGGCGGATTTTCTGACTGGAAACGATGCTCTCACTCCACGGATGTGTAACCTCCCATTTTTACTGGATGTGCATACCCCCAATTCTATACTCGGCCTTGCTTCTGCTACAGAGAACAATGGTCTTACCTAAAAAAATAGAAGAGCCACAAATCAATTACTCGAACAATAAAATGATAATGTCAGGGGAAAGACAATTTACAACAGAGAGAGATATTTCACATCTTTGGCGTCTTATCTGACTCGAAACGACTATGTCACTTGACAGATGTATAGCCTTCCTCTTTTTATTGGATGTGCGTACCCCCAATTCTAAACGCGACCTCGTTTTCTGCCGCAAAGAGCGATGGCCTTCCCTGAAATACAGAAGAGCCATAGATCAATCAGTCAAATAATCAAATTATAATGTCAGGAGAATGCAAAATCAAAGCATTGAGGGGTGGGTGTGATTACTTACATTAGAAATGGCAAAGGATGTGATATCCTGTAGAACTTTCCTCTTGCGAGGGAAATGCAATGCAAATTCGACGGAGGAGGAGGATGGAGAAATGTTCTCCTTATTGTTGTTATATTCTCCTTCTGCGAAAGAAAAAAAAGTTGCCTGCAAACTGCAAATACGCCTCCATTTTAGAACTCAGCTGATAAAATAGAGAGGGTATATGTAGAGGTAGCGATCGAATGGTAGAGAAGTTTGACATGTATTTGTAAGATTGGATTCCTTATGGGGGTGAGCGGATTTTCAAAATTTGAGATATGGTAAACCCAGGGAGATAGTTGTTCGCTTGCGATATCCTGTAGAGCTTTCCTCTCACGAGGGAAATGCAATGCAAATTCGGTGGAGGAGGAGGATGGAGAAATGTTCTCCTTATTGTTGTTATATTCTCCTCCTGCGAAAGAAAAAAAGCCGCCTGCAAACTGCAAATACGCCTCCATTTTAGATCTCAGCTGATAAAATAGAGAGAGTATATCCAGAGGCAGCAATC
Organism: Pseudotsuga menziesii; assembly: GCA_001517045.1. Classification (NCBI taxonomy): domain Eukaryota; kingdom Viridiplantae; phylum Streptophyta; class Pinopsida; order Pinales; family Pinaceae; genus Pseudotsuga; species Pseudotsuga menziesii. The sequence goes on along the minus strand of LPNX011173853.1, from coordinate 334,443 downwards.
AAATGGTAGAGAAGTTTGACATGTATTTGTAAGATTGGATTCTTTATATTGTAAGATTGGATTCTTTATGGGGGTGAGCGGATTTTCAAAATTTGAGATATGGTAAACCCAGGGAGATAGTTGTTCGCTTGAAATTTTTGAGGGAAAATTTAAATCTTCAAGTTCAAATGAGAGGGAAATCTCTATCATTTTAGTGAAGGAGGTAAGTTTAGAGACACTTTCTCTACGGCCTGCTATTTACAAATGTTTGTCGATCTGTACTGAGGTGTTTGTTTCCCTCCACCTGTTCTAATGCCAGAGCGCATGAATCTGATTAGTATTTTGGATTCCACACCCCTCTACGTACCGGGAAATAAAAGTAATTACAGACTGCCATGTTGAGAATCCCATTGACCGTTTTGTTCGTGATTTAAGTTAGAGTGGGGCCTACATTTAATTCAAGGGTTCGCTGCCCCAATTTCCTATAGCCCTGCCCTTCCATCTTGGTGGCTGGTTTAAAACAATTGCAAATGCCAAATGCCTGGTCAATTTGACAGGGAAAAAAAGCAAAACCCTAAATTTGAGCGGTAATTCTCATTATTTTTAAAAATGCAAAACCTTAAATTTGAGGGGTAATTCTCATTATTTTTTTTCAAGAAGAAAAAAAACACTTTTTTGATATTTCATATAATCAAAAATAATATTTACAAATCAATGATAATGTGTATCATATTATGTTAATAATAAAAGAGAAGGAGATATCCTTCAAGTCACAAAAAGAATATGCCATCTCAATAGGATCTTGTAGCCAATACACATAGGGGTGCAATAGAAACCTCAAACCAGCACAATAACCAGAAATATCTCATTAAACCCTCCCACAGAGTCCATAGGAAGCACAAAAGGAGCCCTAATGGCTTATCCAAAGGAAGCACATAGGGGGCAAAGAGAATTCTCCCTATACTAAGGCACACTAAATGCCAAGAAAGTAGCTCAGCAAAAGGAGCTATGACAGTTTAAAACAAAGGATTTAAAATCAAAACTCAAATATTTCCTAAAAAAGATGAGTAAGCCACTGTCATACTGCATGTATGTTATAAGCATACCTTAAAAGAGCAGTAAGGTTCCACTTCCAATAGTCTCTCCTTCCAAGATCTCAATGAAGGAGAGTTTTCCCATCTCAAGAGATAATGCTTCCTTTGATAAAACATCGACACTCGTATTGTGTTCCCTATAAATGTGTTGAAAGTTTATAGAGAGAAAAGGGGTCTTGACCTCAGAAATGTGATCACGCCAGTGTTCTAGGTCCATAACAGCTAGCCATGCCACAGAGTTTGCCCAGTTTTTGATAACCTGGGAATCCCTTAGGAGGCCCATTTTTGTTGTACATCTCTTAGGAGTCTGCAACATGGCTACATCCAACTGATTCTGCTCCTCCTGAGCCTTAACCAATCTTTCATTATCTGCCCTGTAACTTTGCATCTCCACCCTTAGGCTTCTCATTGTGGCTGCAAAATCTGGGGGAGTATCTTGAAATATTATCCCACTAGACTTTGTCTCGACATTTCCAACACATCTTTTCTCCCATAACATCTTCCTCATGCTCATAAAGATCGTGTGCATCATTCATGCTGAAGGTTCTCATGGCTAAACCAAAACTCACTTTACTAAACTGCACTATATGGAATGCTGCCTCTGAATGCGACTATGATTCTGCAAAATGTGTTAATAAACACAATTGTTAGCTACATAACATTCACATGAATCATACATTACTTACCTGCATTTGGAAAAATCTCATATTGACACTTTGCCAAAACACAAATTTTTCTTTTCACAAAGAACGATTGTTTGAAGGGGACGATGGGCTTCCACTGCAGGGCCGATCGAGGGTAGCGTCCTCATTTTTTGTTTTGTTTTGTAAATCCATCGATTTCACGCAATCTGGCACATAAGTTCATGGCCATTTTTCATTTCTCTGGCACCCGCAATTTTTTTTGAAAAAACCTGTTGATTTTCCTTGTTTCGGAAAAATTTCGTTTTCCTTCCGATGTGTCGGAAAATTTTTCCAAATTTTCCCGACACATATCGACAACTTCGCCCAATCCCTGCTGCCATTTCGGAAAGATTCCTAACTTCCTTCCGATCGACAAACTTGCCGCCTTGCCGCCATTGCGGAATATTTTTTACTTTTCTTCCGACGTATCGGAAAAATTCCAAACTTTCACCCGATCAAAAACTTTGCAATCTTTCCGTTGTGTCAGAAAAATTATGAATTTCCATGTGATGCACCACATTGGAAAAATTCCATGGTTTCTTCTGACGGATCCTTCCGTCTCATTGAAAAACTTTCCGACTTCCATTCGTTGCGTCGAAAAAATTTCCAATTTTCATCCGCTGCGCTGCGTCGAAAAACTTTCCGACTTGCATCAGCCGTTGCAGAAAAATTCCCAAGTTTTCTTCCACTACATCGGAAAATTATTCAAATTTATCCCAACCAAGGCCTCCACCATTTCAGAAAACTTTCCGATTTTCTCTCGATCGATCCTTTCGCCGTTGCAAAAAACTCTCATACTTTCATCCGGTCTGCTCAGCTGATGCATCGACGAAATTTTCTCCAAATTCTGTCGATTTCAATAGTTGGAAATTTTTTTTAGAAAAAATTTCTTTTCTTCCTGTCGGCTCAACTCAGCCGACATGCATCGGCTCAATTCTCCCTTTCCCGTTGACGCCATCGGCTGCGCTCCATGTCGGCTTCGCTCTAGGGAACTCAGCCGACATGCCCATACATAGAACATTTTTGAAAAATTTTCCGTCTTTTTTTCTACCATCGGTGGAAATATGAGCTTCCACCCTACGTGTATCAACTCGCATAAGCTAACTTAGTCGACATGCGTCAGCTCCACTTCAGCTAACTGAGACGACATAGGAAAATTCCATACTTATAAAAATTTCTAAATTTTTTCTATCTGCTTCTTTTCCTTTTGCTGAACACAAAGGTTGATTCCTCCTCTGTCAACTACTCTTCATTTCCCATTGAGGGGCAATGCTGCAACATGGGCTCTGATACCACACTATCATGTCCCCTCCCATCTATCCGAAAGGGAACGCGACCTTGATGCAATCTAATCCGAGCAAACTAACCCCATGAACATAAAATGAAATGCATTGAACTAACAACATGCACATATGCATAAATAATTAACATACAAAGGAAGAAAAATTCATTCATTCACAACATTTAACATGTTCATATTAATTCATAAACTCATATACAGTTGCAGAGATAAAATAGACAAGAATACTTATCTTAAAAGAAGCTTGTCCCGCAACCAGCTACATCATTGCAACATTCCACCCTACCATAGGCCAGTGTGCTCATCAATCTCTCAGCAACATTGCCACCCCCAAGCTGGGCATGATTCCCATAAGGAATAAGGAAACACTAGCAGACTCACACATAGCCAAGGATTTATCAAAATTCAGCCAAGGAGGTGGAATGGTTGAATTACAAAGCTAGTGAGCTCAACCATAGAGCTATGGACACCTACACAAGATCTATCTTGGATTTCACAACACCTACACACCCAACACAAGGAAGCATACCCTTCTTTGCTACACAGTCCCTCGGGCTATGCCTTCCATTCTAGTGCTATTTAGGCTGTGCAAAGAAGAAATTCCAGCTCCTTTGGATCTACCTTTGAGGTTCCTTTCCCCATTAGGTTTATCAAGCTAATTCTTCCCCAATTCCACTCCAAACCGGTTTAGACCAAAACCAAGGGTGCACACACAACAAAATGTAAGATATGGGTTTGAGGAAAAACGTTTTTCAACCAAAAACGTAAACGAAAAATGGGTAAAACAACCCCCTGATAGAAATTCAATTTCCATAATCGTTCTATGGCTTCATGTGGACAAAAATGGCTCCCTTAGCCCGTAAATTTGTGGATCTGTCCCCCATTGGCTGTGCAACACTGCAAACACAAAATTCCCCAACCGTGGAGATGTGGAAACAACACAAAAATGCTGAGGAGTGATCCCAACTACTGAACATTAACAAAAACACTTCCCAACCATGGGAAAAATGAGGAACACTGCAAAAACGTCCATGGAGAATGCCCAAGAGATCCAAAAACATGGGGAAGAAAAAAACATGAATGCATGAGGGAATAGGCAACAAAATTGGGCATTTACTTGGCTCATAAGTCAAAACACATTTTTCCAAAAATGGGTTCTCTGCCCAATTCGAATTTTGACCTCCAAACCTTTCCCATCCCATGCAATAACTAACTCAATCAATTTATGGAAAAATTAAGTGATTGGGCACAAGAGACAATATGGGTAGTTGACAGTTTGATGGGTTCTCCCTTTGACATTTGGATTTTCCCCATTGACCCAAAGGTTTGAATACCCCCTCTCCCCCCCCCTTATCCTTAGGAAATCATGCCCCCATATCTTTTAATGTTGCATTGACATAGCTGGTTGTGGGTATTTTAATTAAAGCGCATATTTATATGATGTCCAAAATTATAATGTGCCGGCTAGCACGAAATACCATCGGCATCGATTTTAATCACTGAAACTTAAAATGCTAAATTGATGGTGGGGACTTTTTCTTTCGCTCCACACCATGATTAATTACAATATAAACATCATATACATTTTTAATGCAAATGGGGTGTTACAACCAAGTACAACAAGATACAAAGGATAGAGCAGATACACAAGACACAAATATTTTCACCGAGGAAACCATAAAGGAGAAAACCTCGCAAAATTCCTTAGAATAGTTCCATCACAAAGATTGTATCACAAGATGATCAAACCCAATAAGAAGAAGTCTTCTGCAACTATCTGTCTCTCCTCCTTCTCTCTCTCTCTCTCTCCTCATGAGAAATTGAGTGAGTATAAATGAGGGAGGGCGCCTCCCTATTTATACCTTTTAAGTGTCTGACCTAATACATGACCGGGGTTGACCTCTTACCCTAATATGGTTGAATTCGCATAGAGAGACTCCAAAAATACATTACATGATGTTACACCAGGGACTATTTCCCCGACTTATAATGGAGTTTGTACCTCAATGTCCATACACTATAATGATATCCCGAAAGGAGGAAAACAAATCTCCAAGGGGGGTATAACAACATACAATGATAATATAAATTAGAATATCTTCCAAAGTTACAAATACATCAACACTCCCTCTTAACTAGGAAGTTATTCTATCTCTCTCTATCCACAATCATCAACACATATGGTCAGAGTCATCATCATAGCTGCTACCATAGTAATCTTCTAGTCGGTCATCAAATGGTACTATCTATCATTGAAATTTTCTACAGAACCATCCCATTTTCATGGTGGGTGTAGGCCTAGTCCTCATCAAGTTCTTCATCACATTCACAAGCAAGCCATCGCATAGGTACAACCCAAGACCATTCTCTACATTTCCATTATTATAACTTGCATCTCCTACCATCATCTTGTCATATCTAGATCATATCTTTTTCCTGCACACAAACAAAACAAAACACACACATAGCACAACTCAGATGCAGACTGCTTGTGTTCTACCAACATAGGAACATGCTAGGATCTTTCACATCTTGCATCTACCACTATGCGAGAATCGCCTAGGAGCACACCAAGTACATTATGTCTCTCTACGGTCGACCTGCATTCTACCAACATAGGAAAAACTGCTTAGGTGCACACCAAGTGCCTTGTGACCTCATCATTTCCAACATGGGAACACACATATACAAGGACTGATTATGCCCGAACAACTTGTCAACCATGCTAGGATATTTTCCATGCAAGTCAACCTAAAGGAATTATCACATCCGAACAACCTGCGTCTAGGATATTTTCCGTTCAAACAAAATTCCAGGACTTATTACGTCTAAGCAACCTGTGTACCATGAAAAGACCCATTTTACACTCTCGACAACCTACATGGATTATTACATATGACCAACTTGCGTACCATGCCAGGACTCATATTTACATTTCGAATAACTCGTACCAGTACTTATTACGTCCAAGGATAACCTACGAGATTCGCCAGGACTGATTACATCCAAGGACAACCTACAAGACTGATTACATCCGAGCAACCTGTGTACTACTCCAAGAATTTTTTTACACTCAGATAACTTGTCTCAATTCCCATGTGAGATATCATGCATCTGTGTCTTCTAGTCTCATGTCATTGTCTAGCATAGAAACACATTAGGACTGATTACATCTAAGGATAACCTGTGAGCTTCTCCAAGATTGATTACATCTGAGGGAAACTTACAGGACTTATTACGTCACCAATACAACTTGTATCTCTTACTATGTTAGAAATCATCACTCCCTCTTTCGAGGGGTCTTATTCTGGATCACACCAAGTCTTTCTCTGAAGTACTCAAACTTCACTATGGCTAGGGGCTTGGTTAATACACCGACTATCTGATCATCCATTGCCACGTACTAGAGCTTTATTGCTCCTCTTTGTACCATATCTATGATATAGTGGAACTTGATCTCTATGCGCTTCAACTTGTCATGGAACAATGGGTTCTCCGATAGCTTCATGCAACTCGAATTGTCATGGAAGATACAAATTGCTTCTAAGTAAAGATCAAACAAATCATACAATATCTTTTTCAATCATTCTGCCTCACAACTAACCGAGCAAGTGGAAACATACTCTGCATCAACATTACTTAGCACCACGCAGGACTGCTTCCTGCTAAACCAAGAGATCATGCCAGATCCTAAGTTGAAGAAACAACCCAAAGTGCTCTTCCTATTAGTGGTGCTACCTTCTTGATCTGAATCAACATAGCCATGCATGTTAATCTTCTGATTCACATCATACTTGAGCCCATAATCCACTATACCCTTTAGGTACCTCAATACATGCTTTGCAGCAACCAGGTGAACATGTCTTGGATCCGTCAGGAACTGGCTCAAGGTGATCACAATAAAGAATATGTTTGGTCTCGTATTCATCAGGTACATCAATGATCCAATCATTTGACGATGCATCATGACATCAACCAACTTTGATGAATCATAACACACAGGCTTCAAGTTCGATTCCATAGGTGTGGATATCGCCTTGCAATCCAACATTTTGAATCTTTTTAGAATCTCCACAACATACTTTCCTCGACTTTGTACTCTGCCACAACTCCATGCCTAAGAAGTAGTCCATAATCCCTAGGTAATTCATCTCGAACTCAGTATCAAGTATCCTCTTTTCCTCTTCAATGAGTTCATCCTCTCATGTTAGGAACAGGTCATCAACATATAGCAGGAGCATCATTGGTCTTTCACCTTCAACCTTGAAGTAAAGGTTGGAATCCAATTTACTTTTAGTAAATCCTAGGCTCATCTGTTCTGCCATACAATGTCTTAGGTTCCTATTTCAATCCATACAAGGCCTTCTTCAATTTGCACACATGATTCTTCTTGTCATGTGTCTCATATCATAGTGGATGTTCTACGTACACTTCCTCCTTGACTACACCATTCAAGAATGTTGTCTTGACGTCCATATGGTGTATCTTCCATCTCATAACTGCATCCAATGCAAGTATAGATATGATTGAAGTGTACCTTGCTATTGATGCAAATGTCTCCTCATAGTATATGCCTTCTTTCCATGAGAAGCCTCGTGCTATGAATCTTTCCTTTTATTTTTCTCGATGCAACCATCTGCAACATGATTGATCGTGTAAATCCACTTCGAAGTCACAACATACTTCTTTTTCGGTCTCAAAAATATCTCCCAGACATCATTCTTCATAATCGACTGATACTCCTCGACCATGGCATCCTTCCATTCTTTACTTTTTGCTGCCTCTTCATAGGTGGAAGGTTCCTTGTCAATACTGTCACACAACAAGGCCACATAGTTGTTTTAAGGCTTTGGTATTTTCCTTTCTTTATGCATCCCTTCTGGAGAGCCATACCTTTCTTCTTCTTGTATGAGCTCTCGTGCCCATGTTGGTTTCCTCTTGTGGGAGTCCTTCTCATGAAGTGTCTCTATAGTCTCTTGTCGTTCTTCCATGTCATGATATTCATGGTCTTCTGGAATTGATTTTACAGTTTATGTACCTCATATTCTTGTTCCTTCAGGTTCCTCGACCTCTTTAATAGGTAGCCTCTTGGATCTAGAGTATGCCGAGTCACCATAAAAGGTTAAATATCTACTGATGTTGATCTTATTCAATCCTGGGAAGTATATTCGATAGGCCTTTGATGTATCATTGTATCCTATGAATATACCCTTTCTCCTAGAATGATCGATCTTGGTCCTCTTCTCTTTTGGCATATGTATGTACACCAGGAAACCAAATATTCTAAAATGCTTGAATTTTGGTTTCTCTCCTGAGAAAGAGTCTTCAAAGGATTTTGTTTTCAAGTACTCAATGAGGAGTATGGTTATATACATACACAATTTTCCTTGTTGCTTCCACCCAAAGGTGCATTGGAAGATCCTGGTCATGTATCATTCCTTTCGCTGCTTCCATTATGGTTTGGATCTTTCATTCCACAAAATCATTCTGTTGAGGATTTTATGGAGTGCTTGACTCCTTCTTAGCCCGAGTATTTATGCAGATTTCCTTGAATGCTTCTAAGGTGAATTCTCTGCCATTATCTTACCACAGATTCTTGATCTTCCTTTCGGTGTGGTTCTCGCCAAAGGATTTGTATTCCTTGAACTTACTTGAATGCTTAATTTTTCCCTTTCAAGAAATATATACAAGTCTTACATGATAAATAATCTATAAAGGAAACATAGTACACATACACGCTTAATGAGCTAGAAGACATGGTCCCACATACATTTGAGTGTACTATCTCCAATATCCTTTAGCTTTACTTTCACTACTGGGAAATGTCTTCTTTGTATTATTTCCTTGTCCGCATACTTTGCAAATGACTTCATGATTTGCCTAGATTTTTGTAAGTCCCGATACTTATTTGCTTGCAATTGGTAGTGCTCTGTAATGCACATGTACTATATATTCACTTGGTTCTATATATTCATGAACCAATGCTTGTTCAGGATGTCCCTTTAGTTTGTACTAGGCTCCATCCCGTTCTCCAATCAGTGTTGCATCATCTATTGTATTTCATTTAGTGCAGAAACAAGCATGGTGGTTACTCTTTGAAATATTCTTGTAATCTTGAAAACTCAAAGTTTGGAAACTCAGTTTCAACTTCAAATAATTATACACTGAGAAAAAATGGGTTGAAAATTCAGAAAAGGTTTCCAAATATGAAGGAGGTAAAGATTATTTGTGCAAATTTTGTTTTGATGGATTTGGTTATCCTTTTGGTGTTAATGATGATGTCACAAGAGATTTCAATATGCAAAAACCACATCTCTTTACCTTTGGAAACACAAAATTGGAGTACATGATTTCCACTATTCAAATGACAACCACATAAAATTGAGGAGCGGGACCATAAGAGAGTACTTGATGCAAAGGAAGGAGCTACCAAGTGAGGATGCCACTTAGGAAGATAAAAATTTTGCAGCATACAAACTTGGAATTGATTGAAGACAAGAAATATTGGGTGGGGAGGACTGTCATATCCCCATTCAAATAAGACTACTAACAATTAATGTTTCACCACCTACTAGTTCCCTAGGTTGAGATGGAGACATAAATTTTGTAATAAGGGGTCTATAGGACCCACAAGGAATTTAGTTTACAATATTCACATTTAAATGGGTCACATAAAAAATAAATTCTAATAAAATAAGGTGGCATTGCTTCATGAATACACTTGGAAGCTTGTGGAGCCTTTCGATGACTAGATTCCCCACACACTTGGTATGACCTTCATCCAAATTCGAGCCCAATGGGAATGTAAAGTACTTGTAGGTTGATGTGTTTTCACATAGCCTAGCATGAGCCAAGAAATTATAATTAGGAGAGGAGAGTAACTCCCATGGAATAGGAATATATTAGGAAGACATTGTGTGCCATTTGGAAGGAGATTTCATGCACTCTATGACAACAAATGATGAAAGCTTCTATGGCACATATGAAAAATTAAGACCTGATTGAAGACATATGAAAAATATGAAATGACAGGGATAAAAATAGCCACCAAGGGGGCACATTTGGGATTTATAGGCATCCATTCAAAATTGGGAAATAGTTGGAGCATGAGGAAGGAGACAAGTGTCACAAGAGTTACTAAACCACTGAGATGAGTTCGAGGAAGCTTATGGAGGTAAATTCAAACTTAGGAGGATCATGAAGTTAATAAAAGGATGTATTGATGAAGGAGAATTTATTTTTATCATTTGTTATTTGTTCTTTGGAATTTTGGATAAATTTTGCTTGTCCATTGCATGGTGAGTATTCACTCTCCCTGCTTGTAAACCAATTTTGAGGGAGTTGGATTCCTTTACAAGTTGGTTAATGGAGAGGCCATTCAGAAGTAAAATTGGAGCTTAATGAAGGTTTTTTAGTTTCAGTTTTAAGTTCCATATAGTTCTAGTTCTCATCCATCTCCCTCTTCTCTAATTCCTACTTCACCATTCCCCATACCTTCATGTGATGGCGCACTTGTTGGAGTGGTGCTTGCGCTTGGATGATTTTATTTCATGCCCAATATTGGGTATATTATTTATGGATCTATACTCTTATTTAAATATTATCTATAATTTGAAATAGAATAAATCCATGTGTGAAAATCTTGCATTCTCCATGCTCTTGAATAACTAGTTTTCATGAATTTGGATTCAAGGTTATTTTTTTTTAAATTATATCAGATTTGTATGAGAAATTTTATCTGATTTTGATGTTTCTGGGACATATATTTTTATTCTTTATATGTCCATTATATTTCATGTTACTATTTGAACCATTTATTCTACTATTCATGTGTCAAACTTAAGCTAGTAATGCAGTCTCCCCATAAGCAGTTTCCATGAAAGTTACCATACATATGATGCACCTAATAACCAGTTTGAAGAGATTAAAAATCATGAACAATGAAATACATTAATGTATGATATGCATCCCCATACTACTTTCTCAAATTATGGACGGTTGTTGTTACAGCTGATTTTACCACACATGGTGAATCACACTTGTATGGCCTTCCCTATCCCTCTGCAGATTCCTTAGACCCCATGGACCATTTTTGTACCTTTGATGTTTCCAAGATCATCCCTAAAAACATGCAAAATTTTCCATACACGACTTTTAATCCCTTTCTCGCGTATATACGCGGATTTGACCCTTAAACCCGTGTACATCGGGATGTGTGCAAAAGGCCAAATTCTTTTGGAGTTTTCCTTGATGTGGATCTGACTCACTTGTCTCCTGGCCTTCCATATGCCTTGAGATCGCTCGGATTCAACCTTTCATTACTCCATTGAATAGCTATATAAGGAACCCTTTGGATACATTGAAGGCATGAGGAATTGAAGAGCAAGAAAACTATAGTCCATTGTTGCCGGAGCTTATACTTGAGTCTGCATCCCTTTGTCCCTTGGAGCACTTTTGTGTTCTTCCCAAGCTTGCCTTTTTCTTGTGAGCTTGCTATCGAGAGATGGAGGATTGAAGTGGTGGAGGCCCAAGTGGGGGACTCAGTTTCTCCGATTCGCAGGCTTGCCGACAGAGGTTGTCTCTATTGTAATCTCTGTTTTATATTAATAGAAATATATTTTCTTGTCCAATAATGTGTGTTTGAATGAATATTTGATCCATGGATGATTTCAAATGATTATATGTTATTGATTATATATGCTAGAGTAGGTCTAACACAATTATATATATCATTCTTGTCTTTTTTGCTGAGTGTTGAGATAGCAATTTATCAATTCAAGCTGGAGTTGGAAAGCCCAACGGGGATCTACATCAACCGTCCGGAATAAGGTACGAATCGAGATCCTTTAGTGTTAGATAGTTGGTTTCTCTTGCATATAGGAAAGGATTGATTTATGGAGTCAAGCTATCTGTTGTGGTACCCCAAGCCATAGGAATTTCTCTCTGTAATAGTTGTATCGCATTTGGAGAGCCAAAAGTGTCATTTACCCTTGGGGGTTTTAACACCAATTTTCCTAGTGTTTTTGTCCTTCTTTCCCTTGGGTCAAAAACAAGTTTTAAAAATATTTGGAAAGTGCATAATAATTCACAATATGAATTAGTATGTACTAATACCCATCAAGCCATTATATACATAATTTGAAGTCATATGGGTGTATTGGGATCAACTTAGGTTTCATTAGTCCAAAGCTAGAAATTGGCCAAAATTGTGCAAACTTGGATAACATGTCAAAATCAGTTTTCTTATTCAACCATTGAATATATGAGGTATTTTAGGATGTTTTAAATCCAATAGGTTACTTCCATAATAAATTTGGAAAGTTTCGGTGGTGTTTGGAACCAAACCAAGAAATATTAGTTTACTACTTTTTCCTAGATTCGAAATTAGACAAAGTCTTGAAGCAGGAGTTATGTGAACTGTTTGTGAAAATTCCTCAGCCACACCTTATTAATAATTCACATATATCAGATTGTAAATCCTATCAAAACCTAATATCATGTCCCTTGAACTTCCCTAGTTGACTCATATCCATGGAGGCAGTGTGAAATCCACTGTTAATGAGAGTCATGAGAAAGAATGTTTTCAATGTCAAAGTTTTGAAGCCTCTTTGAAACATTTTGGATAGTGTGAATAGTTTCCCCAAAAGGGGAAATTGTCATGGTATCATAACATGGTCCTTGCACCTGTTCATTAAGACCATCCATTGAAGAAAAAGTTTCATCCATGTCTTACTATTATGATGACTCCTATGAAGATGATTATGAGAAACATGAAGAAGAATGTCAATGGTATGAGGAAGGGTTTGCATTTTGCAGCACTTCTTAAAAATTTATAAGGGATTAGGGTTATTATTATGAACCCATGTATTCCAAACCACCACAAGCTACTCCTATGAATGAATTAGAAATCTTGAGAACAACATGTAAAATCTCCCCCCCAACAATATCAAACATATCTTTCTGTAATGGGAGAGACACATAAGACCACTATTTTTAAAGATTTAGTTGAGTGGGTGTTTGAATATAGGCCTAATAGTGTATATGTGAACTCATTAAGGGTCAATCAGAAATCCATAAGTTTGGAGGAGAATTAGAGTAAAAATCATCCTACTTGTGAAAAGAGCAGAGATATATCCTTCTCTATAGATGAGGAATGTATAAACAAGTTTGTGGACCAATTGGTGTGGGTGTGGAAAAAATTTCGGTCTAAACGAGATGAAAATAGATTAGATACATTATTAAATTAAGAAACAAAGAATGATTAGGTGGAGCATCAATCACCTCAAGGTGATTGCAAAGAAGAACATGAAGAGGGAAGTGAAGAAAAGCACACAATCCTTACTGATGGGGGTTTTGGAAATAAAAGAGAATCTACTTATGGATACTTGAACTATAAAGGAGCACATACTGATGGGTGCTCACAACTCTATGTTAGTGACATAGAGATCAATTTTGAAAATGTTTCTACAAGATAAATTTCTCATGAGCATGAATATGAAGACCTTGTGGTAGGTAATGAAGAACCAAGATCGAATTCCCCATCACCACTTGAGATTCAAGAAGTTGATCAAATCAAGAAGAAAGAAGAATGAGAGGTTTAATACCATGAACCATACTTCATTGAAGGCCATTTTATTATGGGTTAAGTGATTATCCATGAGGCCCTTAACATACTCCATGCCACTAAAGCATTGGTGTCAAATTATTATTTGAAAGTTTTTTAATTGGAGGAGCCATCCTTCCTTGAAGACATTGAGAAGATTCAAAGAGAAATGTGAAACATTGAAGGTAATTTCATGTCTTTACTTTATGATTGTTATAGTGGATTTCACCACTCTAGGTGAATCACACTTTGTATGGTCTTCCCCTGTCCCGCTGCAGACTCTTTAAACCCCATGGACCATATTTTATCCTTTGATGTTTCCTTGATCATCCCTAAAACTATATAAAAAATGATATACGCAGATTTTTACCCGATAACCGCATACATACGTGGGTTTGACCCCTATAACCACATACATTGGGATGTGTGCATAGTCCAAATCCTTTTGGAGTTTTCCTTGACATGGATCCGAGTAAGAATAATAATCGAAAGGGTGGGAATAGGAATGAGAATGCTTCCAATAATGACAAGAATGGTCAGAATGCTGGTGGGAACAAGCAAGCGAAACGTAAGGTTAAGTTCCCTCGCAAGATATGTAAGGATGATCACCTCACTTACTTGTGCCCTAGAATTGATGAAGCTTCGAGACTCTTAGCACAAGGCCCAACTGTGCTAACGAACCCTTCACCGCATAACCAGAATATGAACTCGAAGTCCCAGGAGCAATCTAGTGAGAATGATCCACTAGAGGCTAGCGCTCGTGGGTGCATTAACATGGTCCGTGCTGCCAAGGTTGTGACTCATGTGAAAGATTATGGATCATCACAACCCAACCCAGGAAAAGAACCTGATCCACCAGGAACCCCTTTGCGCATTTAGAAACCTGCGGATAAACCTGAGGCTGCACCTCACATTCCTAAGGGGGTACTTAAGCACTTGGGGCATAATCCAAATGCCCGAGCCGCCCAGAATTATTCAGTTGTCGAGGATTTGGGCCATAATCCTTGTGCGATGTCTGCATTGGAAGTGCTTTAGAGTTGTCCTTCGCAAAGGAAGGCTTTGCTTTCTGCTCTTGGTGTCAACGGTGATGATTCTTCCTCAGTGATCAAATTTGAAACCGTAGGTCATCAGCCTCGCTTGCCCTACTATGTGCCGCTTTTGGTACATGTAGAATGTCTTAATATGATCATCAAGCGTACTGTGATTGACGAGGGCTCTGCTGCATCTGTGATGTCTTTGTCCTGTTGGAAGGGTCTTGGTTCTCCCGAGTTGTCGAAATCAGTGACTATGTTAACTGCTTTTGATGGAAGATATTTTAGACCACACGACATCATTCCGTCCCTTAAAGTCCATTTGGGAGGGAAGACCGTTACGATAGAGGTTGAGGTGGTTGATGCGCCCCTCAACTACAATCTCTTGCTGGGTCGGAACTGGATGTATAGTATGCAAGCCATTGATTCTTCCGTGTTTCGCGTTGTATGCTTTCCACATAACGAGAAGATTGTAACGATTGATCAAATGACATTCAAGAATTCCCCTATTACTGCATCTTCAGGAACTTCGGTTTCGGTCGTTGAACACTCTCAGCCGGCAACTGGGAGTGTGGGTGTAGGCATGTATCCATCCCTCATGGGAAGCTTTAGTTGTCCTGCGTCGATCCTCATGATAGGATCTTGTTCCGATAAGGCTTCGACTTCTACGACCTCAGTGTCTTTTCGCACAACTCATATGGGAGACCCTTGGATTCTTCCTACACTGAGTATTTCGAGTGAGCCTGTCGAGACCAACGTGCCGCTTCCTACAACCATGATAGCTTATCAAGCCAATCTTATGAATGTTGTAGAGCCTTGTTCTTATTCTTCGCGGACGGAAGAAGAAGAACCCTATGTACTGTCGACATGGGCAGTATAGTCTTCTCATGCCCATGACTACCTAGATACGGTTTTCCCTTCAGATGAAGCGATTATTGAGGCTATGTCGGGCGTTGAGCTGCCATGGGAGGAACTTCATCATAGATCATATTTCCTTCCACCGCTTGACTGTTTGGAGCATGAGGAGTATAGGGAGATTCTTAGTCAGAGAGTTGGTAGTCCCATGATTCCATTAAGCTCTCATGGTCAGATGGATGATGGGAACATGGCGAACATATCTTCCACGATTTATATCAACATCTCTCGAAATCCTGGCATCATTGAGAATGTCTATATTGGGGCGGATTGTTCCCATGCTGAGATTCTCGAATATACCGAGCTATTCAAGGAATTCCGTGATATTTTTGCTTGGTCTTATGATGAGATGCCAGGTATTGACCCTCAGATTGTCTAACATGAGATTAAGACTTACCCCAACGCTAAGCCTATTCGACAATGTTTACGCACCATGAATCCTAGGAAAGCACCCGCCATTAAGGCAGAGATAGAGAAGCTGTTGAAAGCAGGTTTCATCTATCCCGTTCCCTTGACGGAGTGGGTTTCAAACCCCGTTCTTGTGGATAAGAAGTAAGGAGCGATCCGAATATGCACTGATTTCCGCGATTTAAATCATGCCTGTCCTAAGGATAAATTCCCCACACCATTTATAGATCAGATTTTGGATGAGTGTGCCGGTAGTGAGGTGTTCTCCTTTATGGACGGATTTTTCGAGTATAATTAGATCTAGATTAAACCTGAGGACCAACACAAGACTACATTTATTTGTCCTTGGGGAACGTTTGCATATCGGAAGATGCCTTTCGGCCTTAAAAACGCCGGAGCTACATTTCAGTGGGCGATGACCTTGATTTTCCATGATCTCAAGTCTATTATTGAAGTATTTTTGGATGACCTTGCTGTTCATTCTTGTATGAGAATGCATCATTCCTATCACTTGATATTGGTCTTTGAAAGATGCCGGCACTATTCGGTTCGATTAAATCCTCATAAGTGCATCTTTTGCGTAAAGTCAGGTCGTTTATTAGGATTCATCATGTCAAAGGAGGGCATAAGAGTCGATCCCTTAAAGGTTGAGGCAATACTTCATTTGTCTCCCCCGAAGAATATTCGTCATCTTCAGTGTTTGCAAGGTATGGAAAACTTCTTACGAAGATTTGTGGTCAACTTTGCCAATTTGACTAGAGGCTTCATGCGTCTCTTGAAGAAGGATACTCCCTTTGAATGGGATGAGCGAGCCCAGGAGTCCTTTGATGCACTTAAGCGAGCCCTAGCATCGACCCCAGTGATTGGTCCTCCGGATTATAGCCGTGATTTCCTATTATATGTGGCCGCGTCTTTAGAGACGATTGGTATGGTATTGGTTCAGGAGGATGAGGAGCTCCAGGAGCATGTCATATATTATCTGAGCCAAAACCTTATTGACACAGAGATTCATTATTCTCATATTGAGAAGCTTGCTTTAGCGACTATAAATGCGGTTCCGCGTTTGAGACATTATATTATCCTTCGCCAGACCTCGGTTGTGGCCCATGTCAATCCGTTTCAGTTCGTCCTCACATGAAGGATGATTGGGGGAAAGTATAATAAATGGATTGTCATCCTGCAAGAATTCGATCTCGAATTTGTTTCAGCAAAGTCGAAGAAGTCGTTAATTTTTGCAGAGCTTATATCGGATTTCCCGAGCGAGGCCGAGGAGTCGGTTTTTGAAGATACGTTTGTTGATGAACACATCTTCTTAATATCAACGTCTAACCCATGTTATGGAGATATCATAGTATATCTGCAAACACAGAGGACCCCTACTCACCTCTCGCGAGATGAATGACGATGATTACGTCACGTCTCTAAGAACTACCTTATAGTGGACAATACTTTGTACCGCCGTGGGGTAGATTCCATTTTATGATGTTTTTTAAATCATGAGGAGGCTGAGGTTGTGCTGAATGATTTCCACGGAGGGGCGTGTGGTGGTCATTTATCTGGGCTTTCTATAGCTCAAAATATTTTGAGAGCGGGTTATTTCTGGCCGTCGATCTTTAAAGATTGTGTTGATGCGGTCAAGAGATGCCAACCTTGCCAGGTGTTCGCACGAAATATGCGCTCGAAGCCTGCCCCGTTACATCCCATTATCACCGCCGGTCCCTTCACCAAGTGGGGGCTCAATTTTATGGATTGCAACCCAGCTTCGGCTGGGGAGCACCATCATATTATAGTGGCTGTGGATTATTTCACGAAATGGGCTGAGGAAATGCCTACAGTAAAATCCGACGGTGAGACAGCCGCTCACTTCATATTCAACCAAATCATTACTTGGTTCAAGATTTCGAAAGATCTTGTCACTGACCATGGCTCACACTTTCAGAACTGTATGATGGAAAAGTTGGCATCCAAGTTAGGGTATAAGCAAGAGCACTCCTCTTCTTACTACCCCCAAGCGAATGGACAGGTTGAAGCAGTGAATAAATCACTTAAGTCCATTCTCCAACGAACCATCGCACAGAGCAAGACGAATTGGCATATTATGTTATACCCTGCTTTGTGGGCATATCGAACCGCGGTTAAGACTTTCACTGGTTTTTCTCCATATTAGCTTGTGCATGGAGTGGAGTCGATATTGCCGGTTGAATGGGAGATTCCTTCGTTGAAGCTAGCTGTGGAACTCTTACCAGACACTTCACCTTTGGAGGAGCGTTTGGTCCACCTCGAGCAACTTGATGAGCAGCGTCGAGCTGCCTTGGTGGCTCTAGAGGTTAATAAGCGTCGCGTTAAGGTCCAATATGACAAGTCTGTCCGTCCAAGAGTGTTTAGTGAAGGAGACTTGGTCCTTTTGTGGGATCAATCGAAAGAACCCTTGGGGCCAGGGAAATTTAATCCTATGTGGCGTGGTCCTTACGTGGTCAAGCGTGTTTTAGAGAAGGGTGCCTATGAGTTAGTCGATTACGAAGGCACAGCTTTGGCAAAGCCTAGAAATGGGCTCTATCTCAAAAAATACTATGCATGATCTTTAGCCAAGGCTGCTTGTTGTATATTATTGTACAGCTTTGCATAGTTAGGTATTTTTATTATCGTGATCGGGTTTGTGATTAGTTTCCATTTCTTTTGGCAGATGTCAATGGAATATTCCACCTACATAGGATTCGCGAATGGTGCAAGCCATCACACTCAGCACTCAGCCTCTGCTGCTTGGGTGATTTATACTCCTATGGGTCAGGTACTGTCTTTAGGAGGTGTATGTCTACGAACATCTTCCAATAATGCTGTTGAATATAGTGCCGTTATCAAGCTTCTACAAGATGCCATTTCACATGGTGTTCTATCTCTTGAGGTACGTCTTGATTCGGAGTTAGTAGTGTCACAGCTCAATGGTCTGTACCATGTTAGAGATCCGACGTTATTGAGAAGATTCTTACGTGTGAGATTGTTAGAACGACAATTTGACAGTATTACATAAATACACATTCCAAGAAATGATAATCAAGTTGCTGACTCATATGCTAACTACGTGTTAGATTGGCATTTGTTTCATTCATAATAAATTAATCATAAACATTTTTACACATGTAAATAAATAAACCGATCACCACAAAACCTTTTATATATATAAAAAATGTGGTAATACATAGTGTCATATACAAAAGTGGAGCTTTCAAAGCTTCCATCATATAATACACGGTCGTACAAAACATATCCACTCCCAGGTGTCTAATCCTATGGAGGAGGAGGGTTGTGATCATGATACGTCACTACAGCTCTAGCTAGCCACCGGAATAAACACACCCATGCATGTGGCACGCCCACCACCTGTCGCTGCATGGCCTCAGGCAAGTCCTCAACTTGCGCCATGGGAATTCTATGAGTCAGTCGTACGAAGTTGGTATGAATGCCCTGGAGCATTCGCTCCACATCCGCACCTGTGATGTCATCCCCTCTTCCCCTCCGTCTATGACGTGGGAAGCCCTCTGGTCGCTGTGGTCCCACATCTACACATGAATGGTACATGTCACTATGTGTTGTCACGCAAAAACACGTCTTTTTGATTCCACATAATCAATAAAATACAAAAAATTAAATAACTCAAAAACTTTAAAAAGAGTGAGAGTCGAGATTCGGTACCTATCTCTCCATATGCCGATCCTGGTGGCAATGGCATGTCCATATCCCCCCGGAAATATATCCCTCCATAGGGGTAGTCATCTATGGCAACAATCTGTCGTCGCCACCATGGAAAGAAGTCAGCTGGATATGGGTTGGCCACCCTACCACCCCCCAGTCTACGCATGGCATCTGCCCAACGTCGTTGGGCCGGATCTCGAACCTCGTGGAGAGGAACGTCCACTCTAGGGCTCAATCCTGGAACACGCTCGAAGAAAAACATGCTCAATATGCTGCTGAACCCAAAGTTTCGTATCCTACCTGCCTTACACTCGCTGAGCTGGTGTTTCATGTTGCTCGGTAGTGTAGTACTCCAGTCGTATATGGTTGGTCTCATACACTCCACCGCATAGTACATCAGTGGCCGCAAGGCCTGATGGAGTGAGGCTAAGCCTGCTATCTTTCCCAGTGTCAGTAGTATGTCCTTTAGGCCCAGCACCTGTATAGCATTGGTAGGGACTTGACTTCCCACCTTCTCAGTATCTGGGTAGTAGTACACAGCTACGTACTCATCGATAGTAAGCCCACCGCCTGGCCCACTTCGGGAACGAAGGTTTACCACCTCCCCTCGTCTAGATAGACCTGTGATAAAGTATATGTCTTCCACCTCTATAGTGAGAGACATCCCATCTATCCTGAAGGAATCTGAGTCTGGATCCCAATAGTTTACCATCATCTCTAGCAGTCTTGGTTTGGCCCTCAAGCCACCAAGGCACCAAAACTTGTAGAGTTCGCATCTTATAAGATCTTGTTGAGCCATCACGTCAGCCCTTACAGCTTCCTCTACTTCACCATGCTCGCGCTCTCTCCATTCTAGCACCATCCTACAAGAGAAATTGCCATTTTCTCCATTAGATTCTTGTAAATTTACTTGCGTGGCGTCATACGCGACTGTTTTGCAAACAGCTGCGTATGTACGTGGTTTCTAGCCTCTTTTCCGCATATAGCCATCCCTCTACGCGGAAAAAGATTCAATATCCGCGTGGGCCGCAGCGCTCATGTAGAGATGGTCTAAACTACCTCATTTTACCATGAAAATCAACAAAAATTATATTGAAATGCATGAGGAGAGCATGAGTAACTACCTGGAAGAAACGGTTGTGAATTCCTCCAGCTGGATCTCCTGGAATTTGCAGTTGAATATCAGAGCTCCAATGGGTAAAAGTTTCAAATGATTTATATTTTTTACTATTTATAGAAAAAATTTCAAATATTTGAAAATTTTTACCCCCTTTCCTATAGTTTTGACAGTTTCTAACCATTTTGGACCGTTTCTGACATAATTTGTGATGTAGAAGACCATTTTCAGTGCCGTTTCAGCCATTGGATTGACCCGTTCATACTGATCTCAGGTATAACATCTATACTGGCATATAGGTTAGGTTCACCACCGTTTGCATTTTGCATGACCTTATGACCATGTCACCATGACCTTAGGTACGAACCCACTCTATTATGTCACGGAACCTTCTTGTTGCTTTAGAAGTGGCATGATGTGAGTGGTAGAGCTTCACCTTACATGGGTACCCTAGTTAGCGCCTTATTTGCATTTGGTGCCCATGCTGACGTTTTCTCCTTTAGGGTGTGGGAGTCCGTTGTATAGTACCGCCATGACATTTCGCAAGAGCCTCATACTCCTCTTGATCTTATGCTGGCCTGTTTCCCTCAGGACTCCCCTTATGTCAAGTTGTGAATGCATTATCATGAGCTTTTCCTGCCTTATTGAGCTTTATGCCATCTCCCCTGACATTGCGTTTCAGCCATATAGCCCGAGCTTGTCTCATGTCTAGCCATGCAGAGCCTTTTTTTTATCCTTCGCAGCTTGATTTCCGTTTTACCGGGAGGGGATTTTCCCTCGAGTGTCGATATCCTACACATGTATCCTTGCATTGAGCATAGGTATGTTCCACTGCTCGGAACTAGTTTATTTGACCTTATGACACTCGTCTCCTCCTAGTTTGTAACTATAAAGCTATTGTATTCTTTTTTCAAGCTTTTCAAATAACTGAAAAAGTCCAAAAAAATCAAAAAACCAAAAAGCCGGACAAGGAAAGATGTTATCTTTGGCAGCTGTCGAGTCGTGTCGCCTTCGAACAGAGCACTGTATATCACATCCATTGGTTGGGTTAAAGTTTGACTTAGGAGCTGTACTTGTTTATCTGAGTTTATTTCCACCGACTGGTTAAGCTTCCAGTCCCTATGGAGCCTCTGTTGAAGCCTCCTGTGTCACAGAGATGTCCCAGTTTGTATATCGAGTCTATGCTACCTTCATTCAGTCACCATAAGCTGTTATGCTCTTGTTCGAAAGAAGTTGAAACCTGTGTCGGCCATTCCTCAGTTATCTTGAATTTGCATGTCGGCCATTCCCGGTACAGTTACTAGTTCGTGCACTTTATGATCGAGTCCTTCCACATTAGACAGCTTTGCTGAGTACCTCGTGTTGGATGATGGGGGATGCCTTAATTCCATCCTTCTAGTGGATTTCATCCCATCGACTTCAGATCATTTATTCTGGGATTGGAATCTAGAGTCCTTTTGAGTGCCTTGAGACTTGCAGTCATCAGTGGCAGGTTCTCTCGCCATCGACAGTTTCTTGGGAATACATCAATGTCCCCTGATCGATGGATTCTCTCAAGTGTTTGACCTCAACACATCTATTCACACTTGTTAGTTTGCACTCTAGTACCTTGATTCCCATTATCATTATCGGTGGGTAATCTCGCGTCTGTTAACGGTATACATCAATGACCGGTAATCAGACGATGGACTACTATGTTCGACCTCGACACCTCTATTCGCATAGTAGGACATGTACTCGTAGCGGTTTGTGTAGAAGACCTTCTAGACTGGTGGCATCTCTTATATGCTACCTCCTTGATCGTGCCAGTGTTCATGAGATTTCAGCTCTCGTGACTTGATTCAAGTGTATGTCAGACATTTCCAACCACTATGGAGATCTTGATCTATTGTATATCTTCAGCCATTTTGGAGAAGATGGTCCTTTGTATATCTTCATCATGGAGATTTTGATCTATGTATATTGTACGTGGTGATGACCACATATGTGATATCATGTATTATGCCTATTCATGTCCATTGTACTCTTATATATCCGGGACTGCTATATGTACTTGCAGTTATATGCAGAGTTGTATCATTGTACTATGCTGATTGGGTGGCTGGTCTTCCATTTGGGATCCTTCATCACTCCACTTCTGGGATGGAATTATAATGTATTTCGGCCATCGTATGACCCCTCTGACCTCACACGTTAGGGGGCATCTGTTATAGCAGATTTCACCACTCTAGGTGAATCACACTTTGTATGGCCTTCCCCTGTCCCGCTGCAGACTCTTTAAACCCCATGGACCATATTTTATCCTTTGATGTTTCCTTGATCATCCCTAAAACTATATAAAAAATGACATATGTGGCTTTTACCCGATAATCGCGTACATACGCGGGTTTGACCCCTATAACCACATACATCGGGATGTGTGCATAGTCCAAATCCTTTTGGAGTTTTCCTTGACATGGATCCGACTCATTCGACTCCTGGCCTTCCATATGCCTTGAGATCGCTCGGATTCGACCCTTCATTATCCCTTGTGAAGCTATATAAGGAACCCCTTGGTACATTGAAGGAATATAGAGAGATTGAAAGCAACGAAACTATAGTCCATCGTTGCCAGAATTTATGCTTAAGTTTGCAACCCTTTGTCCCTTTGGAGCACTGTTGTGTTCTTCCCAAGCTTGCCTTTTGCTAGTGAGATTTCTATCGTGAGATGGAGGATTGAGGTGGTGGAGGCCCAAGTGGGGGATTCAGTTTCTCCGGTTCGCAGACGTGCCGTCAGAGGTTGTATCTATCTTGTAATCTCTGATTTATATTAATAAAAACTATCTTTTCCTGTCCAATGATGTGTATTTGATTGAATATTGTATCCATTGGAATATGTCAAATGCTTTTACATTATTGATTATATATGCTAGAATAGATCTAACACCATTATATATAATATGCTTGTATTGTTTACTTGTTGTTGAGGAAGTATTATATCAATTCAAGCTGAAGATTGGAAAGCTCAACGGGGATCTACTCCAACCGTTCGGAATAAGGTACGAGGTCTGATCCTTTAGTGTTAGACATTTTATTTCTATTGCATATTGGGAAAGATATATTTCTGGAGTCAAAGCTATCTGTTGTGGTACCCCAAGCCATAGGAATTTCTCTCCGTAACATTGATTGAAAAACAATTGTTGAGCTTAATGAATGGTTACATGAAGCATACTTGAATAATAATGAATATTTTAATAAGCTCAGAATTCAAAATGAGAAACTTCTTGAGATGCTGCAAGATACTTGTTCTTCCTCCTATGTTTCAGATTATCATATGGTATATTGCTTGGAGGATTCTCATGACATAATGGGTAATGACAAACATGGAAAATTGGAGTTTCTTGATGTGTTTGAAGATGAGCTTAATGAGAGCCAATAACTTGTTGTGGTGGAAGAGTAACTTTAGTTGCCTCTTGATAATGGTTACACACTTTTGGAAGAAGTGCACGATTCCCATACCTTGGACAAACATATGAGGAAAGTTTCACACTTTTGAGGGAGATGCATAATCCTACCCATATGGAGCCTTCACATGATGAAATTTTTTCACTTTATGATAATTTGGGTGAGTTGGTTCATTCTCCTACATTCTACACTTCCATATTTTGCAACATTCATCCCGATGAAGTATGGACGAAATGTTTCTTTTTTATGGTACCACATGAGGAGTATGAAACTTCTATCTCTCATTTTTATTATGACATGATTAGAGCACCATCTTATTTACATTTGTAGTAGAATCCTTGGTTACATTATGATGATACACATCTACATGGATGTGTTAAGATTTCAATGGTTATACAATATATAAGAACATTTAGAATCATAACATCATAACCATACACAAAATGATCACTTAAAGAAAGACAAGCATAACCACACAAAAGAACATAAAGATTTATCCCGGGAAACCCTCAATGGGAAGAAAACCTAGCAAAACTTCCTTGATATAGAATTCAACCAAGTAAAGTGTAAGACCCAAATAATAAGACTTATAAGACCCCAAGAATAATACTAGACTACCTCCTCTCTCCCAAATGGACTACTCTTTCTCTCTCTAGCGCAAATTTTGAGCTATGATGATTGTCCAAATGAGGGAGGTGCCTCTCCTATTTATATTGATCAAATGAGAGGCCTAATAACCTAATTAGGACTAATTTTCCTTTCTTCCAGGACCGACTTGCCTTGGAATACTAAAAAATACATTTTAATAAAAAATTTGTGGGTACTACTGACCCAACTTACAACGAAGGTTTTACCTAAAGACTTTACATGAACAATTACATCAATGACATACCTAATCAAAGGAACAACATCTTTGGAAGGGGTAATAACAATAATAATACAAAATAAAATATCTTACACACTTAAATTTCTTTAACACTCCCTCTTAACAAGGAAGGTATTCTACAACACAACAATACATCTGTACAACTGAATGGTAAGTCTATATGTCATAGGAAGTTTTCACAACTACATCAACATTATCATCATTTGTGGAATATCACCATCACGGAGCATCACATCTTGATCATCATGTCATGAACACATTCGTTCGAGCATCGTATCTCAACACAACATAGTAAGTATCACATCTTGTTGCATCATCTTAAGCATCACATCACATCTCATTGCATAGTCATGAACATCACATCTCATCGCATCATCATGAGCATCACATATCGTCACATCATCATGAGCATAACATCTCGTTGCATGATATCATTGCATCACATCTCATCACATCATCACAAGCATCACATATCATCACATCATCACAAGCATCACATCTCATCGTATCATCATGGTTATGGCATCTCATCACATCATCACGAGCATCACATCTCGTCGCATCATCATGAGCATTGCATCTCATCACATTATCAAGAGCATCACATGTAGTCACATCATCATGAGCATCACATATCATCACATCATCACACACATCACATCTCGTTGCATCACCATGAGCATCACATCTCATCGCATGTATCCTTATATGAACATCATTTGCAATAAACACAATATCACAACTTAATGCAAAATCACCCACAACATCAAAAGATTTTGGATCATCTGCAAATGAATGCAAGACCAAAACATCCACAAATTAATGTAGGACCACAATGTCCGCAAATGAATGCAGGACCACAACGTCTGCAAATTAATTCTAGACCACAACGTCCGCAGATTAATCCAGGACCACAATGTCTGCAAATGAATTCCAAACCACAATTTCCGTAAATGAATGCCAGACAACAACGTTTGCAAATGAATTCTAGACCACAACATCTGCAAATGATTTCCATACCACAATGTCTGCAAATGAATTCTAGACCACAACATCCGCAAATGAATGACAAACCATAATGTCTACAAATGAATGCAGGACCACATCTTGTTGGGATCTTCCTATTTGAAGATATGGCCAATATTCCTGGGATCTTCCTTGTGAGGATTCCACCAACCATGTTGGGATCTATCCTTAGTGATACAAATAGTCATACTGGGATCCACCCTCGATGATGTCACCAATGATATTGGTATCTACCCATGAAGATATGAACAATATCTCTATACAGTGACCAAACCACTGGGGCTCATTTTTCTTTTCTTGTACATCCACAACTTGTTCCTCTATAGGAACACATTAGAGCTTCACGAATCCTCTTTGCACCATATACCAGACTTATGAAACACTAGGTTCTCTGCAACTCTGGTTGTCACAATAAATATTAGTTGCATCTATCTTTCCATCAAACAAGCCTTCCAATAGTTTGCAAATCCATATTGCTTCGCTACATGTTGAACTTGATACAATGTACTCAGCCTCGACTGTACTAAGGGAAACACTGGTTTGATTTATGCTAAGCCATGAGATCATACTCGATCCCAAACTAAAACATCATCATGAGGTTCTCTTTATATCACTTCCTATTTCATGTGTCTATAATGAGTATGTCCTCTCCTTTCAAGTCATCAACATATACTAGTATTCTGCATTCAACCTTAAATTAAAGGTTGGAACCCGCTTTAATCTTGGTAAAACCTTAGTCGATTAGGAAGCTACCCATCCTATTGTACCATGTCAAACTTGGAGATCTTTTGTAGTTACTCCTTCTGAAGCGGAGCATCATTGTCCCACTACATTTTTTACTAGAGTGACAGGTAGCATCCTCTGCTACTGATATTCTATGTATCCATATGGATACCAATATCCTCTATATTGAACTTTGCTATAAAGTTCCTCTTGCACTCGTCTATGAGCTTATTTTCCTCTATAGGCTTCCATCTTCAACATTATAGAAAAGGTTAAGATATTCATCACTGTAGGCGATATTCAAGTTCCTCATGTAACTGGATGTGCTTATCCATGGGTGCCTATTGAGCTGGTACAAATCCTTTTATGCACATGTGGTTCTCTGATCTACTTTGCTGGAGAAGTGTGTCTAGTCAATGGAGTTTGTCATGCCATAGTATACTCCTTCTTTCTGAGAGAAACCACAAATGTTGTTTTGTATCCCTTGATGTTGTCATTTGCTGCATACTTGATCTTATAGATCCATATGGAAGACACTACATAATTCGCTTTAGATATCAGAACCACATACTATAAATCATTCCCCATGATCAAATGGTACTCTTTGATCATAGTCTTCTTCCATTTCTCCTTGGCTACTTCTTCATACCTGGAACGATCTGCATCAATGATGTTACTCAATAATGCCACATAACTAGAGTGTATTTGAGGTCTCTTACTTTAGTTGGAAGTCTCGTCATACATTTCTTCATATTGTATTTTCTCTCATTCCCAAGATGTTCTTTATATCTCAAGGTGGGTCTACCTCTCTCTTTAAGTCATATCATGATTCTTCTATTCTTCTAAAGCTCTTTATTTTTCCACAGTGTCTTTGACTCTGGGAGCTTCAGGTTCATCTTCATGTATGTTTATTGGAATGAATCTTATAACTGAACTGTCGTCACTTGTTCTTCAGAACAAGTCTCATCCTTCTTTTCTTGTAGGTGATTGTACACAATCTTTCCTACAAGTCAAATATATCAATTGCATGGTTAGAAACATTTCACGAGACATATTTATAATGAGAAATTATTATGCATAGATATACAATCATGCAACTATTTCAGCCAATACAATATTCATCCATATCCCATATACACATGGAAACTTTCTAGATTCCTTCTATCTCTACCATGACATTATTGAGATTGTTCACTAATCCCAATATGTCATCAAAGAGGTTTCTTTCTAGATAAGTAGCAATGGAATGTTGTATAGAACCATAGGCCACTTACCCATCACATGCATATTAGTAGTATATTGTTCATTAATGCAAACATTCTATCATGCATAATACATTTCCTTGAACATAGATATGTACACAACTAAACAATGTAATTTAAGAATATATATATATATATATGAAATGACAATTCAAATACTTATCTTTGTTTGTTTGGTAGACTCCTTGATCCTAATCATGTCCTTGCAAGATTAACTAGAGTCTTCTACTTCGTCATATGATTATGGGAACTTGTGTACTAGTTTTGAGTGTCACTAACTACATTCCTTCTTATCGAATGCTGAAATGGATAAGGGTATGATCTTTGTCTTCACCAGTAGAATTCATATTCCTTGTCACTTGAGGTATCTTCCTTTTTTATTCTCAAAATATTTTATGATTTAGTTCATCATATTTAGCGGTGTGAGCATGATGTCTTTTCTTGTTTGAATTATTATTCAAGGAGCCTCTATTTCTTGGACAACCTCTAGAGTAGTGCCCCTGCTCATCACAAGTGTAGCATCGAATGTTTGGAAGGATCTCTTTTGTTATTAGTCGAGCTTCTTCTTGTGTGCATTCTTCCCATAGCCTATTGAAAGATATCAGATTTCTTCTTGCACATATTCCTTGAATGAATGGATCCCAATTTCTTTGGAGGCCATTCAATATGATCATAACAATATCTCCTTATTCCAAATTCTATTCGACTGCTTCAAGTTGTTCCTTGATTTGAGCAACCCTTGTGAAGTGAGATTGCATGGTCTCTAAGTTCTCTATTTTCACATTCTTCAGCTGGTTCCTCAATGTCACCTTTCTATTGATATTCTTTCCTTCATACAAGTTGGTCATTGTATCGAACATCTCCTTGGGATTCTACAAGGATGATACATGTGAGATCCAATGGAGATGGAAATAATCCTCTTGGATTTGACTAAGTACTTATTATACTCTATATTCATCTCCATCTAGATCTGCAGCTTCTTCTTTGACATAATTCTCTAGGTAATGCTACTTCAGGTATGGGAAGCACTCTATACTTCCATGGTCAAGAGTTGGCTCCTTCAAGCTTGTAACCAATATTGATACTATTTTATCTAGCAGTAGTGTTAGATAAAAAATTGAAGATAAACAGAATGAAAATATTATTCCATAGACATATGCACCATCCTAAGGAAAGTTTTATAGTCCTTCTTTTTCAACTGATCAGTGGAGGGAAGTGCCTGGAAGAGGAATCCCTAGTTTTCTTCAAATTTTCTTTTTCTGCATAATTTCCTGATATTGTTTTTGCTATATATTTGAACATACTACTCCCATGAATTTGAAACATCGTCCTAATATAGCATGATATGCCTTCTTTCGAACCCCACATGTTATAGCAGAAGCAGATTCTCCAAGTAATAATTATGCAAATTTACCTGAGGTGACTTATTTAAGGACTGTTCAGGATAGAGAACTTGTATGAACTTCCATGTGTTACTGTTTCACCTTCAAGGTCTTAAACCATTACCACATAAAATACAGTATGTTTCCTATCTGTAACATCTTGTAAAATTTTATTTGGACCTTCCTATCCCGAGATATAGCAATTCTGCCTCGGTGACATGTTTATGATTGTATCTTGGAGGAGGCTAGAACCATGATTTGTAGGAATCATATCTCCTGAATTATAAAGAAAATGAGGATAAAACTTTCGAAAAATTTACATAGATATTTCATGTTATTCTTGTAAAATTTTCAGCTCCTAATCCTTCTCCAATCTTTTGTTATAGCGAAAGTTCCAAGATGACTAGTTTTTGATTTCTAGGGTTTTTAAGCATGACACCCTAATCTCTAGTAGTTGTAGTTGTAGCAGTGTTTTATATGCACACATAATTTTTTCAGGGTGTCTCTTATAACGTGTTAATATTTCAATGGTTATATAATATCTAAAAACATTTATCATCATAACATCATAACCATATACAAAAGGATCACTGCAAGAAAGACAAGCACAACCACACAAAATGACAAAAAGATTTATCCTGGGAAAGCCTCATGGGGAAGAAAACCCAACAAAACTTCCTCAATAAAGTATTCATCCAAGTATAGTGTAATAACCAAATAATAATGCTTATAATACCCCAAGAATAATATTGGACTTCCTCTTCTCTCCCAGATGCACTACTCTTTCTCTATCTAGCACAACTGTTAAGCTATGCTGCTTGTCCAAATGAGGGAGATGCCTCTCCTATTTATACTGATCAATTGAGAGGCATAATAACCCAACTGGGATGACGCCTCCTTGCTTCCAAGTCTGAATTTCCTTGGAAGACTCAAAAATACATTTTAATAATACTTTTGTGGGTTTTACTGAACCGACTTACAACAAAGGTTTTACCTCAAGACTTTACATGACCAATTACATCAATGCCATCCCTAATTGAAGGAAAACCATCTATGGAATGGGTAACAACAATAATAATACAAAATAGAATATCTTTCACAGTTACATTTCTTTAACATGATGCACCTATGATGTTCACTTGAGTCACTTGGAGACTCATGATTTTCCTTTCTCCTTGCTTAGTCCTTTTGATGTTGGAGGAACTTCATCCAACACTTGGGGTGAGGAAATATACGTTTGAAGAAAAATATTATTGGAAACAACATCCTTTGTTATTTCTTGATGATATACATATTCATGGGTGTATTGATGAGACTTGTTTGAGCCACTTGAAGTCTTCCTGTTTTCTTCGCTCATTTGTTTTAGATTTTGATGGAGGTTCTTCATTCACTTCTTGCATGAAATAACACATGGATTATTATTTTGATGCATCTTAAATTATTTCGAAGAAGAATTATAGGACATGGGATCCTCACCTATGTCATTGGAGCAGACCTAATATAATACTGGATGCTTGTGTGTATGGGCCACATGATGATCTACTTACTTGGATGCACAAGCACTTTCATGATTATTTGATGAGGTACATGTTGATGTAATTGTAACTTCGGAATGTATTCACTTGTATTTCTTATGTATTGTAACCCGATGTTTATTCCGGGATGTATTTGTAATGTACTCGAGTCATGTCATGCCCTGAGGTTCCTATCGGGAATTTCTATAATGTAAACAAGTCATGTCAAGTCAAGGTGGGTAACCCTCCTATTGTCTAAGGGTTAAAGTCCCCGCAGTTTTGGGGCACTAGGGTTATTAGACTCACCTAGTGAAGTCGGCCCTAGTTGGGTTTAGTCAAGTCGGGAATTAGTATAAATAGAGAGATAGCCTCTCTATTTATCACACACTCACTCACACTCAGTTGTAGCGCATAGCTGAGGAAGAGAAAGACATTGGGTCAAGGAAGAAAGAGGTTACTGTTGTCGGGAGATCATCTTACTGTTTTTGGGTTTCACTTTTGGTGCTAATTCTATCTTCGAGGAAGTTGCGGTGTTTTCTCCATTTATGGTTTCCCCAAGGAAAAACACTGTGTTCATTGTCTCTTATGTTTGATTGTTGTGCTTGTTGTTCTCTCAGTTTAAGATCCTAATGATATGCTAGCTTAATGTTAAAAATCTAACATGGAATCAAAGCTAACCTAAGAAGAAGACACTATGCAGCTGCAGGAACTAGGGCTTCCTATTTTGTGGATCTCTCTCCACATATTTTCATCAAAAGTATGGTGGAATAACTCTCCTCCCTAGGGCGCATATTTCTGTTGAAGCAGAATCCAATTCTGAGGTTTTTCAGTTTTGGACTCGACACTACTGTTGGAAATTAGGGCTTTTCACAGAAGTGGAATTTTTCAGTGATCCCAGGCCTAGATTGATGTCCTCCCCAAAAATCAAAGTTAGGGATCAAAATCAAAGCATTTGGTTGGACAGAACTCCGAAAAAGCAAAACCCTAATATGCTCTTGAACCAGCACTGCAGGATTTCAGCTCCAAATCCAGATCCGACATCTTGACCTGGTAAGATCTAAATATTTTGTATTTCCATTTGAGGTTCTTAGTTAAGATGTCTCATCATACCAATCTTGATGAAAATATTGAGGGAGCTGATGACTTCCGAGCCTGGAAGTATAGGATCTCCCTGGTCTTGGAAGAGAATGAGTTGGACTCCTATATCAGTGAAGAGGTTTCGGTTCCAGAAGGAGATGAGGCCATGGCCTTACATAAGAAGAATTTGGTTATGGAAAAGAGGATCATTGCTGATTCTATCAAGGATCACCTCATACCACAGGTGTCCTCCCTCAAGACACCTAAAGCTATGTTTGATGCCCTGACCAAATTGTTTGAAGGGAAGAACATCAATCAAAACATGACTCTAAGGAACCAGTTGAAGAATGTAAAGATCCATAATGAGGACACCATCCAATCATACTTCACAAGGGTCTTCCAGATCAAAGAACATCTAGAAGTAGTAGATGACGAAGTGGAGAATGCAGAAATTGTGATGACAACCTTGAATGTCCTCCCTAGGTCATGGGATTCTTTCATCCAAGGAATCTTTGCTAGGAAGAAGTTAGTCAAGTTCAGTAGACTGTGGGAAGAATGTTCATAAGAAGAAGCTGGAATAGCAGCTCGAGAAGAAAATATGGGAAGTGAAGATCAAGCTCTCACAGTACACTCCAAGAAAGGAAGAAGGGAAAATCATCATCACCAAGGTAAGCATTCTCATCAGAAAGGTTCATCTAAAATCAGATGTTATACATGCGATGAAATAGGACACTATGATAGAAACTGTCCCATGAATAAGAATGGATCCAAGAAGAAGAGGAACTCCAAAAGAAGACATCATGCTCACACTGTTGAGGATGGTGATCCTCCCAGGAAGAGAGTAAAACAAGAAAGTGAAGACTCTTCAAGTGAAGATGAATATGTTCTGATCTCCGCTCTCACGAGAAATATCACTCATGGAAGCAAATATTGGATTATTGACAGTGGGGCTTCCAAACACATGACAGGTTTCAAGGAATCCTTTGAGAAACTATCCGAACATAATTTACCCCATAAGGTGAAACTTGGGGATGACTACCAATATCCCATAAAAGGTAGTGGTGAATCATCCTACAAGCTAGACTCTGGAAAGTCTATGAAAATGAAGGATGTCTTGTTTGTACCAGGACTAAAGAAGAATCTTCTATCCATATTGGCACTGGATGCAAAAGGCATGAGGGTTGCATTTGTAGATGGCCAAGTCCTCATGTGGCCAAGAGGAAAGACTATTGACGATGCAATAGTAATTGGAGAACAAGAAGGAGGATTATACAAATTGAAGGGCCATCCAGAACAAGCATTGGTCCATGACACAGTAGAGCCAAATGAACTTTGGCATAGAAGGCTTGCACATGTGCACTACAAAGCACTACCACTTGCAAGCAAAGTTGTTGAAGGTCTTCCAGAAATTCAAGAAAAAACATGAAGGGGTCTGCAAAGGATGTGCAAAAGGAAATAATACAAAGAAGACATTTCCAAGCAGCGAAAGCAAAGAAAAAAGAATCTTGGAAATCATCCACTCTGATGTATGCAGACCAATGTCATCAAGTTCTCTTAGCGGGTATGTATACTATGTTTCTTTCATTGATGACTTTTCTAGGAAGACATGGATTTACTTCATGAAGAACAAAGATGAAGTTTTCAGCAAGTTCAAAGAATTCAAAGCCTTGATCGAGAACCACACAAAAAAGAAGATCAAGACTTTTCGATCAGATAATGGCAGAGAATTCACATCAAACAAATTCAAAGAATTATG
This sequence comes from Pseudotsuga menziesii, assembly GCA_001517045.1. Taxonomy (NCBI): domain Eukaryota; kingdom Viridiplantae; phylum Streptophyta; class Pinopsida; order Pinales; family Pinaceae; genus Pseudotsuga; species Pseudotsuga menziesii. Next base: position 300,553 of record LPNX011173853.1, on the reverse strand, counting down.
CAAAGAATCAGGGATTAAGAGGGAGTTATCCACTCCATATAATCCACAACAGAATGGGGTTGCAGAAAGGAAGAATAGAACTATCATGGAAGCTACAAGAGCAATGATTCATGATAAGGATCTTCCCATGCATCTATGGGCAGAGGCTGCCAGAACAGCGGTGTATGTATAGAACCGTACTCCACACAGAGTACTTGAGAACAATACTCCTGAATAAGTCTTCTCTGGCAAGAAACCAGAAGTCATCCATCTCAGAATATTCGGCTGTCCAGTGTACATACACATTCCGAAAGAAAAGAGGACAAAGCTATATCCTTCAGGAAAGAAGGGTATATTTGTGGGATACTCTGAAAGCTCGAAGGCTTATAGAATATACTTCCCAGAATTCAAGAATATCGACATCAGTAGGGATGTAACATTTGATGAAGACACAGCTTACAACAAATCCAGAAAGAGACCTGTTGAAGAACCTGACAAAGCAGAAGAACCCAGAATTCATGATACAACCATGCGTTAGAGAGAATTTGAGGTAAAAAATGGGCCTCTT
>LPNX011173853.1:233298-299702 GCA_001517045.1 Pseudotsuga menziesii | reverse complement strand
AATGACTTTTATTGTGAGTACTTCACTTTATGACTTAAAAGTACTTGTACCACTACCTTGGTTAACTATGGATTTTCATCCACCATAGAAAATGTGACAACTAAACATTCTTAACTCATGCAATGCCACCTCAACCATGGGGGATGATGTCATCTACTAGAATGTAATTGGTTGGTTTTTATAGTACATTTTGGTCCTTTTGAGGCCCATTTTTGACCTCAAATTCTCTCTAGTGAATGAAGAAACTCAAGAAGAAGATCAAGAATTTGAAGAACCACAAAGACCTGTAGATCCACCTCAATAGAAGAATCCTCACAAGAGGAAACCTTCTTGGGTACGAGAAGCTATCCAAGGTGCAGAAATATATGGGGCTCTAGAAGAGAATCACAGAGAAAGAAAGAAAACCAGATCTTGCTCTGGATATGTAGCTTTACTATGTGACTTTATCAATGAAGAACCTTCCAATTATTATGAAGCGGCAAAATGGAAAGAATGGAAGGATGCTATGATCGAAGAGTATCAATCGATCATGAAGAATGATGTTTGGGATGTCATCCCAAGACCAAAAGGGAAGTCAGTTGTAACTTCCAAATGGATCTACAAGATCAGGCATGCTGCAAATGGTAGCATAGAGAAATATAAGGCAAGATTCGTGGCTTGTGGCTTCTCACAAAAAGAAGGAATAAATTATGAAGAAAACTTTGCACCTGTAGCCAGATACACTTCCATCAGATTAGTACTTGCTTTGGCTGCAGTGATGAAATGGAAGATACACCAAATGGATGTCAAGACTGCCTTCTTGAATGGTGTAGTGGAAGAGGAAGTGTATGTAGAGCAGCCACTTGGTTTTGAGACACATGACAGGGAGTATCATGTGTGTAGATTGAAGAAAGCCCTGTACGGTTTGAAACAGACACTTAGGACATGGTATGGCAGAATTGACAACTTTCTATCCAATTTGGGCTTTACCAAGAGTAAAGCAGATTCCAACCTTTACTACAAGATTGAAGATGGAAACCCAGTGATGCTCCTACTGTATGTAGATGATCTGTTTGTAATAGGTATGGATGGGTTGAATACTGATACAAAGAGAAAGCTTGTTGCCGAGTTCGAAATGAAGGACTTGGGTATGATGCATTATTTTCTAGGCATGGTGGTATGGCAGAATGCGGATGGAATCTCCCTTGGACAAGGGAAGTATGCAGTAGAGATCCTGAAGAGGTTTGGGATGATGGATTGCAAGGCCATGACCACACCTATGGCATCAAACCTGAAGCTGTTGAGTGATACTTCATTAAAAGTGGTTGATGCTACAATGTATCGTCAGATGATTGGGTCCTTGATGTACCTGATGAACATGAGACCAGATATTTGCTTTATTGTGAACACCTTGAGCCAGTTCCTAACAGATCCGAGACATGTTCACTTGATTGCTGCAAAGAATATTCTTAGGTACCTAAGGGGTACAATTGATTATGGGCTAAAGCATGAGGCGAATCAAAAGATTAACCTAGAGGGCTATGTTGATTTAGATTGGGCAGGCAGTGCCATCGATAGGAAGAGCACTTCAGGGTGTTGCTTCAGTATGGGATCAGGTGTGATCTCTTGGTTTAGCAGGAAGCAATCCTATGTGGCACTGAGGACACCTGAAGTAGAGTATGTCGCAGCTTATTCAGCTAGTTGTGAGGCAGTATGGCTAAGGAAGCTACTGTCTGATTTATTTGATCTCTAGATGGATGCTACTTGTATACATTGTGACAACCAGAGTTGTGTGAAGTTGTCATAGAATCCAGTGTTCCATGACAAGTCGAAGCATATCGAGATCAAGTATCACTATATCAAGGATATGGTGCAGAGGGGAGCAGTGAAGCTCCAATATGTTACGACGGAGGAACAGATAGTTGATGTGTTGACAAAGCCATTGGCTAAGGTGAATTTTGAGTACTTCAGGGAGAAGCTTGGTGTTCTCTAGATTGGGGTTTCCTCCAAAGATAAATGATGAGACCCAGAGCCATTCTGACATGGTGAGAGGATTGGTTCCTTCCATGGTCAGATGTAAGGGCTGAGCCATTCTGTCATGGTGAGGATTGGTTCCTTCCATGGTCAGATGTAAGGGCTGAGCCATTCTGTCATGGTGAGGATTGGTTCCTTCCATGTCAGATATGAGTGCTGACCCATTCTAATGTGACTATAGGATTGGTTCTTACATGATCAGAAGTAAGCGTTGAATGCCGTTCTTGGAATGGAGGCACCTAGTCAGTTACCAGGTAGCTCAGTCTGGGACTGGGGGCCATTCTGATATGATTGTAGGATTGGTTCCTACTTGATCAGATGTGAGTGCAAGCCCTTTCAAACATGCATGTTGGATTGGTTCCTCGCATGTGTTGAATGTAAGTGCAGATCCGTTTCGAACATGCATGTTGGATTGGTTCCTCGCATGTGTCAGATGTAAGTACAGAGCCCTTTCGAACATGCATGTTGGATTGGTTCCTTGCATGTGTTGGATGTAAGTGCAGAGCCCTTTCGAACATGCATGTTGGATTGGTTCTTCACATGTGTTGAATGTTAGTGCAGAGCCCTTTTGAACATGTATGTTGGATTGGTTCCTCGCATGTGTCAAATATAAGTGCTGAGCCTTTTTGAACATGTATGTTGGATTGGTTCCTCGCATGTGTCAAATATAAGTGCTGAGCCTTTTTGAACATGTATGTTGGATTGGTTCCTCGCATGTGTCAAATGTGAGTGCTGGGCCTTTCTCATAGGGTTGTGGGATTGGTTCCCACATGGTCAGATGTGAGTGTTGGGCGTGCCTTTCTGATATTATTATAGGATTGGTTCCTACATGATAAGATATAAGTGTTGGGAGGGCCATTCTGACTTAGGGTCAGATATAAGCGCTAAAGAATACCTACATGGAGGCTAGGCCTACAACCAACATGAAAAAGGGCTAGCTCTGTAGAAGTTCCTGTGATGAGAAGAATCATGAGATAGCACCCATGAAGATCCAGTGATGATGATCCAGCAGAGATTATCCAGATCGAGGGATGATCCACATCCAGAGATGATGCTCTTGAGATGATCCAGATCGAGGGATGATCCATATCCATAGATGATGCTCTTGAGATGATCCAGATCGAGGGATGATCCAGATCCAGTGATGATGGTCCAAATCGAGTGATGATCTAGAGATCCAGTGATGATGATCCAGATTGAGTGATGATCCGGATCCAGGTGAAGATCACTTGAAGATGAAGATGACAAATACTCGATGATGATCTAGATGATATAGAGCAGAAGACTTGTGCTGATAAATTGTGTCGAGAGAATACCTTCCTAGTTAAGAGGGAGTGTTGATGTAATTGTAACTTCAGAATGTATTCACTTGTATTTCTTATGTATTGTAACTTGATGTTTATTTCGGGATTTATTTGTAATGTACTTGATTCATGTCATGCCTCGAGGTTCCTATCGAGAGTTTCTATAATGTAAACAAGTCATGCCAAGTCAAGGTGGGTAACCCTCCTATTGTCTAAGGGTTAAAGTCCCCACAGTTCTGGGGCACTAGGGTTATTAGACTCACCTAGTGAAGTCAGCCCTAGTTGGGTTTAGTCAAGTTGGGAATTAGTATAAATAGAGAGCTAGCCTCTCTATTTATCACACACTCACCCACACTCAGTTGTAGCGCATAGCTGAGGAAGAGAAATACACTGAGGCAAGGAAGAAAGAGGTTACTGCTGTCGGGAGATCATCTTACTCTTTTTGCGTTTAACTTTTGGTGTTGATTCTATCTCTGAGGAAGTTGCGGGGTTTTCTCCATTTATGGTTTCCTCAAGGAAAAACACTGTGTTCATTGTCTCTTGTGTTTGATTGCTGTGCTTGTTGTTCTCTTAGTTAAAGATCCTAATGATATGCTATATTAATGTTAAAAATCTAATAGTACCTACTTAGACAACATTTGTATGATGTTTTTATGCACTATTATGATCTATCTTTTGTACTCAAGATGTTTGGAAGGATGCAATGCAAGAAATGGGATCCTGGTATTGCTTCATTTCATTTTTTGGGGAACAGTAAAAAATATGAGAGATTGAGTCACCACTTGAGAAGGTTATTGTAATTAGAGTAGTGCAACAAAAAGCATTGTGGTTCCTCTTTTAAACCTTGGAATCTTGAAAACTCAAATTTTGGCAATTCAGTTGCAACTTCAAAGAATTATATAGTGAGCAAAAGGGGTTGAAAATTTAGAAAAGTTTTCCAAATGTGAAGGAGGTAAATATTATTTGTGCAAATTTTGTTCTGATGTATTTGGTTAATCCTTTGGTGTTAATAGAGATGTCAAAAGAGATATCAATATGCAAAATACACATTTCTTTACTTTTGGAAACACAAAATTGCAGTACATGAGTGTTGCTATTCAAATGGAAGCCAAAGAAATTTAAGGAGTAGAACCATAAGAGAGTACTTGGTGCAATGGGAGGAGTTACAATGTGAGGATGCCACTTGGGAAGATAAATTTTTTGAATCATATGAACTTGGCATTTCTTAAGGACAAGCAATATTGGTTGGGGAGGACTGTCATGTCCCCATTGAAATAGACTACTTGCAAATAATGTTTCACCCACCTACTAGTTCCCTAGGTTGAAATGGATACATAAATTTTGTAATAAAGGGGATATAGGATCCAAAAGGACTTTAGTTTACCATATTCACATTTAAATGGGTCACATAAATAATAAATTCTAAGAAAATAAGGTGGCATTGGTTCATGAAGACACTTGGAAGCTTGTGGAGCCTTTGGGTGACTAGATTCCCCACACACTTGGCATGACCTTTATCCAAATTAGAACCCAAGGGGAATGTAACATCCTTAGAGGTTGATTTTTTTTCACATATCCTAGAATGAGCCAAGGAATTGGAATGAGGAGAGGATAGAAACTCCCATGGAAGAGGAAGAGATTAGGAAGACATTGTGTGTCACTTGGAAGGAGATTCTATGCACTCTATGACAACAAACGATGAAAGATTCTATGACACATATGAAAAATTCAGACCTGATTGCAGACCTATGAAAAATATGACATGATAGAGAAAAAAATATCCACCAAGAGGGTGCATTTGGGAGTTACATGAAGCCATTCGAAATTGGGAAAGAGTTGGAGCATGAGGAAGGAGACAAGTGTCACAAGAGTTACTAAACCACTAAGATGAGTTGGAGGTAGCTTATGGAGGGAAATTCGACATTAGGAGGCCTAATGAAGTTAATAAAAGGATTTATTGAGGAAGAATAATGGAATTGGATCATTTTTTAATTGGCCTTTGTCATTTTGAAGAGCTTTTGCTTGTCGATTGCATGATGAGTGTTCACTCTCCCTACTTGTGAACCAATTTCGAGGGAGTTGGATTCCTTTCCAAGTTGGTTCATGGAGAGGCCGTTCAAAAATATCATTGTATATTAATTAAGTTTTTTTATTTTCAGGTTTAAGGTCCATACAGTTTTAGTTCTCATCTATCTCCCTCTTCTCTCATTCATACTTCACCGTTCCCCATACTCTCATGTGATGGCACACTTGTTGGAGTGGTGCTTGCGCTTGTGTGATTTTATTTGATACTGAAGCTTGGATATATGATGTATTTATATATACTATTATGTGCATATTCTCTATAATTATCAATATAATAAATCCATATGTGAAAGGCTTTCCTTCCCCATGCTCTTGAATAACTAGTTTTCATGAATTCAGTTTCAAGATTGAAAGAACTTTATATCAAATTTGTATGAGGAATTTTATCTGAATTTGATGTGTTGGTATAGATATTTTTATTTTGTATATTTCCATTGTATTCCATGTTACTATATAAACCATATATTCTACAATTCATGTGTCAAACTTAAGCTAGTAATGCAATTTTCCCATAAGCAATTTCCATGAAAGTTACCATACAAATGATGCACCTAATAACCAGTTTGAAGAGATTAAAAAACATGAACAATGAAAAAAATAGCATCTGATATGCATTCCCATACTCTGTTCTGAAAATTTGGAGGTTCATACTGCATTTGGAGAGCCAAAAGTGTCATATACCCTTGGGGATTTTAACATCGATTTTCCTAGTATTTTTGTCCTTCTTTCCCTAGGTCAAAAAAAGTTGAAGAAGTATTTGGAAACTGTATAAGATTTTATAATATGAATTATTATGTCCTGATACCGATCAATCCATTATATATAGAATTTTAAGTCATTTGGGTGTATTGGGATCAACTTGGGTTTCACTAGTCCAAAGCTAGAAATTGGCCAAAATTATGCAAACTTGGATAACATGTCAAAATGAGTTTTCCGATTCAACCATTGAATGTATGAGGTATGTTAGAATTTTTTAATCTCATAGGGCCCTTCCATAATAAATTTGGAAATATTCGGTAGTGTTTGGAACCAAACCAAGAAATACTAGTTTACTACTTTTTCCTAGATTTGAAATTAGACAAAGTCTTGAAGGAGGAGGTATGTGAGCTGCTTGTGAAAATTAATTAGCCAAACCATATTAAGAAGTAAAATATATCATATTTTAAAGCCTATCATAACCTAATATCACTTCCCTTGAGCTTCCCTAATTGTCTCATATCCATGGAGTCAGTGTGAAATCCACTATCAATGAGATTCTTGAGAAATAATGTTTTCAATGTCAAAGCTTTGAAGCCTATTTGAAACATTTTGGATAGTGTTCCTAGTTTTCCCAAGAAGGGACATTACATCTTGGGATGGTTTTTATTAATGCATGTACCACAAATATATTGAAAATTAATTATGATACCTTGCGAAGGATTTAAATCTTATAAGAAAATTGCTTATGCTCCAACAACAAAAGACTATGTATAAGGTCGTTAATGTAAGCGGTGCAAATTTTCTTCATCCATTAATGCTGAGATGTGACACATGAGGGGGTCTATAATTTGCTAAATTCTAACACTGCAAATGGATTCAAAGACACCCTACACAACAATATTTGAACCCAAAATCCAACGACATCCTACAAAAAGTACTGTTTTATCGGATTTCAATTTGAAATTACGAATTTTGATTAATTTTTTTGAAATGCTAGAATTAGTCGTCGGATTTTTGGACCCCATTTTCGTCGGATTTTCGACCCCGTTATCGTCGGATTTTTGACCCCATTGTTGTCGTATATGTGACCTTATTTCATTGTATTTGCGATGTATTTGCCATATTTTGTTGCAACGGTAACTAGGCTTTTTCAACAGTAACTAGGTTAATATCGTCGGTTATTCAAAGACAATTGAATTTGAAAATATATAAATTGTAGAAAAATTCCGACATGTTTGCTATATAAGAGAAGGGCGATTTGCGGAAATTATTTTATTCCTTAACGGAAGGTTTGAGGAATTGTTTTATTCTTCGACGAATGGTTTGTAGAATTTTTTTATTTGTCGATGGACTGTTTGCAAATATCATTTTATTCTTCGACAAATGGTTTGCAGAAATTATTTTATTCTTTGACAAACCACCATTTGCAGAAATTGTGATGTGTGGACCTTGATTTTTTAATATTGTCGATAGTCTTCATTCAATATTTTTGTGACAAAATTTTAAATAGCAATATCCCTGATCCAAATGAACAAAATTGACAGTTGTTTGCTAGACTGTGGGATGCAGTGAAAATAAGGGGTGATGGGAAATGTTATTGTCCATGTCATCAATGCAAGGGCTTTGAGAGGAGAAGAATATTTATCATAACAACCACAAAACATTGTAGGGAACATGGACACACTGAGGGGGGGAATAAATATTGTCCATTTGTAAGTTTAGCATTATAAATTTTTGCTTTGGTAAATGTACGTATTATTTTAATATTTCCTATATTAACTTATATCTATTGATGTATTCATGTAATTATAAAGGAAAGACATCCTATGACATATCATCTAGAAGAGGAAGTTCTTTCAGGAAACAAGTACCGAAGAACATGGAGCTATTCTTAATGAAGAGCAAGTTAATGATCATATTAAAGAAGATGATCATACTGATAACGTAGTTGAAGATGATGGTACAAATATACCTCTTCTTGAGAAGGCATGAAAACCCCTTTATGAAGGCTCCAACACAAATATTCTCTCTGCTATATTGTTGATAATGAACTTGAAGGTTATGAATGGTCTTTCAAACATATCAATCACATGGATGTTAAGGTATGTAAAATAATCCATCACATATATATGATCGTGATAAAGGTTATCTTTGTTCATCTAATAATTGTATTCTTAATTCACAATTCAAATTAATACGGATGGAATGTGTTTCATTAATATTATTTATATATTATATTAACTCTATTTTAATTTTAATTTGATGTAGCTTGATAGCTGAATTTTTGTTACCACCATCAAATATTTTACGTTGCACATATCGAGATTTATCTGCCATCATGAAAGAGATTGGAATACATTATGAATAAATTCATGCATGCCCAGATGACCATGTTATATATTATAATCAGCATGAATTTGCAATAGAATGTTCGAAATGTCATATAAGTAGATATCAAACACATCAAGTAATAAAAAAGGTTCCTCGCAAGGTTCTTCCTTATATTCCCATCATTCCATGTTTGCAACGATTGTTCAGGTGCAAAAATGTAGCGCAATTTATGGATTATCCTACAAGGAACAAAATTCAAGATGATGTTATTCGAATGCCTGCAGATGGTTCTGCATTTAGAGATATGGAGGAAAAGTGGCCTCACTTTAAAGAAGAACCTCGTAATCTTAGGATTTCTTTGGAAGCGTATGGTGTTAATCCATTTGCAGTGATGAGATCCGTTTACACAGTGTGGCCTATTTTTGTTATCAACAATAACATTCCTCCATGGTTGTCATTAAAGAGGTAGCACGTAATGTTGTCGATGATTATTCCAGGTATATTGTGTCTACAATTGTTTTATTTTTAATGTAGTTGTGGCATCTCATTTGTCGTATTTTGTTTCCTAATGTCATATATATATATATATATATATATATACTCTTGTGCATGGTTTATATATCTTAATGGATCTCATAATTATATATGTTATATGTTCTTCAAATCAATCAGGTAAGTTCCAAGTTAAAGATATGAATGTATATATCGAACCTCTTATAAACGAGCTACTAAAGTTATGGAATGGCATCAGTATATATGACATATCTAGACCAATACGATATAAATGAAATTTCAATTCCATGTAATGCTTGTATGGACAATACACGATGCCCCAAGGTTAACTCATTTTTTTGGTTTTTATTCTTAAGTTCCACTTTAATTCCATTTAAATTTATGAACTAGTTAATATAGTACTATGCACGCATGTTTTTATAAATATTCCATTCATTTTATTTATAATTATAATTGACATAGATATTATATATCTATATGCAGGCCTTCAGACAAAGGGAAAATTTGCATGTCCAGTTTGTGGTCCTAAGATCAAATATCATCGCTTAAAAAGCTTAAGAAAGAAGGTGTTTGATGAGTATAGGAACTTCCTCTCTAAGAATCACAAGTATAAAAAAACCAAAAAAATTCTATTCATTGGGAAGCAAGAGACTTCATTAAAACCACAGAGAATGACACCTCACCTTTGGAAGTTGCAATATAATAGAAATCGTTAAGCTGGTACGTATGGATTATTGTATATGAATTGTTATGCATTTTTTGTTATTGTGTGTTGTTTACTGTAGTGGCCATAATTGATTTATGTAATTTCTTTATAAACTACAATTCATGATGTCTGTCGTGATCATGAAGGCATTAATGGGCTTCCACGAGGAATGAAAAGTTATCCTACGCAATTCAGCAGGTTTCCCTACTATGAGAACCTACAAATTGCTCATATGTATGATACAATGCATATTGGAAAGAATGTGACTGAAACATTATGGAAAATATTGGATCTAAGGAGCGACAAAAGAAAAAAATGTCAAAATTTGCAAAGACATTCAAGAAGGAAACCATGCAATGAAAAACATCATTCAATTTCATAGCATCAGAGACCAAATTAATATAAACTCCCTTCCATGGATGCTAATGGAGAAAAAAAGTAATGTTGTAAAAGAAGTCATGCGGAAAATTAAATTTCCCACTCGATTTTGTGCGAACATGAAGAATATCATAACAAAGAAAGGTGATTTTGTGGGGGTGAAACGTATGATTGGCATGTCTTCATGAAGGTAATTATTATGGTATTATTGTTGTTTTAATTCCAATGCTTATTGTTGTTATTTTATTTGTCTACTATTTGTTTCAAAAATGATGTGGTTTGTATATTGTTGCAATATGTTCTACCTCTCTCTCTCTCGGACAACTTCAACAACAATGTCAAACAAGTTATATATAATCTCAGTAAATACATGAGGTAACTAGCGATTTTTTTGCATGTGCTTAGAGTTTCTTTAATTCATCGTAGAAATTATATTTGTTTGTTGTGCACTAATTGATGTTATGTTATTAAATGTTGTTTTTGATAAATATCGTTATTGGTTTGTGTCACTTGTAGATGGTTGTCATCTAAAGAAATCCATAAAAAAGATATAAAGTATTGGAGGAGAGAAATTCCTCGTCTCATGTGTGAAATGTAGAAGCATCTACCTTCAGAATTTTTCAATGCACATGAACACTAACTCATACACCAAGTCAAGGAGATTGAATTGTGTGGACCTGTGCACTCAAGGTCCATGTGGATGTTTGAGATGCACTTGAAATTTATTAAGGGTTTGGTTAGACAGTGAACACATGTCGAGGGTTCTATGATGGAGGGATATACGATATACCAAATTTTTTTATATGTTAGTGAATATCTTCCTAATTTAGTGTCAAAGCTAAATTTATGCTGCATTTGTGATCCAGACTCCAATAAAAATTTTGAAGGGGAGTACCTAAAGGGGAAAGGTAGATCGAGGAAGGTGAAAGGTAATTATTAGCTAGTGGATGTTAATTAATATAATACATTTAAATGTTGAATTTTATGTATATAAATCATACAGATTCGATTTTTATATTCAATAAATTGCATCAATTAATAGCATATACTTTGTTAAGATAATTTACATTAATTGTATTGAATTTTAAATTTTTATTGTCATCAAGCAGTTGGTCGAGAGTGGGATGCAATTCATTTATATATCACAAACAATCTTGACTGGATGAAGGTATGGATTGAACGATGTGAACAATTTGGTCATGGAATATCATGGGAAGGTGTGGCTTCATTGGTTAAAGCAGTACATCGCAATGGAGATACCAATCTTACACAAAGGGAAATCGATTTAGCATATGGTTTAAAATATAAGCAGGCAAGCATATTAATCAACCACTCTATTTTTTGTTTTGTTTTACAAATTACATATTGATGTACATGTTGATTTTTTCCCTGTATGGCATAAACATGCACTTAATCATAAATATTGAATCTTTATGTAATCTTTTCATGTATGGCTTGTTTTAGGTAAAACACCATAATGTTATGGTGTGCAATGGCTATAGATATCGCATCAAAATTTTTTATGAAACAAAGAAAACATCAAATTGTGGGATATATGTAGTCTTTGAGGTGATCAATTTTTCCTCTAGAAGTGATAGACATCCAGAACTCTCAGAAAATCGATACTATGGGTATATGGAAGATATTATTCAGTGTGACTTTTAAATCCTTCAACACAATTCTGTTCATTTTCAGACGGTATAGGTTACGATTGAATAAACATGATACCGATAGAACTATTATTGAACATGATAATGAATTTACCATGGTAAATACAAGGTTGTTTGATTCAAGAATGGAGCCTTATGTTCTTCCAATCCAATGTGAATAGGTATTTTACTCTAAGGTTCCAGGTAAAGCAGGTTGGTCATTTGTTGTAAGACATGATCCAATGGAAAGGCCGATAAAGTATAACCTAGAGGAATGTAATGAAGGGGTCTATAAGAAGAAGACGACGATGAAGATCATGATCAACATGAGTTAGATGATCATTTTCCAGAAGAAGATGTCAAATAATTAGTTGAATTAGATGATGTAGTAGACAATGCCCATGAAGATGATATCGACGATGACATGATGATCGTAACTGACTTAGATAATGATGATGATATGACCAATCTTTACAATGTTGACTCTGGATTGGATAATGTTATTGACCCAAATGGCACTTCTCCGTTCGAGTGCCGACACTTCACTTGTTGGCACACAAAAGGACATTTATGGATTGAAGGTTGCCTAAAACACTATAGATGGGCATGTTATGAAATACATTCACTATCCATCCAGCTTCTCATTTTTACCTTTTCATATGTCAATTGCTGTACACGAATTTTTCTATAAGCAACCCGTGTACATACACGAATTTTTCCTACAACATATCGCATATTGTACGCGAGTATTGTCATTGCATCCCGCGTACAGATCTGTACGTGGGTTTCCCTTATAGAAACTCGTGTGTCATACGTGGGTTGCCAGTATCAATACTCGCGTATGCCTTCCTTTGACATTAAAAATAATAAATCATGATTAATGGAGATGTGTTAAGCCCTAATCAATAACTATCTTAATTGTCTCAACCTCCTCAACCTTCGAAACTGCTCTATTTCCCTAAGTATAAATAGAGGCCTTGGGGAGGGCATTAATCAATCATACTTGGAGAGCAAAGTTATGCTGGTGGTATCTATTCAGAAGTCTTTGGAGCAACAGAACTCAGAATCCTTTGGTTGCAGAGGAGTCCTTGTTTCAGGTGTTGGGTTGTAATCTTATCTCATTCACTATTGTTAATAAAGAGACTCCTTATTCCAAATGCGCATTGAATGTCTTTCATGTATCATGGTTTGATGAATATTTATGATTAAGCACTCTATATATTGTTTATCTAACTTGTCATATATACATGTATGATATTGTATTTGGAAGATTTTCTCTTTGCAGGTGAAGGAAATGCATCCCTGAAATCTTTGAAGAAGAAGCAGAGTGGAAGAAGTCAAGGCTTGGATCAACTGTCGTTAATCGGGTGAGTTCATTCTATCTTCCTATTTCCTTTCTGTACTTTGAAGCTTATTGTCTGCAAGTTTTAAGAGTACGTTGGTAACCCCAGACCTTCGGTTATAAGGTGTTTATTCCTGAACAATAGAACTGGCGACTCTGCTGGCGAGCCCAGACTGCTGTAGGTTATTTCTGTTACCCTTGACCAGTCTTTGATTTGAGTTTGTGTGTGGTATCTTGTCCTGGTTCATGCTTACCATAGTTTTTGAATACCTTGTGAATTTTCCTTCTTTTTAGAAAATTTTGTACTTGTACGCGGGTTACTCTTGCATACAGTCATGTACAGAGGCTTGTGTAAGCAGGTTTCTCTCTAGGACAGTTTCATACAGTACACGAGTTTCCCTTATACACAGTCGCCTACAAGCCTTAGCATAGGAATTTTTGGGTTAGGGTTTGATTGTCCCTGTCCCTCTTTAAGTTCTGTTTGCTGGTTGGTCTTCCTTATGAACACTGTGTTGTTAGTTTGATTACCTTGTTGGCCATACCTTGTGCTTTCTTATAAATCCCTTGAGTTCTCTTATTGGATTTTCGTTCTGTTTGCAAGTTTGAAGCGGATTTGCCTGTTTGGGTTATAGGTTTGAGTGTTTTTTGTTTGAAGCAATGATCAAGTTTCTAGACATTGTTCATCCCGATCTATTTTTGAATAGTGATTGGTGTGTCACTTGCCTTTGTGTGATTTCAGTGTTTTACATACATTGTGTCCGCCCAAGCTAGCCTTCCAAGTCTCCCTTGGATGGTTTATATCTTGGTCTTTTGAATCTATTTACTTCGCTTTGCTTACTTTATACAGTTTGTTTAATTCAAGCATACTCAAGTTTGTGCATGTTAGGTGCATAAGTAGTCTTTGAGCATTTTAAAAAGTGAAAAGAAAAACATTTTAAAGCTTTTGCATTTAATTTTGGATAAAGTAGTTTTGCTTTTAATTTTTAAAATATTATCTCAAAAAACTGCAAAAACATAGTCTTAGTTTCTCTTATCGTTGCATTTATTCATCAATTTATATTTACAAAAAGAAAAAAGAAGTGTGTTTTAGTAATGGTAATTTGCTTTGAAAAGATACACCTTTTTTATTATTATTATTTCTTATCGAGTCAAAAACACCATAGTCCATTACTCCATTTCCTTCTGAGTAAGAAATAGCCCTTTAAAATGAACGCAATAATTAAAATTTACTAGTAATTTTTATTTTCTAGGGCCATTCACCTACTAGCTTAGGCTAGACTTGTGGGATAGGAAGTGTAAACTTCCCATAAGTTTTAAAATTCAGACGTATTGGACCATTTGATAGGTAAATCCTTATATTTATCAACTGTATCTGGGAAGCTCCTCTCAAAAGGGAGTCAAGCACGAGGCCGCGTGGAGGCATTGGACTGAGGAGATAACTCTCTGATTCCTTGTCAAAATATAAATTAGGACTTTTACGCATCTGGGGATTCTGTCCTAGACAGAGTTTCGGGCTCAGCTACCCTACCCATGTGTACAAGTCAGGCTTGGGACTGTCTCCCCAGAATGTTGGTATAGCTAAGGCATCCTTTAGTCTCTTGACATCTAGGGTTCATACCTAGGTAAACTGGAAGGCTATTTCTGGTTCACCTTGGACGAGTTTGGAAGGTAACCCTTGTTGAAAGTGTAGGAGGGTGGTGGGTGATTCCTCTGCTTGTCCCTAAGAACCACTTCAAGGATGCCAAGTAACTGTTCTTCAGATTTCTTTGGGAAAGCATATCTTTTACCCTTGTTGACTTTTTGAGACTTTAGGAAATTTCGTAGTGAGTTCTCTTTGGTTTGTCTATGTTAGGGTTTTGATTTGTCAAAATTTTCAATCATGGAGGACCAAACTATAAGAAGGTCATGGAGGTTGTAAAACCTTCCTCCTCTCATCACATTGGAACCTCCACCTCCACCCCAAAGGCGGAGATTGGACACAGACGGTTCATTTGAACCGGTAGGAGTAAGTGAAGTTCCAGGTGAACCATCACTTATAGCTAACCGTTTTGATTTTGATACAGTTGAGATAGAAGAATTGCAGGTTGAAGAGTTTGCAAGGAATTTTAACACATCCTTGACTGACTTAAACGATCCTGTGATCGTCCAGGTTAGACCTTTTGATTCACCTGTTTTAGGTGTCCTTGTGGGTAGGATTATGTCTACTGTAGGAGAAAGTTCTTTTGTTTTCACCTCAGTCGTTCCAGCTGAAGGGTTACTACCTCCCCCGGTAAGTGCCCCTAGATCTAGCATACCTTCTACGCCTTTGACTCCAGTGAGCCGGGTGGTCCAACTGTCGGTTCACTCAATCCTAGCAGGTGCTTCTGGTGACATGGTTACTGTGATTCCTAGTATACCTACTGTTCCTTCCTCCTTCACATACACTGCCCAGAGTGGTCCGGTAGGATCCTCAACTTTCATCCAAGGATTTCCTTGGAATGGGGGACACATTCCCCCATACACTCCATAAGTAGGCCCATCACCTTCTTATGTAGGAGTGCAATTTGGAAAAAACAACTCTTATGGGTAAAGTTTTCAAACTTCAGTCTCGGCCCCGTTTATGAGCTCTCCCTTTTCGTTGTTTAGCATAGGGATACCTGCTCCTGTTTTTCAGACCCCAGTTTCGACTAGGACGGCTTGACCATCTTATACTGCACCTCCCACTCACAACCCTGTGGCTTACAGATGTAATATGCTTCAAAGTAATCCATCCACTTTGCAACTGGTGGCAAGGGGAAACCCCACCTTTACTTATGGGCATTCGGGGGCAGGTCCCTCTAATCCCCAGACTGGCACTTTTAATGCCCCATTGCGACCAAAGCTTCCGTTCTTGGCAACGTTAAACTTTCCAAACTTGTCTAAGTTGATGAATGACCCGGTGAGGCATGACCCCTCGTGGCCACCTGTTCCCACCAAATTTCCATCGGACATCCCTAAATTCGAGGGCAAATTTGGTGAAGATCCTGGGGCTCATGCCACCACATTTCATTTATGGTGTTCTTCAAATTCACTAAATGAAGATTCAGTTAGGTTGAGGCTGTTCCAGAGAACCTTAACAAGTACCGCAACAAAATGGTACATCGAGTTTCCTTCTGCCACGTTCAGTAGTTTTTGGGACTTGGATAGTGCATTCCTTAGCCACTTTCAGCTTTCAGTCCGATACGATTTCGGAACGGACTTGTTATCTACATTTAGGTAGAACAAGGCTACCCACATCTCAGATCATATCCAAGAGTGGAGGAGGTGAAAGTGCCTTATAAAATCCACTATTCCTCTTGAGTTCTTATTAGAGTGGTTCCTTAAATCCCTGTTGCCCTACATATCTAAGGACGTATCCACTTCAGGAGTGACGAATGAAGAAGAAGCCATTCTTAGGGCCCAGCAATTGGATTTGATTTATTCGCAATATGGGATCTTGTATGAGATTATCCCTGAGGCACTGAGGCCCACCCACGATGCAGAGACGCCTAAGCCTGGACCCCATGCCGATGGTGTGGTTGGATCCGTAAACTCTCCCACTGTAGAGTCTTTGGCCAAACAACTTCATCAGCTATCCGTCAAGCATTCTACGGTGGAGGCAGCAAAGGCTGCCCCCTCCCCTCAGAGTGTAAATGTTTTTGCACAGACCTCTCAGAAGGGCAATCAGCATCCCGGTGGGAAGAAAAAGAGAGGAAAGAAAGGAGAGGGAAATCAAAACAAGCAGAAGCCCACGAACAATGCTGATGGGGGCAAGAAAGAAAAGAAAAAGGTCAAATTCCCATGTAAGTTGTGCCATGAGGATCACCTCACTCACCTTTGTCCCCTTATGGAACAAGCCCAGAAGTTGCTTAAAGCTCAACAACCGGATGTCCTGAAGGATCCTTTTCCCCAAGGGCAGAACTCAGCTTCAACTTCTAATGCAGCAGGGGGCACTCCAAATGCCCCTAACCCAAACTATATCAACATGGTTTGATATTCGACTTTGCTACAGACTAGGAATAAAAATTATGAGAAAGAGACTTCTGAGAAGGGTAAGGCTATAGGTGAAACTTCTAACCCTCTCATGATCGAGACGCCTGTTGAAACTATGCCAAAGATATCGAAAGGTGTCTTTAAGAAGACCTTGCATAACCCTAATGCTAGGGCTGCTTCAAACTACTCCATGGTTGAAGACCTAGCCCAAACCCCATGTGCAATGTCATCTTTAGAGGTGTTACAGAGCTGTCCCACTCAGCAGGATGCCCTCTTAGAAGCCTTAGGTAGCATGGACTCGTCGAGTCTCATGGAAAAATTTCATTTGTCTGATGTTAAAATTCGCCTACCTTACCATGTAGCCTTATCAATAGATGCCATCCATGGTGGAAAGACCATTGGAAGGGCAGTTGTTGATGAGGGTGCTTCTACATGCGTTATGTCCTTGTCCTGTTGGAAAGCTCTCAGATCCCCAGAGCTAGTCCCATCAAACACTCTGCTTACTGCTTTCGATGGAAGGTCATTCCGTCTGCATGGTATCCTATCGACTTTTGAAATTAAGCTGGCAGAGAAAGAAGTGTCTATTGAGGTGGAAGTGATTTATGCATGTTTGGACTATAATTTTCTTCTGGGAAGAAGCTAGACTTATGCCATGTTCGCTATTGCATCGGCCGTCTTTCGAGTGGTAGTATTTCCACACGAAGGGAAGTTGGCTACTGTTGACCAACTTGATTTTACTCAAAAAGGCCGCTTGGAGTCTAATGAATCCACTATGCCATTGGTTGATCAGGTCAAACCTACTGCATAGAGCTTGGGGGCTGGAATGTACGCATCATTGATGGGCACATTTGATCTTCTAGCCCCGATTAACTATAGTGGTTCTACTAGTGTGTGGAAGTCCATAGCCACGGTTGTTGATAGGACTGATCCTTGGGTTCTCCCTTCCCCCCATGAACCGGAAGTGCCCCTATTGGCAGTGGAAGTAGCTTACCAAGCTGTCACTCAAACCACTATTGATCCCATTCCAGACCCTCTCTCAGTGTCAGAGGACCTGGAAGAAGTCTATTCGCCCGCTTGGGTGGAAAAATCTTTGCACTCTACGAACTGTTTAAATATGGTTTTACCTTTTGATGAAGCCATTCTGGAAGCCATGTGTGGACGTGGTAAGATCTGTGAAGATCTTCACCATCGATCCTATTTTCTTCCAGAGCTAAGCAAGATAGAAAATCAGGAGTTTCAAATGAGACTGTCAAATGATGTTGATACACCCATCAATCCCTTACCCAGGGAAGGAATGTTTGTCGAGGGGAATATGGAAAATATTTCCACTACTATCCCTATCAACATCTCTGTGAATCCAGATGTCATGGAAAATATATACATAGGTGCAAACTGCTCTCCTGAGGAGATTGCTATCTATACAGCCCTGTTTAAGGAATTCTACTATGTCTTTGCCTGGTCATATGAGGAGATGCCATGCATTGATCCATCGATTGTTTAACATGAGATCTGAACTTACCTTGATGCCAAACCTGTTCAACAAAAGTCAAGGCATGTTAACCCGCGTAAAGCGGCGACTATGAAGGCTGAAGTTGAAAATTTGTTGAAAGATGGTTTCATTTATCCCATAGCTTTGACGGAATGGGTATCCAATCCTGTTCCTGTTGATAAGAAGCAAGGGACCATACGCGTCTGCACCGACTTTAGAGATTTGAATAAAGCCTATCCTAAGGACAACTATCCCACACCATTTATAGACCAGATTATAGATGCTTGCGTGGGAAGTGAAGTGTTCTCGTTTATGTATGGTTTCTCTGGATACAATCAAATTCAAATAAAACCGAAAGACCAACATAAAACTGCTTTCATTTTTCCTTGGGGTACCTTCACGTACAAAAAATTGCCCTTCAGATTGAAAAATGTTGGGGCAACCTTTCAACGGGCTATGAACGTTTCCTTCCATGATATCAAATCCATTGTCGAACCTTACCTTAATGATCTTCCTGCACATTCTCGTAAGAGGATTGACCATCCAGATCACTTACGATTGATATTTGAGAGATGCAGATACTATAAGATCCGCTTGAATCCCCACAAGTCCCTATTCTGTGTCGAGTCAGGGAGACTGCTCGGGTTCATTGTCTCTAATAGATGCATCCAGGTGGATCCATTAAAAGTAGAGGCCATTGTAAATTTGCCTCCTCCTCGTTCAATCAGGAAACTTCAAAGCCTGCAGGGAAATTCTAATTTTCTTCAATGTTTCATTGTTAACTATGCCAAGATTACCAAGGTTTCATGTGCCTGCTTAAACAGGACACCCCGTTTGTATGGGATGAAACTGCACAACTTGCTTTCGAGGCATTGAAAAAATATTTGTTGTCGGCACCTTTACTGCATCCGCCAGATTACTCTAGGGATTTTATATTGTATTTGGCCGGTTCCGAGTCGACCATTGGGGTAGTACTTGTCCAAGAGGACGATAAGCTCATAGAGCATGTCATTTACTATCTTAGCCATGCTTTAGCCGGACCTGAACTTAGGTACACCCACGTTGAGAAATTAGACTTAGCAGCTGTATATGCTGTCCAGAGGTTACATCACTACATTTTATTGAGGACTACAACAGTAGTGGTGGATGTGAATCCCTTTCAATATGTTTTGTCTCGACGGATTGTTGGGGGCAAATTCAATAAATGAATAGTGACTCTCTAAGACTTTGACTTGGATTTTTAGTCTGCTAAGTCTAAAAAGTCCTTAGTTTTTGCTGAGTTTATAGCAAAATTTCCTACTAAAGAAGATGTAGTCGTTAAAGATGACTCATTCCCAGATGAGCATATCTTCCTGATATCCACCTCTGATCCCTAGTATGGAGATACACTTATATATCTCCAGACTTTGAAGTATCCTACATCTTCCTCATGGGAGGAATGACGTAAATTACGCCTTCATGCTAAGAACTACCTCATCATAGGAGATACGTTATATCGAAGAGGGGTAGATTCCATTTTGCGTCGATGTCTTACCCATGAGGAAGAAGAGATTGTCCTGAATGATTCCCATAGTGGAGCATGTGGGGGTCATTTATCTGGGTTAGCAACGGCCCAAAAGATACTACGTGCCGGTTATTTTTGGTCCACAATCTTCAAAGCTTGTGTGGAAGCAGTGAAGCGCTGTCATCCTTGTTAGCTTTACACCAGGAAAATGCGGTCACATACTGCTCCGTTGTTTCCCATTGTCTCGGTAGGTCCCTTCATGAAATGGGGGATTGATTACGTGACATGCAACCTAGCCTTGTCTGGGGGGCACAAATATATCATTTTCGCTGTTGACTATTTTATAAAATGGGCATCCACGTATGTTTGTTCGTCCTTACCTCTGCCTAAGACAGGACGAACAAACATACGTGGATGCCCTATAGGGCGGACCGGTCCAATATCTGCATTTTGACATGTTAATAGGATTAAAACTTTTATACTTATGTATATATCATTATATTTTAAAATTCATTAAAAAAAAATTTAAAAAAATTAAAAATATTACCTAGCTCTCCCCATGCTCCTCCTGGAGGGAGGACAAGTTCTGGGTCACCTCGGAAATCCATCCCAGCATATGGAAACTTCTCCAGTGCTGGCAACTGCCGCTCCCACCAGAAGTAGAAGTCATCATCATACACACTCTGCACTGAGCCACCTCCTCCCTGACGGAGGAAGATATCTCCCCACCTGCTCAGCCTAGGCTGACGTGGAGATCTAACTGGTAGAGGTATTGCAGGGCTCAACCCCAACACTCTCTCAAAGAAGAAGGCCACCAAAATGCTAGAATACCTGAAGTTCTTCCTTCTTCCTCTCTTGCAGTCCGAGAGTTGTTTTTTTAGGATCGGGATTACCCCCAAACACCATTCATATAAATCCCCATGAATACAGTCCACTGCCAACCTCATGTGGTTCCGTGTAGTGAGATGCAAAGAAGATGATCCCGCAACCCTAACTATGGTACTTGCCAAAACCTATAGGGGTAGATCACGTATATGCGTAATAGGGATGTAACTCCCTCTCTTCTGGGTCCCCGGTGCACATAATGTATCAATATGGTTTTGGACACTTAGAGGATCATCGCCTCTCCCAGTGCCCTCCAAGTTGACTGGAGCTCCTTGTCATGAAAGACCAATAATGAAGTATATTCTCAGAAGTAATCTCCAAGGACTCATCCTGTAGGTCGAACATGCCCATATCATGATCCCAGTAGTTTATCATGAACTCTAGCAGACGGACATTGGCCCGCATGGGTGATGTGCAAAAGAATTTTAATAACCTGCTTGAACGTAGCAAATTCACAGTGGGGGCATCATGGAGTGCTTCTTGATCTAAATATTCATGCTCACGCTCCCTCCACTCAAGCACCATCTTCACACCTAGCCAATCAACCATTGTGAAGCATTAGTTTCATATAAATTTTTTAATTTTTGACTATTTATATATCTTTTTACCCTCCACGCAGTGTACGTGACTATCTAGTTAGACATGTCGCGTACTGTACGTGACTGTCTTTCAGAACAACCCGCTTACAGAACGCGTGTACGCGAGTGTTACTCTAGTAAACCCGCGGACACAATGTTCACTGTTTTAGGGTGCTCAAAAATATGAAATTGGGACTCAAAATTGAAATTTGCAAGGATCAAAATGAAGAGCTTGGGGTCTAGTATTACCTGACACTTGCGGAATTGGATTTCGTCCACCGGATTGTCCACACCGATCGAATGAAGGTAGAGGTAAAACTTGCTTCTTATGGCTAAAATTCAAAATGGTGAGTTTTATTTAGTTTTTTTGAACTATTTATAGAAACTGAATTTCTTAAGTGGGTTTTTGGCCTATAGTTCATTTTTTATCAAACTAATTCCATATCTTTTGGCCTTGTAACAGGCTTTTTATCATTTTCAAGTGTTGTTCGCTCATATAGGATGGATTTATGTTATTCCACATGCATTTTGCATCTATACTGATTCCATTTTAAACTTTGTAATCAACATTTGAACCACGGACTATGGTATTCATAACCATTAGCTCCTTGTCTTTACCATCGTTCTTCCGTGGATAGGGCCTTCCTCTCATGAGTATCCCCATTTAGAACCTATGTTGTCTTTCGATACTCATGATGTAGTTGTGACAGGTATAGAGGAGTCTTTTTATCTAGTTTTCACGCCAAATAGAGCCTCATTTGGGTCTCTTTTTACAAGCTATCTCTTTATAGGACTCCCCGCCCTTATGGAGTTTCTTTAGGCCCAAGTCTGACTCCTTAAAAACAGACTTGACTGCCGAGTTAACTTGTCCATTCAAGCTCATTAAGAATATGTGAATGGGCATCCGCATTGGTGGTAGGTTATCTCTTTCTCGGACCATGTGGAATAGCACGAGAAAGGATAACTCTCTTTTCTACGGAATTGAGAAGAGTATTCTCAGGCATAGGTTTATCACTTTTCCAGACCCGAGGGACTAAATTAATGGAAAGGGAACTCCTGATATGAGCTTAGTTTTCTCTTTTTTGTGCTCTGGACCTAAACATGAAAAATATTCCGAGTGTACTTTATGTCTTTGTCATGCTCGTTAAACACTAAAGAACAAAGCATCGAGTTTATTGTTGTAAGTCCCATTTATCGTACTCAAATGGATCTTTTCGAGTGATCTTGCTTTCCTTCACACTCGTAAAACTCAAGCTATTTATGTTGTTCTTGAAGGAGCATTGGGTAGGTGGTAATTTAACCTTTTTCGGACCTCCCTGACTAAGTACGAAAAAGGTTCACCTTTTCTTCCTCGGAAGTTAAGAGAGTTCTTATGTGGTATGTTTTATACTTTTCCAGCCCCAAGATGCTAAATTAGATGAAAAAGGACCCCCCTAGAGTCTTCTGGGGAGTTTTCAGACTCTCTAAATGTGAAAACACCAACTGAGCATGTACTAGTTCGGGCTCATTAAATCCACGAATCAGTGACACTATCAAGCATTTCTTTCTCTTCTCTTCGAGCTTGTTAAAAAATGAAGAGAGATCCGAGTTGACTTTCCTGGACTCGTTAAAATTTAACAAGGACGGTAAGGAAGAAGTTTTCTCTTGTTTTCAGTTAGTGGCAGCATGTCATCCTTAAACATAGTACTCTTTATTTTTTCCGATACCCATGTCTCAGTGTTCACTTTCAATTCAGCTATTACTTTGATTTTATTACTCCTCCTCTTGTCCGTTATACCTGGGGAATCTGATCATGTCTCCTACATGATAGATAGATCTAGTTGTTCTATCAATAAAGTTAAAAGCTGCCTTGGGTCATCTTTGTGTCGTGCTCATTGTTCAAGGACTCAACTCAATGTATGACCTCTATCCTGATCCCATCATTGTTGTATCTGTTATCATTTGTGTCTACTTTCTTTTTACCCAGTTCCTAGTCACTCTTGTGATCCATTAGAGGATTTATTGCCTTCCGTATCACAGTATGGTTCCGAATCAGTACTTCCTGACAATGAAGACCTAGAGTTTTGATGATAGTACCTCAGGATTCACTTCCATCATTGGTGAATTCCTTTGCTTCAGTTGTCGATTATCACCTATTGATTGACAAACTATTGAATCCGCTCCATGTTCGACTTCAACCTACATTTATTCACATGGCTTGGATTGTACTGGTTCTTTGGGATTGTTTATGAAGACCTTAGTTCCTCATCTATGGACTAAGTTGCGCAAGATTATGTTTCACTTATGTACACAGCTTCCAGATCTTTGAAGACTCATCATTATTGTATATTGTGGCTTCGATCCACCTTTGTAATATACATGGTCTTGCACCCGTATTATTTGATGTACTCAAACATTGTAAAGGAGCTAGTATATTAAACATAGCATCCTCAGATATGACTTTGTATGTGACATTATTATGTATTTGTTTCAGGTACTACCTCTGCTCCATTGGATTTTTGAGTTCTCCAAAGAGAAATATTATAATGTATTTCGGCCATCGCTTCCCTATGACCTCACACATTAGGGGGCATCTATTATCAACCCAAATGGCACTTCTCCGTCCGAGTGCCGACACTTCACTTGTTGGCACACAAAAGGACATTTATGGATTGAAGGTTGCCTAAAACACTATAGATAGGCATGTTATGAAATACATTCACTATCCATCCAGCTTGCCATTTTTACCTTTTCATATGTCAATTGATGTACACGACTTGTTCTATAAGCAACCCACGTACATACGCGACTTTTTCCTACAGCATATCACGTATTGTACGTGAGTATTGTCATTGCATCCCGCGTACAGATTTGTACGCGGGTTTCCCTTATAGCAACTCACATGTCATACGTGGGTTGCCAGTATCAATACTCGCGTACGCCTTCCTTTGACATTAAAAATAATAAATCACGAATAATGGAGATGTGTTAAGCCCTAATCAATAACTATCTTAACTGTCTCAACCTCCTCAACCTTCGAAACTGCTCTATTTCCCTAAGTATAAATAGAGGCCTTGGGGAGGGCATTAATCAATCATACTTGGAGAGCAAAGTTATGCTGGTGGTATCTATTCAGAAGTCTTTGGAGCAGTAAAACTCAGAATCCTTTGGTTGCAGAGGAGTCCTTGTTTCAAGCATTGGGTTGTAATCTTATCTCATTCACTATTGTTAATAAAGAGAATCCTTATTCCAAATGCGTGTTGAATGTCTTTCATGTATCATGGTTTGATGAATATTTATGATTAAGCACTCTATATATTGTTTATCTAACTTGTCATATATACATGTATGAGATTGTATTTGGAAGATTTTCTCTTTGCAAGTGAAGGAGATGCATCCCTAAAAGATTTGAAGAAGAAGCAGAGCGGAAGAAGTCAAGGCTTGGATCAACCGTCATTAATCGACTGAGTTCATTCTATCTTCCTATTTCCTTTCTGTACTTCAAAGCTGATTATCTGCAAGTTTTAAGAGTACGTTGGTAACCCCAGACCTTCGATTATAAGGTGTTTATTCCTGAGCAACAGATAATACAGATGACGACTTGGATTAAGAAGATGACGAAGTCTATTGAAGTGTACGAGGTACATAATAATAATCTACTCTATATATTTTGATTGAATCTTGCGATAGAAATATTGAATTTTATTGGTACTCAAAATTCAATAATTTTGAAATATTATTTTATCTTATTTGTTTTAAAGAGTAACTGACATTAATGAGATCATATTACATAGAGGAGAAAAGAGGAGGATAAAATAATCCGTGACAAGTATCCAAATCGCATACCTGTAAGATCCAAGTCTTGTTACATAAATAAGTTACTTTTTGATATGTTGAATTTTTAGTTATTTGACTATTATTATATATTTTGATTTGTAAAAGAAATTAATTTCACCAAATAGAAGATACAAATAATATTTCATTTTGATTGTAGTTGAATATATCATCCTTTTGGATTTGCAGATATATGATTCGGCCAACGGATTTTACAATGGGATAGTTTGTACATATGATAAGAAAGAGAATAAATGTAGGTGCAGAGAAAGAAATATTTATTTTTGTGAAAAATTTGCTTCCACGTACTGGTAATTTAAATATTATCAATTTTAATTTGATGTTCAACTTTGCAGCTAATATTGTTTGGCAATTTATTTTTCAATACTTAAGTCCACTGTATTTCAATAATGATGGCATAGAAACGAATATGCATATCTCCATCGTATTTCAATAATGATGACATGGTGATCGAGTATTGATGTTTGTTGTTTGAGGCATTTCACAGATCTCTAAAATGAAAAGAAAGCCAAATATCTATCAGTTCAATGTTATGTTCTAATCATAGTCAATGTAATTTGTTATCCTTTCATTCAATTTAAGGATTTTGGTGTGAATTAAGGTGGTTATTAACATAATTTAGAGTTGTCCTCTCAAAATCAACATCATCATCATCATCATCGTCGTCGTCGTCGTCATCGTCATAACTAACATCATCATAATCATCATCAGCATCATCGTCGTCGTCATCATCATCATCATAACAATTTGAGCAGAAAAAACCATACCTATAGATTAATTAATGTGCTACATGGGGCCAACATTGAATTTTTTATATATGTGCTAGATTGGTTTCTAGATTCAAACATCATCATCATCACCATCATCATCGTTTTCATCATCATCACACTAACAATTCGAGCAACAAAAACCATACCTATAGATTAATTGATGTGTTACGTGGGGCCAATGTTGAATTTTTTTTATATATGTGTTGGATTGGTCTACAATTTGGCATGGTTTAACTAGACACATGCATTGATGACGTGGGATGGTTTCCAAACTCAAAACATCATCATCATCATCATCATCATTGCCATCATCATCATCGTCATCGTCATCGTCATCATCATCATCATCATCATCATCTTCATCATTTCATATGACATCAAAATCGTGATCACCATCTTCATCATCATCAAACATGACTGACACTAACAATTTGAGTAGTAAAAACCATACCTATAGATTAATTAATGTGTTACATGGGGCCAACGTTGAATTTTTTATATATGTGCCAGCTTGGTCTGAAATTTGGCATGGTTACACTAGACACATGCATTGATGGTGTGGGAGCATTTCTAGACTCAAAAATCATCATCATCATCATCGTCGTCGTCGTCGTCAGCATCATTGTCATCATCATCATCATCATCATCATCATAATCATGAATGACACTAACAATTTGAGCAACAAAAACCATACCTATAGATTAATTAATGTGCTACATGGGGCCAACGTTGAAATTTTTATATATTTGTCGGCTTGGTCTGAAATTTGGCATGGTTTGACTAGGCGCATGCATTGACAGCATGGGAGGGTTTCCAGACTCAAACATCATCATCATCATCATCCGCGGTTTCATCATCATCGTCGTCATCGTCGTCGTGATTTTCACTAACAATTCGAGCAACAAAAACCATACCTATAGATTAATTAATGTGCTATGTGGGGCCAACGTTGATTTTTTTATATATGTTGGCTTTGTCTGAAATTTGGCATGGTTTGAATAGGTGCATGCATTGACGATGTGGGAGGGTTTCTAGACTCAAACATCATCATCATAATAATAATCATCATCGTCATCATCATCATCATCATCATCAATATTTGTTAAATCCTATCACTGTATAGATAATGGAAAATAATTGGCCACTATGCGAGAAAATTAATAATGGAAGAGGAATCATTACCGCAGGACACAATGGAGGGGGTCACAAGTGTTTGTATTGTCAAATTGATTTT
The DNA here is from genome assembly GCA_001517045.1 of Pseudotsuga menziesii. Lineage (NCBI taxonomy): Eukaryota > Viridiplantae > Streptophyta > Pinopsida > Pinales > Pinaceae > Pseudotsuga > Pseudotsuga menziesii. The sequence goes on along the minus strand of LPNX011173853.1, from coordinate 272,397 downwards.
CAATGAGACAAGAACAAATGCTATCAAGATAATTTATAACAATAGAATACAATCCTAATAGAAGTGCATACATTTCCAAGGTGAACTGCTATCTTTAATCATAATGCACGTATCTTGAAAGTTTCACTTGTGATTTTCATCATAACATATGGGGTTTACAAGTGGTCACATGTGGAACTTTTTTACAGACTAGGAGTGATATGTGGCCTCTATGTGGAATATTGGCATTGTTGTGAGCTTTTTCATACTATATATGAGTCTTGAGGTGGTCCTGAGGAATTAGATATGATCAAGGGAGGGGATTAATTCTGTTTGACATTAGATGATTCCTTTAAGGGTTAATACCCATAAACAATTCCATAAACCACATAACATGTCCCATATAAGGGATCATTATCCTTCGTGTGAGAGACTTGGTATTGTTTCGATGTTTTGTGCATGAAGAATGATCTCAAGGCCTTAACCATGGATGGGGAAGAACTCCACAGACTTATACCCTAAACAAATATTCTTGAGATGATGGGAAATAATCAAGGCCTAGAATTGCAATAGATCCCTCTAAAAGGAATCTCTTGCATACAATTGGGATAGGGATTCCATTAGGATTTTTTGTACATATATTCAGTGGGTCTTAGGGCCCTGACCATAATTACAGGAGGAGAATAATGTCCTTAATACATAAATTAATATTATAGGTATTATGGGCCATGATATATCCATTAAATCACCACTAGAAAACTCTATAAAGTACATTTTTACTTGAGTGGAATATGGGTACCATTGTGAGGTTTTGCACACAAGATATGGATGTATAGACTTTGGAAAAGAATGAAGCTTCTATGGCCCTAGTTTGTGAACTAGGCCATCAACCACCATATAAATTTGTATCATTGTCCTTTGGTGGGATATGAGTGTCATTAACACCTTTTCTATACTAGGCATAAAAAACATTAACAAATAATACATAAACATAATAATACAAATAATACATGATACCTTTTCTAGGGTTCATAATACATTAACAAATAACAAATACAAATAAACAAATAAAAAAAACAAAAAACAAAAACATATAAAACTACACCATTTCCTTCATTGTTCACTTACCTACACCTAACTTTCCTCTCGCATGTTTCAAAATTTACAGTCCAATACTTTGGAGTTCCTTCGTAGAGCTAGTCGTTACTTTAGGTTGATACTCTATGACTTTAGATTTGTCTTCTGTGGTCGGTTCCTTCGCTGTAATGATTCTTGAAACTTGGATGAATCTCCAGGTTGCTTCACGGGTTCCTTCATTGCTCTTCCAGTTTCCTTCATGGGATCCTTCTTTGCTTTGTCGATTTCCATCACGGGTTGATTGACCCACCGTGGCTGGTTTCAGTACATTGTGACTAGTTTAAGGAGTTCATTGACTGCAAAAATGTCTTTTGTAAGTACAATTTTCTATGCAAATTGAAATTTTAGCCACATCATTTTTTATGTCAATAATTAACTATTTTTTATGGGCAATTTTCCCTCCATCAGAATTGAACTCCTGACCGCCACTTGAAGGAATTATAGATAAACCTTGTAACCTTCTTGAATTATTTTCATCCCGTTGAAGTCTAATTAGTAGTAGGAAGCAATTTCTGACCATACCTTGAGTATTGTATGAGTTTCGAGGGTTTGTTTGCAGAGAATTATGTAGATGTGAGACACAATCAAAACCCTAGATCAAATGCCATGAATATGTTAATATGCCTCAAACTGATCAGAAACACGTCCAAGGGGAACCAATCCTCAGTACTATAATATAAGCATTGATAAATAACCCCAAAGTTCCAAAATAAGCAGTGGATTCTAGACCTAACAGAATATTATTCCTAGTAGCATAAAAAATAAATGGTAACCCTGGTTCAGTTTTACATAGAGTGGAAGCATTTTATTAATCTTACCAAGGTCTATATTATTGTTTCCTAGTAAAACATCCTCTCTTTGTTGGCCGTGAAGTGTCTCGATTAGTGTGATTATGTGTAACTACTAGGCATCATTGTGTCTCTGTTGGGCATAACTGAGTATCTCTGCTAGTGTGACTGTGTGTCATTGTTGGGCATGATTGTGTCTCTATTGAACATAATTGAGTGTATATGCAGGGAAAAACTGAGTGTCTCTGCTAGTGTGACATCGTCATTATTGGGCATGATTGTGTCTTTGCTGGGAATAACCGCGTGTCTCTTCTAGTGTGACTGTGTGTTACTGCTAGGCATACTTGATTATGTCTGCTAGTGTGACTACAACACAAACTTGCTATTATGAGTACCGGTTTCCTCCTTGCAATCTCAAGCTTGCTAGGTTGTGCAATACCACAACCTTAAGGATGAAATTTCATACGGAATAGGTATGGGAAACCTCAATATTGAGGTGAAATTTCTGAGAGTGGCATTTCACGTAATCATTTCCATCTCCTCTTGATTTCATCCTTCCTGCAACCATTTCCTATCACAATATCTGAAGGAGGTGTGTACCAGTTACAATTGTGAATCGAACAACCTATTAAATTGTCTTGTGGAAATAATTGATATTATTGTTAGTTCGGTTATTATTCATGGAATCTAAGTTATTTGAATTCCTGCCTTGTTTTCTCATGGGTGTCCACATGGTCTGGTGAGTTGGCATTCCTTTGAGGCTGATCTTTTCCTTCTCTCCATTTACTTGGTGTTCCTAGGATCTCCAAAGGTCCTTCATTAATCAATCAGTTAGATCTAGGGACTCTTTTGTCTTGCAAAGTTTGGTCTTTGTTGTCTTCATCAATTAAGGTTGATTCCTTGATAGTACTCTCCCTCCCCAATGTAACACCCCGGTTTTGACCCCATTGCATTTAAATAAATGATCTAAATAATCATGGTGTGGAGCTAGGCAAAAGCCCCACCATTGATTTAGTGTTTATGTTTCGGCAATTAAGGTTGAGCCGATGGTATTTTATGCTAGCTAAACATTAAAAAGTTGAACATTATGTTAAAACTGCAATTTTTAACTAAAACCCATAGTCGGCTAGGTCAACACAACTAAATGAGATGGGGGCATGATTTTTCCTAAGGATGAGGGAGTGGGGGATTGGAAGAGTGGGGAGAAATTCGAAATGGGTAGAGCACCATTTATGGAAAAACATTTTTAAATTTTCTTAGGAAAGAAAACACCAAAAACGACCACTTTTCCCTCATGCGCCAGCATTTCACCTTCCCTCGCGATTGGGAATGGAAAAACAATTTTGGGAAAACCAATTTGGCATTCATGCAGCAAGAAGCAAGCAAAAACAATTCTAATTCTAAACCTTCCATGATTTTCTCCTATTCGGCAATCTGTTTCCTTTCATGATTTTGGTTTTCCTATTCGGAATTGTTCTCTCTCACGTTTTCTCATGTCTGCTAGTTGTTTTCTTGAACACCATTTCCCTGAATCCAATTTTGTGTCTTTGTTTTGAAATACCAACAAACGTTTTCATTTTGGTATTTTGTAGCAGTCGGTCTAGCATCGGCAATGTTAAGAAATTCTTGATTACTATGTGTATGTAATCCCTGGCGTCTGCAACATTTTGTTAATTTCGGTACTGAGATAACTGTGTGCACATCCTTGCTTTGGCATCTACATTGATTGAAGGAATGGAAATAGAGGCTATACTTGCTTGATAAACCTAGTGTGTGAAAGAACCTCACAGACCAATCTAGAAGGATGGTTTTCTTCTTTGTATGCTCTGAATATCACTGGAAGGGAAGGCATGGCCCGAGGGACTGTGTAGCAGAGAAGGGAATGCTTCCTTGTGTTGGGTGTGTATTTGTTTATAAATCAGGCTAGATCCGGTGTGGGTGTTCATAGCTCTAGGGATGAGCTCACTAGCTTAGCAATCAGTCTTTCCACCTCCTTGGGAGCCTGATAAACCCAAATGGAAGGATGGCTTGGTTGGTAGCCTGATAAACCCATTTGTTGGCTTGGTTGTGTCTCATGTGAATTTGGCTAATTGTAAACCACTGCCTGTGTAAGTCTGATAAACCCAACTGTGTTGACTTGACTGAATTTTATTGTACCCTTGGTTATGGGTGAAGTCTGCTAGTGTTCCTTATTCCTTGGGGAAATCATGCCCAGCTCAGGGGTGGCAATGCCGCTGAGAGATTAAAGAGCACAGTGGCCTATGGTTGGGTGGAACATTGCAGCGACATAGCTAGTTGCGGGACAAGCTTCTTTCAAAGATAAGTATTCTCTCATGCTTTATTTTCCACAACTGTAATTGTTTCATGAATTACTATGAACATGATGAATGCTTGAATTAATGTATTTTCTTCCATTGTATACTACATTATGCATATGTTTATACTTATAAATGTTTTATTTCAATGCATATATATATGTTCATGGGGCTTAGATTTCCTAGGTTGATAGATGTTGTCGTGTTCTCTCCACCGAGTAAGGGTTGGGGACGTGATGGTGTGGTATCAAAGCTCAAGGTTGAAGCTTTGGGCCTCAATGGGTCATGAAGAATTAACCCCTATGCTACGCATAAGAAAAGAAGGCAGACAGGAATTTTTTCTGAAATTCTTCTAAGTATGAATTTTTCTAAGTATTGGAGAAAATACTTCTTTGTGTGGCGGCTGAGAAACCTGAAGAGAGCCGCAACGAAGGCTATGAATTTCTTTCTTTGCTGACACAGTGAGCAAGTTTTATTGATTGATCCATAGCAATAGAAGAAAATAAAAGAGTGAGCCCCTGTAGCAGCTGGGCTGCCTAGAAGGAGTCGACGAACATCAGGTGAGTCGAGCTGACGGGCGTTAGGTGAGACGAGCCGATGAAAAATTTCTGGAAATTTTTCTAAGTATGAAAATTCTTCCATGTCAGTTGAGAAACAAAGATTCATGATAAGTGGAAGCCAAGAATCAAGCCGCAACAACAGGTGGAAGTCAGGATTTGAGCCGCAACAGCGGGAAAAAGTTGGGCTTCCAGCCGCAACGACGGGTGAATGTTGATATTTATGTTGTTGAAGATAAAAGATGAAGGAAGAAAGAAAATTCATCCAAGTGTTGACTTGGCGATCGGTGGAAAAATATGTTTTGAGCCGCAACAATGGTAGGAAAAAGAAGATCAGGGCCGCAGTTGCGGATTGAAGTTAGGGAAAGAGCCGCCACGACGGAAGGAAGTAGAGGAAAAATCCGCTACGACGGATGGAAGACAGGGAAGGAGCCACTATGGCGAATGAAACTCGAAAATTCTTCCAATGAGGCGGCGTAAGGAAAAAGAAGATGGAGCTGACGAAGCGAAGGAGGGAAAAAGAAGATGCAGCCAATGAAGTGATGGATGAGAAAAGAAGATGGAGCCTCTACAACAGATGGAAGATGGAGATAAATCCGCTACAGCGGGTGAAAGTCAATAATTTTTTCGATGTAGCGGGTGAAAAACTAGAAATTTTTCTGAAACAGAGAAATTCAACAAGGATTTTAGTAGGTTTTTTAGTGAGATCTATAGGGCTAGAAAGATGAAAAATGGCAGCATATTTATGCACCAGATTGCGTGAAATCGATGTATTTACAAAAAAAAATGAGGGCGCTGCTGTCGACCCACCCTGTAGTGGCGTAGGGAAGCCACAAGGGGGCGAGCCCCTTGACCCCCACCGTCCCCCGAGACAGTCATTCTTGTTTTGACAAGTTTTCAATATATGATTTTTTTTCCAAATGAAGGTAAGTAGCTATGAATTTTTAAATGCTATAAATTGATAATTTAACAACTGTGCTATTAACACATTTTGTAGAATCTTCCCGTGGGGGGTAGAGCAAATGGTAAATTGGAAATTGTTGAAATTGGTTGTAATTGGAAGGTCTCGTGTTCAAACCCCCCCAAATTTACCCGTGTGCCATGGTTCGGGCCCTGTGGATGCACCTAGGGGTATAGTGGTAGCAGGATTGGATCCCTGGACCCTGTGTCATGTGAGTACCATCCCATCCCCAGTTGCCAATTCCCCTAGTTACAAAAAAAACACATTTTGCAGAATCCTAGTCACCTCGAAAAGCAGCATTCCAAACAATGCAGTTGGGTAAAGTGAGTTTTGGTTCATCCATGAGAACCGACAACATGCATGATGATGTACAGAACCCCAATAAGTATGAGGAAGATGCTATGGGTGAAAATTTACAAGTTAGAAATGCTGAAACAAAATCTAATGGGAGAAGATTGCAAGAGACTCCCCCAGATTTTGCAGCCACCATGAGAAGCCTAATGGTGGAGATGCAGAGTTACAAGTCAGATAATGAAAGATTGGTTAAGGCTTAGGAGGAGCATAATCAACTGAATGCAACCATGCTACGTACAAATTTTGATATATATTCAAAGAAAGATGAACTCTGAGGACCGGACCGAAAATCTAGAAGGGAGTAAGAACACTGCTAGAAGAAGAAATAGATCACCTAGTGAGTCATATGACTCTGAAGGGTCCACTGGAGATTCAAGTTCTTCTTCCCATGAGAATCAAAGAAGGAGGTGCTACCAGAACCACTCACAAGATGAATTTAAGAAGTCAAGGACTCCTACCTTTAATGGTGAGGTAAAGACTAGTCAAAAGTTGAAGCTTGGCTTCTTGGGATGAGGAAATATTTCCAAGTCCAAGACTATTTGGGAAATATGAAGGTTAGGGTAGCCATATTTAATTTGAATGAAAGAGCATCCATATGGTGGGAGCATTTTAGGCAAGTAATAAGATCAATGAAAGGAATATTGTGTGGAAGCAGTTCCAGACGTACCTCTCTAATAGGTACTATGATGGCAATATCAAAGAGTTCCATGTTCTGAGATTGGGACAACAGACTATGGAAGAGTATTCCAATACATTTTTGGAGCTATTGAGGTATGTCAGGTACATAAAAGATGAGAAGGTGAAGATCCAACATTTTATGAGTGGATTTCCTTAGTCTTACAAAGACAGGATTGAGTTCTATGAACCTAGAACTCTGGAAGAAGCAATAAGAAAAGCTAAGTATTGCTACAAGCAAAGCAAGAACAAACCAAATTACCAGAAAACATGGAAGGACAAAATGAGTGAGAAATATGACCAAAGGAAGAAAGGTTACAAACCTTCTAACTTCAAGAATCAACAGAAGCAACAAACACAAGTTGAGAAGTAGTCAACTAGAGTGACGGGAGAGAAGCCAAAAGATCCATAGTAGAACAGAGGACCACTCCAATGATGGAAATGTGTAGGACCCCACATGCGTAGGTACTGTCCACTTGAGAATGATAATGCAAGGCCATCATACAATATTCAAGAGGTAGAAGCTGTGGGACAAGTAGCAAGGGCCGTACCTAGAATTTATGCAACACTGGAAGACCGCCAGGAAGATCACCAATCAACGATGGTTGAATTTGCAGGTAAGATTGTTGAGCAATCTATTTCTATTTTGATTGACCCTGGTTCTACTCACAGTTATATTTCTCCTAGAGTAGTGGAGGTTTGTGCTCTTAGGAAGGTAAAGCATATCAAGTCTTGGTTAGTTCATCTAGCCACTAGAACTAAGAGAAAAGTTAATGAAGTGGTGGAGAAATTTCCATTGGTGATGAATGAATTGGTCACTTGTGTAGATCTGAATGTTCTACCGCTTGGTTCCTATGATGTTTTCATTGGAATGGATTGGTTAGAAGCTCACAGAGTGAAGCTTGACTGTTATAATAAGACTTTTGAATCCATGGATGAAGAAGGGAACCTAGTAGTTGTAAGAGGAATTCCAAAGGTAATCTCGGTAAGGCAGATTTCAACAATGCAATTAAAGAAGTTTTGTAGAAAAGGTTGTCAGTTGTATGCAGCCCATATTGAGGAGGCAGCAGAGAATGAAACTCCTAGGTTGGAAGACTATCTTGTGTTGCATGACTTGAAGGATGTTTTTCCTGATGAGGTTCCAGGACTTCCTCTAAATAGGGACATAGATTTCACAATTGAACTTGTGCCAGGAGCAACACCACTGTCAAGGGCACCCTATAGAATATGTACACCAGAAATGTTAGAGTTGAAGATGCAGCTGCAAGAATTGTTGGAGAAAGAGTGTATTAGGCTGAGTGTGTCTCCTTGGGGAGCACTAGTCATGTTCGTAAATAAGAAAGATGGTACACTCATATTGTGTATTGATTACAAGAAGCTGAATAAAGTCACGGTGAAGAAAAAATATCCCTTGCCAAGAATTGAGGACTTCTTTGATCAAATGAAAGGAGCAAAGGTATTTTCCAAGATTGACTTGAGGTCTAGTTACCATAAGGTGAGAATCAAGGATGAAGACATTCATAAAACAACCTTCAGAACAAGGTATGGACATTATGAGTTTGTAGTGGTACCATTTGGTCTCACAAATGCACCAACAACATTTATGTGCCTTATGAATTGTGTCTTCAACAGGTATTTGGACAAATTCGTTCTTGTTTTCCTTGATGAAATTCTTGTTTATTCTAAGAATGAAGAAGAACATGAAGAACATTTGAGACTAACATTGCAATTGCTCAGAGAACATCGGCTGTATGCAAAGTTGAGCAAGTGTGACTTCTATAGGGATAGAATTCAGTTCTTGGGTCACATTATTCAGAGGAGGGTATATCTGTAGACCCTGAGAAGATTGAAGCTATTAAGAATTGTCCTACTCCAAAGAATGTGCAGAGGTGAGATATTTTATGGGGCTTGCAAGATATTACAGGAGATTCATTGAAGGATTCTCCAAGGTTGCACATGCTATTACTTCTTTTCAAAGGAAGGGGATAAAGTTTGAATGGACCTCAAAGTGTGAAGAAATTTTCCAGCGGTTGAAGTATCTTCTCACAAGTGCACCAGTATTAAAAGTTGCAGACCTAGAGAAAGATTTTGTGGTATGTACGGATGCATGCAGTCAAGGACTTGGATGGGTTCTTATGGAATTCAACCATGTGATATGTTATGAGTCAAGAAAATTAAAGGAGCATGAAAAGAACTATGCCACTCATGATCTAGAACTTGTAGCCATAGTACATGCTCTCAATATGTGGAGACATTATTTGATGGGCACAAGATTTGAGCTAAGGATAGAGCATTGTGGTCTAAAGTATTTGTTTGATCAGCCTACTCTGAATGCTAGGCAAGCGAGATGGTTGGAGTTTTTATGTGAGTTTGATTTTGAAATCAAGCACGTAAAGGGAAAATAGAATAAGGTAGTTTATGCACTCAACATGAAGGTGCAGGAAATGCATGTGGCATCCATTAATATTTGTCAATAAGATTTGAGGCAACAAATTGTTAATCATATTGCTGAAGATGAATTGTATGCATAGGTCACGGATAAGTTGCACCAGAAATTCCTTTAAAATAAGTATGAGGGATATAAATTGGAAGAAGATGGAATTCTTACCTATAAGAACATAATTTATATTCCAAATGTATCATATTTGAGGAGGGTTGTTATGGATGAGATCCATCGAGCTCCATATTCCGGTCACCCAAGATATCAGAAGACAATTGCTACAGCTAGAAAGCAATATTTTTGGCCAGGAATGAAGAAGGACATGGCAGAATATATTTCAAGGTGCATGAAGTGTCAGCAAGTGAAGGTTGAACATCAACACCCAACAGGTTTTTTACAGCCTTTTCTAGTTCCAGAATGGAAATGGGAAGTTATTTCCATGGATTTTATTATAGGATTTCCAATGACTTGGAGATAACATGATTCCATCATGGTTGTGGTGGACAAGTTGGTAAAGGAAGAAAATTTTATACCGGTTAAGTCTACGCATAAGACTGATGACATTGCAAAGATATTCATGAAGGAGATTTTCAAACTGCATGGATTTCCTCAGGAAATAGTCTTTGGCAGAGATGTCAAGTTCACTTCCAATTTTTGGAAGGGGTTGTTTGCATATTTGGGTACAAAGTTGAATTTTGACACTGCCTACCATTCTCAGACCGATGGACAGGTCGAGAGAGTTAACCAGGTGCTGGAAGACATGCTTTAGATGTATGTGATGGACAAAACAACCAAGTGGGAAGATTATTTACACCTAGTAGAGTTTTCTTATAACAATGGACAACAAGCGTCCTTGGGGATGAGTCCATTAGAAGATTTGTATGGCAGAAGGTGTAGGACACCAATGACTTGGGATAATCCAGTGAACAGGGTTGTGCTTGGTCCATAATTGCTCAAGGAGATGGAGCAGGAAGTTGTAAAGATCAGGCAGAATTTGAAGGCAACCCAGGACAGATAGAAAAGTTATGCAGATAAGCATAGGGTGAATAGAGAGTTCGGTGTTGGGGATCATGTTTAGCTCAAAGTGAAGGTAAAGAAGAGTTTCTTGAAGCTTGGAAGTTGTGCCAAGTTGTCACCTAGATACTGTGGGTCATTTGAAGTGCTTGAAATAATAAGACCAGTTGCATATAGACTTGCATTGCCTGCTAGCACTAGAGCTCATAATGTTTTTCATGTTTCTTTTATTAAGAAATATGTACATGATCCTAACCATGTAATAAATTAGGATGTGATATAGGTGGAACCAGAGGGAGAGTTACAAATTGACCCTATGTGGATCCTCACCAGGAAGGTCACAATGCTCTGGAATTGAGCAATAGGATAGGTGAAGGTGCAATGGGAGCACTACGGTCCTGAAGAAGATACGTGGGAGCTGGAGGATGCCATGTGACTGGCACATCTGTTTTTGTTCGAATCTGTGGATTGCTAAGGGCAGTACCATCAAGCATTTTTGTTCAATGTTGTAAAGCACTGAGGACAGTGTTGTTGAAGGGGGAGGGGAATGTAACACCCTGGTTTTGACCCTGTTGCATTTAAATAAATGATGTAAATAATCATGGTGTGGAGCTAGGAAAAAGCACCACCATTGATTTAGTGTTTATGTTTCGGCAATTAAGGTTGAGCCAATGGTATTTTATGCTAGATAAACATTAAAAAGATGGACATTATGTTAATATTGCAATTTTAATTAAAACCCACAACTGGCTATGTCAATGCAACTAAATGAGATGGGGGCATGATTTTTCCTAAGGATGAGGGAGTGGGGGATTGGAAGAGTGGGGACAAATTCGAAATGGGCGGAGCACCATTTTTGGAAAAATGTTTTTAAATTTTCTTGGGCAAGAAAACACCAAAAATGACCACTTTTCCCTCATGCGGCAGCATTTCACCTTCACTCACGATTGGGAATGGAAAAATGATTTTGGGAAAACCAATTCAGCATTCACGAAGCAAGAAGCAAGCAAAAACGATTATGAGCCTAAACCTTACACGATTTTCTCCTGTTTGGCAATCTGTTTCCTTTTAGGATTTTGGTTTTCCTATTTGGAATTGTTCTCTCTCACGTTTTCCCTTGTCTGCTAGTTGTTTTCCTGAACATGATTGCTCTGAATCCAATTTTGTGTCTTTGTTTTGAAAGACCAGCAAACTTTTTCGTTTTGGTATTTTGCAGCACTTGGTCTGGCACCAGCAATGTTAAGAAATTCTTGATTACTTTGTGTGTATGTAATCCCTGGCATCTGCTACGTTTTGTTAATTTTAGTACTGAGATAACTGTGTGCACATCCTTGCTTTGGCATCTACATTGATTGAAGGAATGGAAATAGAGCCTAGACTTTCTTGATAAACCTAGTGTGTGAAAGAACCTCACAAACCAATCTAGAAGGATGGTTTTCTTCTTTGCATGCCCTGAATAGCACTGGAAGGGAAGGCATGGCCTGAGGGACTATGTAGCAGAGAAGGGAATGATTCCTTGTGTTGGGTGTGTAATTGTTTAGAAATCAGGCTAGATCCGGTGTGGGTGTTCATAGCTCTAGGGATGAGCTCACTAGCTTAGCAGTCAGTCTTTCCACCTCCTTGGAATCCTAATAAACCCAACTAGAAGGATGGCTTGGCTGGTAGCCTGATAAACCCATATGTTGGCTTGGTTGTGTCTCATGTGAATTTGTCTAAGTGTAAACCACTGCCTATGTAAGTCTGATAAACCCAACTGTGTTGGCTTTACTGAATTTTATTGTACCCTTGGCTATGGGTGAAGTATGATAGTGTTCCTTATTCCTTGGGGAAATCATGCCTAGCTCAGGGGTGGTAGTGTTGTTGAGAGATTAAAGAGCACACTGGCCTATGGTTAGGTGGAACGTTGCAGTGACATAGCTGGTTTCGGGACAACATTATTTCAAAGACAAGTATTCTCTCATGTTTTATTTTCCGCAACTGTAATTGTTTCATGAATTACTATGAACATGATGAATGCTTGAATTAATGTATTTGCTTCCACTGTATATTGCATTATGCATTCGTTTATACTTATAAATGTTTTATTTCAATGCATTTTTATATATATGTTCATGGGGCTTAGATTTCCTGGGTTGATAGATGTTGCCACATCCTCTTCATCGAGTAAGGGTTGGGGACGTGACACCCAAGGTCTTGCCATTTTGTTAGCAAGGGTTCCACTCCCAAATCGGTATCAGTGCCAAAAGTTAGTCAAAATAGTTCTATTGCATTCCAATTCTAGAATTTTGTTTGTTGAATGAGAATTGCAGAGGCTCTAATTCTATTAATCTAGATGGTTGATCAAGGAGGTTAATAAAACACTATAATAATGCAAAATAAGTGTTTAAGTTTGTGTATTCAAAATTTATTGGTACTTTAATTGAAATTTGATTTAATGTTTTTTGGAGATGCTTTTAGGAAGCTTTTAAAGAGGAGCAAATATGTTTCAAATAAGATAATGTTTAATGATAGCATTATGTAGAAAATTTTAATTATTTGAAAAATATCATCTTTAATTTAATTTTGATGAATTTTAAAATAATAGTTTATAAATTTTAATGAATTCCCGAAATAAAAGATTGTTGATTGTTTTTAATAGACCAAAGTAATAAAATTTTAAAAATATATTTTCAATTGAATTAATTAATCTATAGGTATGGTTTTTGCTGCTCAAATTGTTAGTATTAGTCATGCTTGATATCCCTTAGTTGTTTCATAGGACATGTTATTGCGAAATTCATTAGAAACCAAATTATAGATCATTTGATAGTCCATTATACCTTAGTGGTTGACGATGGAAGCTTGCTCATATCTACATAAATAAAGAGACTCCTATCTAAGTATAACATCAAACATAAGTTTTCCACACCTACTATATACAGAGAATGGGTAGGTTGAGGCCATAAATGTTACATTACTATCCTTCCTTAAACACACCGTAAATGCTTCAGGTGACCATTTGCACACCAAGCTATATCCTACACCATGGGCTTACAAAACTTTTATTATAATTTAAAAGGTCCCACTTAGTGGAGATTACATATCTCCATTGGTATATAGAGTTAAAGTTATGTTTCCCTAAGAGGTCTTAGTCCCATCACCTAGAATTGCACTACAGGATGCTATACCTGATGAACAACTTTTCGCGACACATATGGTAGAGTTAGAGAGCCTAGATGAAAGGAATCTCAAGCATTGGAGCACATGCAGTAGTACCATAGTTACGTAGTTAGGGTGTGTAACAAAAAGGTCTTGGCTTAAACCTTTACCAAGGGATATATGATTTTATGTCAGAACTTTGAAGTCTAGGCATAGAGTATTTCTATGGACTAATCCAACCTCTAACTAAAGTCTACTACCTTGGCACTAAGACCCAACAATACTATAACTACACTTTCAGATACTTAGTATTAGTATAACTAAACCCATACGTTATAAGTCCTCAAGATAATGATATAAATTTGTGGGTTATCCGAACTCTATGAAGGAGACTTTGTCGGATTTTTGACATCTATGTAGTGAAATTTGTCGTCGGATATCCATTAAATATGACATATATGCTACAGTACCGATGAATTCAATTTGTGGGTTATATGACTTTAGGCATGTCTATAGGGAGCACAATATGAGTGCAGACCATTTATCCAAGGAAGAATTGAATATGAAGGCTAGCCTCCTCTTATTCTCGAAACTTTTAGAAGGATAAATCATTAAGGCATGATGCAACTCTTTTAAGAGCTTTTTGATTTATGTGGCATACTCTTTGTTGTTTCTTTCGAGTATGGGATACATTAGCATATTTCTTGTTTTAGCTGGGGATATAGATTTTGTTTTCATCCCCCAGGGGTGTGTTTTCTCCACCCTCGATGCCTCCTTGGATAAGTTGTTTGGGATCCTTATGTTCTTCCCGTGGTATTGCTACTTCAGTCATCTTGGGATTGTGGGTTCTGTCCCTTCCCTTGGGAAATGTTTTTGATACTTATCTCCACTTGTGTCTGGAATGACTTATTGTCAGGACTATGTACAAGTTACCTTTGATTCACTATTGAATATCAAGGAACACCTATTTTTATTCATGAAAAAAAGTTACAAAATCTTAGCAAATGATTTTATTATATATCTTGAGATCCATAAATTGGGTCTTTAATATTTTTGGTGAAGAAACAAAATAAATTTAAAAAGCTACACCTGCAAAATTTGTCAAAAACATAGTTTGTATTTTGACTCTAAATTGGATGAAGCATGTTCTATGGAACCACTTGATATCTATCTCGTGTTACAAGGCTATGTGATGTACTGTTATACGAGGGAATTATTGGTATTCTTCAAGATAATGATATCACTATGATGCCATGCTTATAAGTCTATCAAATTTGTTTCTCAATAGATTGATGTCACTAAGAGGCCATGCTTATATGTCCTCAAGATAATGGCATCAATTCGTGGGTTATCCAACCTCTATGAAGGAGACTTCATCGGATTTCCGACATCTATGTAGTGAAATTTGTCATCGGATATCCATTAAATCCGACATATATGCTACACTACCAACAACTTCGCTTTGTGGGTTATATGACTTTAGGAATGTCTACAGGGAGCACAATATGAGTGCAGACCGTTTATCCAAGGAAGCATTGAATATGAAGGTTGGCCTCCTCTCCTTCTCATAACTTTTAGAAGGAGAAATCATTGAGGAAGGCATGATACAAATCTTTTAAGAGATTTTTTATTTAAGTGGAAAACTCTTTTTTGGTTCTTTCAAGTATGGGATACACTATCATCTTTCTTGTTTTAGTTGGGGATATAGATTTTGTTTCCATCCCCCGTGGGGTGTTTTCTCCACCCTCGATGCCTCCTTGGATAAGCTGTTTGGGCTCCTTATGCTCTCCCTATGGTATTGCTACTTCAATCATCTTGGGATTGAAGTCCTATTAACCCAAAATCCCTTAAATTTTATAAACCCTATTCAGTAGAGAATAACTTATTCTTGAAACAAAGAGGAGTTGATTAAGGTATTCCAATTTAGACTTATATAGTCTTGCACATGTTTAAATGCATGTTTATTCGGTTAATTATTATTTAGTCTTATAAAATTTTAATATTTGATGATTTCTGCAAGCCTTGGAAAAGGAAATGCAACTCATCGTGGATGCATATTAAATCATCACCAAAAGAGGGTATGGTATTTTATTTATTCATTTATTCAGAGAAGACATATCTTCATTTCATTTATGTCACAAAGTGAGATAATTATTTGTTGCTGGTACAAAATTCTCATCACAATGCTATGAGGTTTTGTCACACTTGTTGAGGTTATTTCCTCGCAAGACTGATATAACAAAAATTAAACCAATAGCCCTTAACTTTAATAAACCCAATACTATGGGAATTTTAGTGGACCGTGTGGGAATTTCAGAGCTACACACCTTACCATTTCTCACTTGTCATTCAAATTGGCCATGGTGATAACTTTATTGTCTTCCAATCTTTACAATGTTGATATATTTTTCCAATATGATGACAACCTCCTCCCATCACTTAGCTGCTGTGGGAATTTCTAAAGTTTCTGCAGACATTGTATAGTTGGATGGTGCGAGCATTCTATTGTCTTGCAGGCATTCTTGAAGCCTTGTAAACATCTTCTCCAAGTCTTGCAGGTATTTCGATTGCAAACAAATTTTGGTGTAGGAATTATTCTCACTTTATGTTGCAGGCATAGTTTTAAACACTACAAACACTTTTTCAATATTGAAGGCGTTTATTTAATTGCTTGTAGACAGCTTTTGGTGGGAATATTTGTATTCAACTCAGTCAATTTAACTGAAATGGCAAGCATATTTATACTAATTAGACTTGCAACCTCATCAGACCTTCTTCTGATATTTGAGGACATTTTGATTCTATCTGGTGGGCATTCTACCAAATCCTACGTGCATAATCGACTTGTGTTTGTGGATTGGTGTATGCACATTTTATTCCCTGCAGTCATCATGTTTTATTGTTGTCTTCTCACTATTTCCTTTAGTCATCACACTATCATTTATCAGGCGAGCATTATCTTGATGTTTGAAGACACACCTTTTAAATAACTGCGGGCATCATCACCTTGTGGAAAATTTCATTACATAACTCAAATTCATGCCATAGTGGAAAATTTCATTCCAAATGTGGGCACTTTATTATTTCTTGTGGTCATTCTCATCAGTCAATGTATTTCTGAGTGAGCAATGAGCATATCATGAAGATATTGTGTGCATTTTATTCTTCAAATTTTGCACTTCCTTCCAAGTATTGCAGTCATTACATGCATGTTACTTTTTGCAGTCCCTTGCGTGCATTTTAAAAACATTACTTAACTTCTGCGAGCATCTCCCATATATTAAAACAATCATCTAGTACATTCATAAAAGGTAAGCATGGATTTCCTTTCATACCAGTCCCCCTATCAACGTGCCAACTTCATCACTTATTAAACTTCATTAGTTTTCTAATTCAACCACGATCCTTGGAATTCATTTTTCCTTACAGATCCATTATTTTCCATTTGAGTTCATTCTCCAATGATGAACTCATGGTAAACTCAAATTATTTAGAAGAATTCAAGTATGGCTTGCCATATGGCAGCCATATTCATTTGTACACTGATCTACTTCATTCAAATTTAGCAAAATATTTTTCTTCACCCATACCTTAGAGCGGTCTTGGCTGAGATCATTTATCCTTTGTCTTTCAAAACTGTTTATGTCATCCTTCTTATAGGAATCATTTGCTGAGCGGTATGTTAGTCTTCTCATGAATTTTATTCTCTTGTTCTCTTGCTAAATTAGACTTCAATCTTCCAATTTCATTGTGTTGGTCTTCTAGCTCATCTTCCAAACCTTTGTTCTTAAGTTTCATTCTCATGAACAAAGATTTTGTCTTCTCTTTGTATTTTTCAAATGATCTTTCTTCTTGAGTCTTGGATTGAATTTAAGATCAATATCCAACAATGTGCTTTTAAATGCATTATTATCTTTCAACAATATTTCTTGTTCATATTCTGTAAGTATAACTTCATCATCATTACATTTAGAATTTTCATCTATTGAAGAGTGCTTACAATCACTTATATTTGAAGCTTGTACATGATTTTCTTTTCGCTTTTCATCCTTGACTTTTGTTTCCTTTTCTATGTCTTGACTCCTCCTTTGTCACTAATGGTTTGTGATCAATGAAAACCTTGCTCATCAAGAAATATGCATGTTAATGAGGGGGAGAAGAAAACTCAACCAATCAAGAAACATTGCAGCCTATTGAAAACAGTAATAAACAGACTACCAACATCTCAGGGGGAGCAACTAAACTACATACAAGGGGGAGAGTATTCAAGAATCCAATTTGTTTTTTCTTAGTCATTGTGAAGTCCTTAGTGGACATGCATTTGACTCTTTGTCATTAATGTCAAAGGGGAGAAAAATTGAAGATTGGAATATTGTTACCATCAATGACAAAGGGGGAGTTTGTTGAATATGGTTGTCATTGATGACAAGTCATTAATGACTAAGGTTGAAGTGATGACATAGCAAGAAAACAAAGGACATTGACATAACATGGCATGAAGAACCCTAGATGTGGGAATTGGAGCCATTGGAACACCTAATGAGCCAAATGACCTATTCTGTGGTCATTTGTGTCTTAATGCAGTTACGAACCCTCTTACCCTCACTTGTGGAAGCCCTAATATTCCACACATAATGAGAAGCACTTGCTTGGGCCTTTGCTTTGAAAATATGTTGAATCTCTCGTATAAAAGAAGCATTTCTTAATGGAGTACGTGGAACCTATGCTGCACAATTGAAACCCTCAATGATCATTGTTGTGGTAAGATGGCTAGTGGGATGTTGGTGAAGTTGGTCTAGTATACCACTTGATGATATGATTATTTGAAGCTCCTTACACCTTGTAACATCTTTCTTAGTTGGATCTAAGAAAAGACCAAGTTGATTCTTGGAATATAAGTAGGTGCTTCAAATTTAGTAGGTGTTGAATTACCTCACGATTGTAGCCGGTTGAACAATTATTAAATATTACAAAACTATATCTTGTGTCTCTTGCATGGTGTTGTTGATAATGTGTTTTAGTTACTGTATGAATTTTTTGTAATGTTGTGTGGACATTTTGAGCACACAATGTCAAAATGATGTTGGTTTGTTTTAGTGTCTATAGGAATTGTTGTGGTTGTCGATGTAACAATCCTTGGTAAGTGCAGAATATTAAATGTTTTGGTGAGGATTTGGTTGATGGGGCTGGTTGATAGTATTTTTTTACTAAATATATTGTTTATTTATCGATCTTGGCTTATGTGTCCTTTTCTTGCTTAAAATTGGTATTGGTTCGAGGTATTTTTAACATGATGGTATTTTGCTCTTATTTGCCAAGTTTTTTCCAACCATGGTACAAATGGAACCAAACAAGTATTTGTCAGACATGTATTCCTCAAGCGAGGGGATTTTAGGAAGTATAGAGGAAAGTGAGACATCCAGTAGGTCTACAAGGAAAAGATCAACTAGATGTTAGAAGATCAAAAGAAAATTCAATAAACGCATGGAATTTTTTCTTGTGGGAGGGGGGTCATGTTCATATGATGATGAGACAATAAGAGACATCGAGGTGTACTTAAGGTACAAACATATAGTGAAACAATGGGTACCTATGGATCTTCCTCAAGTCAACATAGATTTTTGTGTGAATGAGAGGATATATAGAATTGCACTGTCGTTATTACATGGATTGGGGTTATTTTGCATGGATGGCATAAAGGTCGATTACAATAGATGTACATAATTGATGGATTATGTTGGACCCTCTTACAACTACAAAGATTAGATGTGCATGCTCCAATATACACTAAGTATGCGTAGATATGGGTTGTTAGCAAATCATTTACAACTGAAAGACAAATATCAAAATAAAGGAGCAATGTTGTACATTGACGGAAGGCCAAAGACAATTGGAAATATTGCGGGATTTATAAACAGTACTCAACCAAGGTCTACACTTAAGCAACCCAACTGCATATTTGATGGGAATGAGAAAACCGTGTATTTGTATGTGCCATTAAATCAATAGCTGCAGGGGAAGAGATGCTTATTAATTACAATTTGAATCGAGTAGATACAAACATGGCTACTATGGATTTGGTACATCCAACAATTTACCCAACCTTTTATTAATTATTTTAACAGATTTAGGATTTTTTGTTAGTAGATAGTTAGAATTTTTTATTAAATTTTCTATGTTTACTTCGCAGGGAGGTGATCGGGGGTGCATCGCCTTAGCAGTTGGTCAGAGGAGTATACCATCCTCGAGGCAACATGTATACATCAAAATTTTATGTTATTAAATTTTTTTAGTGAGTATTTTGGTTTCGTTAGCTAATTTTTTCTATGTTTTTGATGCAGGGTTATATTAGGGGAACCTCCCTCACAGTAGATGTTACCAAACCTGCCTCAAGGTGACAAGTATACATCGATGCTATTGTAAAATTTTAATATGTACAAACAGTTCTGTTGTTATGTTTTCCAATAGTATATTCGTTTGGTTTATATAATCTTATTTAAATTTGATGCAGAGTGTTGATCGGGGAAGAAACCCGATTGTTGATCAGATGACAAAAACCTCGGGGCAACAGGTAAACCTGAATGTAATTCTACAATTTAAATACTTCAAAATTGTACACATATATAAAATGTAGCATAATGTTTATTTTGTTATGTATTTTTTTGTTTGTATAATTGCTTTAATTATCCTAATGTTGTCTACTATTTTTGCAGGTGGATAATTGGGGAAAGTCCCCAGCTGTTGATCAGACCACACCATCATCCAGGCATCATGTAAACCTAGATGTAATTCTAGGAATCAATCATGATAGATATGTTTTGTTAATATATTTTTTTGCTTGGACTATTGCCTCAACATGTAAGTAATGTTTTATATATTTTTGTTGCGGACCAATGATTTAGTTTATGAAACAACAACACAACAATCCATAGATTTTGATGTGAACGAGTTGTTGAATGATGCTGACATTGGTTATTCTCTAGACCCGGTTAAGGTGATAGAGAATACCTTGAAACAAATTAATGTGGATATGCTTTGTCTGTTGTTCATTATTTTGTAGACAGACAGGATCAAAGCAAAGGTTGAAGTGTTGATAAAGATATCTCAGGCCTTAAAAGTAAGTTGTAGAATCTTGAATCATAGTATCAATTCATTTAGAACTTTATAATTTTTACTTTTATATGATAGTGAATTTATAATTGAATGGTTTGTATTTATAGGATTTTCTACATCCACACACTAGTGGTAAAGGCGATGCTGGTCCCAATGAGCAAAGGAATCCACAAATGCCACATACTACACCCGTGTTGTCGACTGAATAGTCAAAAACACATTTTGCGACACCCCCGAGGCTAGTAGAGAGTTCAACCAGTGGTGACTGACGCACACTAGATCGTGCAGAAGAAGGGACGGATGTAGAGCCTAATAGTAATGCTGATGCTGAAGCAAAATTTCCTGGATATTCTCGTGTCACTAACACAGGTTCAATAAAGACAAGATTTTTGGTGAACGAGGAACTCGTTCCAATAAAGATGGAGAAGATTCCAGGTAATTATACATTGTTCAATTTAGTTTTTATAATTTGATTGTAATTTACTGATACAACTTTTTTTTTTAAACTAATGATGGCATGATTGTTTTGCGAGAAATGATGTTTTTTATAAAAATATAAATGATTTGACAGGGATATATTTGGGCCCACCATCCACACAAGGTGGGGCAGACACACAAAAAATTTAAAGGATGAACTGACTAATTGGTGGGTTGGCATGTTCGACAAAGATACCTTCGATACAACAAAGGTCCTAAAGAAGGCTGGACAACATATAAATATTATCCAAGACCAATATATGGTTCACCTAGAAAGGAACCCTAGGTATGAGTGCCCTCTGATGATTCCAAAAAGGGAGTGGAAATCCCTAGTGGAAGACGGAAAATAGAGGGCTTTGAGAAAAGAGAGAAAGATACCACCAGGCACAAGGAGGTATGCAATACTTTCCACAATGTAATGGTAACCCTTATTATTATTAATTTTTAAATCAAATTTTGAACATCTAACATAATTCAACACTAGATTAAGCTGCCAGGCACATCAAAAGCCACAAAGGAAATACTAGACAAAATTGGTCAGCACATGCTTGGGCCCAGTGGTTATTCGAATTTGGAGGCACAAATTATAAGTATCGAAAACCCGATAATGCATCCAAATAATAAATTGAAAATTATTTTCGTTTTAATCCAGCGTAATATGTAAAATTAGTGACGTTATGCAAATATGCAGGCCGACTGATTCAAAGAAATTCCCACTCAGGAAGACTTGAAGCTTGGCTTCCAACACGGCTTTGAAGTTGTTGTTGAACATGAAAAATATTGTCTGGGCATACATGGTCTTCTGGCGATCCATCTGGTGCACATGTGGCGATCCATCCGGTGCACATGTATACAAAATCTATATAGTTTAATGAAAATTTATTAATTTTCATGCAATCTGTTCATTATAAACAATTAACATAAAATATTTATTATGTTTTGAGTAGCAAAGCAATGATCCCCTTAATGTCGATGATGGACAACAACCAGTCGAAGATCATGTTTCGATTCTTGGGAATGAATTTATTCATATGCTACAATTTTGCATAGATAATTGTAGATGGTGAACATTAATTATACTTCTCCATATTTAAACTGCAGAGCATGTAGATGGTCACACTGTACAGGTTGAGCCTGGACAGGAAAATGAAGAACATGATGTGCCCACACCAGGTAAAAAATACTTTTGTAATGTTTTTTTAAATGAAATACTTGTAATTATAAAAACAAAAATAAATTAATGCAACATTTTCACATTATTGCAATGATTCCGAGCTCCTTGCTGCAATATCCATGTGGAGAGTAATCTACTAAGGAGACATCAGGACAAGTAGATGAAGCACCAGGCACCGAAGGACAAATTCCAGAAGATGCGCTTATTGCTCATTTTGTAAAGAGAAGAAAAGTAAAAAGGAAGTGACTGAAGAAATTTTGAGTAATTTTTTTTTATAATACAATGTTGTGCATGGTTTTTTCGCTATTTAAAGAATGAATGGTTTAATGAATGCTTAAATGAATGGTTTTATCATCTATTGAATGAATGAATGCTTTAATGAATATTTTTTTNAGGGGCCATAAGAGATTCCACCTTCACATGGTTGGCCTTGTCCAGTAGAGAATATTAAACTATTCTCGAAACATAGAGGAGCTCAATGAATGGTAAGGAATTATACATTTCCCACATTTATTTCTATAATTGTAGTGTTTAAATTTTACTATTGCTATTTCATTCATCCATTGGAACTTGTTACAAATAGCCTTGGGAAACATTTTCATATTTCAGAGGCAAAATTGGCGTTTTGATGTGATCAATGGCCGTATATACTTAGTGTTGTGGTTCTTCATGTTTCCTTAGGTGATCTCTTATTACCAGTTATTTTACTTGAATATTATTGTAATTTACATTGTTAAATTAAAAATGTTCATCAAACATAAAATGTTCATTATTATTGTTGTTTTTATTCATTGAAACAAACTACTTAAACTGTATTTTTTTAGCTTCATTTTGTTATTTTCATAACATGCAAATCTTTTTTGATGGGTCATGACATGAAATTATTGCAACATGAAAATATTTGTAGTACAACAAGAGAGTTATGCTATCAAATCCATGTTTTAACCCGAATCATGAGAAGAAGGATTGGCATAGGATCACTAGCCAAAGGTCTAGCCTATAATAATTGATATTGCAGGAGCAAAGTTTTTATTGTAAAATGAATACAAACATCATACTTTAGATGAAAGATTCATTGCCAAGATCTTTATGTTTGGATCATCAAGACCCATGAATTTCATAAGGGAAGAATCTTGGCCAAATGGAAGCAACAATTGGGTTAAGAGAATAGGGAAAGAGGACAAGGAAGCTACAGATGTGTATATTTTTAGAGTGGTACTCTTAGAGAATTTTGATAGGCTTCAAATGTATTGATACCCCATATTTGGGTTATTGTCATCTCCATGACATTGTTTATGGGTTAGGAACAAAGAATGTCATGGAGTTTGTTCATAAACGTTTGAGAGATGAAATTGGTGAAAATTTGGTTAGAAATGTGATCAACCTTGGGCTTTGGTGTCTCAAGGACTCATCTCAAATACTTGGTATGACTAGGAAAAAATTCTTATGGAGGCATTGCTAAACAAATTTGAGATATTTGCAAGTGTACTTTTGGTACTTTAGTGTGGATCTAAGGCTAAAAATTTTGCGTGAGGAATCTATGACTTTATTGAATTGTGGTGGAAATTTTAGATTGGGAATTTTTTCAAATTTCGTATATGGTAATAAAGCTTGTTATGTTTAAATTGCTTTCTTGCGAAAGATGGAGGTGGATATTTCAAGTGGGTGTGAAACCTTATCTTCATCATTTGAAGTATATATGTGCTTGAGATTTAATAAATTGTTCTCTTGAAGAGTTTACAAAAGCGGCCAGCAAAAATATTGATAACTGCAACAAGAAAAAGGTAAATCTATCTCCCTTGCACTTTGATCAACTTACAGTCTTATTGCAATCGTCCATTATAGCCAACGAATTGAAATTTACTATGTACCATGAGAAACCTAAAACATTTCTTTTTCTTTCTGTTGCGTTTTTTATTAATTTAAACTATAGCCCTACAATGTATTATACACATATTATTTGGCTCATGGAAGGTAGCTCAACATTGTATTTTTCATAGAAAGGAGATGCATGTTAGTCTGATCACATTGCACATACTCCTTCTGGCATGTCAAATCATCGATTTATCCCCAAAAGGGACCCATTTTGAATGAAGAGGGGTAACAAAAACAGTTTTGTAGCCAACAACAATCCATGCCCAAAAACTTAAGTAAACCTTGCAGCTCCACATAACATGCTTAACGATTTCCAATTTGTAACAAACCATTCATGTTTGTAAAGTCAGAGTGATGTAGGTGGTCTATGGCTGCTAGATTGTTATGAAGGACTAACAGTCCATGTACTTCAAAATTAAAAGAAGAGTGGGAGTTCCAAAAAACTTGACTTCTAGTCCATCTTGTTTCAAGATATTGAAGGGTCCACTTCTGATTAACACAATTGATAATAGCATAAATTCATCGAATCCTAGAATTCTCTACTACATAAATGAGGTCTTGTATGACCATTTCTAAAATTTGCATATAGGTCCATGACCCTCCAAGTCTATCCAAATTTTATTTTTTTAAATTTAATCAATTATGTCGGATATCCAACATGGTAATTTGTTGTTGGTTATACTTTCGACGAGAATTTGGAGGCATATCCATAGGTTATCCAATAGCTCTGAAGCACACTTTGTTGAATATTCGACATACGTGAATTGTAATTTTTTGTTCGGATTTTTATTCAATGTGACAATGCGGTTATGCTTCCGACGAGAAGTTGGAGGGATAGTCGTCGGTTATTTGAATTCTACGAAGTGAACGCTCTGGTAGGTATCCGAAATCCATGAAATATATTCCATCAACAATATGACATCCGTAAATTGAAATCACCGCTGGTTAACCAACATCCTCGAAGCAAACTTTGTCGAATTTCCAACATCTATGAGGCAAAATTTCCCGTAAAAAATGTGAACATTGTGTGTCAGAATTCCGACGAGGTTTTTTCATTGTCAAAAAAAGGCCAAAATTCAACCGACATTTAAAAAAAGAGAGGATTGTCGAATTGCCGACATAAATATGTCGAAAATCAGACAGTTAAGCTGTTGGATTTTGTGTTAAAAAATGCTAGTGCTAGAAGAGTCTCTGAATCCATCTACACTATTAGAATTTAGTAAATTGTATAAATTCATTGTCAAAATTGAAATTTTCCATTATCAAAGTGACACGACTAACATTCACCAAATAAATGACCAATTCATATTGTTATGTGGTCATTTTTAGTTTAGTTACTTGTTATCTAGTCATATATTTTATCCCATGACCCAATTGGTAATTTATTTGGTCATTTTTAGTTGGCTCACTCAAGTTTGGTCATTTATACCTTGAAAAAACTGCGGTGACCAAATTTTTTGGTCTCCTGGTAATTTATCTCTCATTTTCTACTAGTGAAAGGATTACCTCCCCACCACCCATACTTATCGCATCTCCTAAAATTTAAATTTGGTAAATAAATAAAACATTCCATGAGTAAAATAAACTAAAATTAATTAGAACTTTAAATGAAAACTAAAAGGTTAAAAACATTCTTGCATTTACCTATGAAAGAGATGGAATATCTTCAAAAAACCTGAACCTAAACAAACTTGTGAACACAAACATTTCAAATTAAAAATATGTGTTCACATTAACAAGGAGATGCATAAATTACTTAAAATGAACTTTTAACAACATCAAACAATACATTTAAAACATAAATATAGATATTGAACAAAATGTACCTCTCTATGTCCTTGTTCCACATTTTAACTAGAGGATACTCTAAAATCATGTTCATTCGACAATCTAGAAAACTGCAATCAATGAATATTAATTTAGCATTCATTGTTATATATCTAAATTGACAAATCCATAAATATAACAACCAAAAGTTAGATTCATAATGAATGGAATAATTAGCAATTAAATATAAACACAAACCTATCCTCTGCTCTCTATGTCATGAGATTGGACCTCAAATCATCCATCACGACATTCCTTCGCATAGGCCCTAAGATCTTCAAGGCTCATTTCATCTACCTCATCATCAATTCTATAAACAAACATTTGACGAGAACTAACTCGTGCCCTCTCTCGACTTAGTCCAACATGAACTCCTTCAAACACCATTGTTAAACTTTCTGCCATAGTGTCCCTTGCATCTCTACCAAATTTGGATGTAGGATCCATCTCTAATCTTAAAGTAACAACCCTAGCAGGAAGATATATCAAAGGAGTTGGAGGTTGACGCAATGTAGGATATCTAAAACAACCTCTTCGATTATGTGTTTGATCCCTTCCAACTCCATAAAATGTGGAATTAATGTTGGTATAATTTGGCTTCATTTTTTTGTTTTTAAACTGCTTTAAAAAATTAGAAAAATAAATTGGTACCTAATCATTCCATGGAAATCTACCATAGGATGCAACCGACCGATCATACAACAAATGCGCTATGTGGGGGTGCTTGAAATATTTCACTTTCAACATTTTTCTCTTTATTAAATTGAACATTAAAATTTCTTGTTGTTTGGTCACCCTCTACTCCATGTTAGCCCACTTGTCAGGTTCCATCACCTCTTCCCTTAACCTATGCATCAAGTCAATAAAACCATCTATAATTGGATTGAGAATTTGATATACATTAATGAATTTTTGCAATGAATTCAAAGCAATATCCAAAACTAGTCTACTCTTAGGAGGGAGATCCTAAATAGCAAGATCATACTACAACTTTGCATGGTGAGATGTACAACATTGAAGGGTCAATTGTTCAACATCATTTTCCCGTGAAATTTCCTCAAGTAGATAAAAGGGATAAGTTGTTACGGGAGTGCAACCCACATCTTGTTCAATAGTTACCCTCGTTTCTCTACCTTCTCCCCTTGCTTGATATCATGTTGATCTTCATCCCCAACCCAATGATGGGCGTCTGTCAAACCTCTATAACCTAAAAAAACAAACACAATTATGCATAAAGACACAAATTTATTAAATACATGTAAGATTACAATTGATGTATATTAACATAAATAAATTTTACATGAAAGTATACCAATAGAAGATGGATGAGATGGAAATTCTCCAAAATATGATATGGGAGAATCCATTGTGGTCCTTTCACTCGATTGGTGATCAAATTACTATTGACGATACAACATTAGATTCTCTAGATGAATCTGACAATCTTCGCTTATCAGTGCCAATGCATGTTGATCTTGATGTCATTGCCCCAGCAAATGGCACTGTATCAGTAGACTTTATTGAACGCTTTTGCCTCAAAGAGGAACCTACCAACTCCTCAGGAAATTACCCTTCTCTTTCCATGTAGTGAAAATTTTATGAATATTTACACAACAATATAAGCTCATTCTCCAAATTTTACATTTTGATTTAATTAAAAAACAATAAAAGTAAAGTAAATGATACTGATAAGATGGGAAATGCACTATTGATCTAGCTACCAACGAGCATACAATATTAAAATATCTTGTATGTCCATCTCTACACATTTATAGGTATAACATGTTATGTTGTAATTGTGCGATGCACCTTAATTCATTCATTATATGCACATAAAGTTAATATGTTTTTACTAGTAATACATTATTATGAACTATTACATTACATGGAATTAATGTGAGTTCAATAAATAACTTTTCTTAAGCAAATAATTATATTTGTAAAGAGATTAAAATAAGAGTTGTACTTATAAACCACCTCTATTTCCTACATGCACACTTTATTTCAAAAGGAATAGACTTTATCTCTCCTAAGGAGACATTAGTTTCTACTCTTTATTCTAAAACAATACCAACTAAAGTCAAACCAAAAATACTCAAAATTGAATACCCATCTAGTCAAAATGGACAAATAAAGCCAAGATTTTAGGTCCAATCCGACGAGACCAATTGGTTTCCAAAACATTGTACATAAGACATAACCTTTAAGTGATATTATGTCTTGTAACTAACAGAGGACCAAAGTTTAACATTGTGTTCAAGTGGATTACTGTATGAGAGTCAACAAAACCCTATTTTAAGACACTAGAGATCATTAACAATGCATTTCAAGATGAAAAATTATTGTTAAATGTGTCGTAATGGTTCGTGTATGGTATTAAGGACAAGAGGGTGGGTTTTGATCCACTTATATGTGCATTACAAGTGAAAAAAAGCCTCACCTATTCAACCACTACTTCCAAGAAACCCCATGGAAACCTCAATGGTTTGAAAATGATGAGAATTGAATTGTGATCCCTAGTGAATTTCTTCTCATTCCTCACTAGTGGATCCAACCCCTTTGGGAAAAAATATGTTCGTAATGATTTAGTGTATGGTCTAAAAACTAACAATAAGGTGGGATTTGATCCACTTATGGGTTCATGATGAGTGCAATGCAATATTCATACGTTCAACCTCTACATCTAGATGCCTCCACTATAATGTTAGGAGCCCAACACCCTCACTAGAATTGAACCTTGGTCATTAGTGAAAAAAACCTCATTCCTTACTATCAAACCAATCTTATTGGGCTTAACACTATGTTTCACATTGTAATATAAGTTGATCTTTTTCATTCTACCATATTTGGTTATATATTTTGGATGCATTTATACTTTTTCTTTTACTGTGCTTAGTTTATATACTTTTTTTTTGCACTCATCTACACATACTCATAACCTTAAAATTATTGATAATCCTTGTTTTTTCTCCTAATCCTACCTTCGGAACTTAGATGTTTGTCTTAATAACCACTAGTTTAATTTAAGATTTTGACATAATGGTAGCATAATCACCATATTAATGATTATTGAAATTCTTAAGAAGGGATACACAAATGTGATTTAGTAAGACGACATGTAAGGAGGAATCACAAAGATAACAATGACAAGCAATGGGGATCCACAAATTACCCATGCACCTCTAAACAATGTTACAATGGATGGGAGGGAAGGGAGGGAAGATGTTATCACAACAATATGAGACTTACACCCAAAAGTAATTCCAACTATGGTTACCAAGAAAAAATACTCTACAAACTTTATATATTGACATATATCTATGATGAGATTTATGCCCACATTAAATGTTATCCTCATCCCAATTATACAATATTGAGATAATATTCATGTTACTAGTGTTGAGAACTCCAAACACACTGTAAAAACTAATTAATAAATACATAAATATTAAATACAAGTAGGATTAATAATTAATGAGAGGACGCATCCCCTGAAATAGACAATGCCCCAACCATTATAAAAGCGGGCCAATAATTGTTTATTCACCATCTTACCTATCATCTTATCAATTATATTTTACTATTTATCCATTTATGGACCACTTACATTATTTACATTGGGTTTTCCCTTAAGAAGCGAGGAAACGTCACTTCAGTGTTATTAGATCCCCTTCTTGGGTATCTCACTGATACAATATTTTGGCTAAACTACAAACCTTCTCTGAGCTATCAGATTATCTCTAGTATTTTTTGTAACATCCCCATACCCAATAATGTGAATAATTAAATTTTTTTACTTAAAGAACCCCTTTGTTCTCCTGATAAACATTGGGTATGGACGTTAACCTATTCTCTAACCTTCATCTCAAGATTAAAACCACTATACCAGTCGTTACGCCCTTCAATTATCCATTTTGCATCCAAAATGGCCATTTCCAAACTAAACTTTCCCTTTCCACGCCTTCCTTTTCCGCACTTCTGCTTTCTGCCTTCCGACCTCGGAAGTCGGAAGTCATTATTTCAACATTTCAACGAGCGAAATATTCAACTTTCGCCCTTCCACTTTCCTCCCTTCCACCCCGAAAGTCAAAAATTGGAAACTCCATGTGCTATAGAACATCCAAAGACCTTTTCGACTTTTGCCTTCCGCACTCACGCTCTTCCGCTTTCTACCCTTCCAACCTGGAAGTCAGAAATCAGAAACTCCATTTGTGATAGAACATTCAATGATCTTTCTACCTTTCGCCTTCCGCACTCCTGCTCTTTTGCTTTCCGCCCTTCCACCCTAGAAGTTGGAAATCGGAACTCAAAAGTGTGATGGAACATTAAAAGGACCTTCCACACTTCCGCATGAAACTCAGAAGTCGAAAACTCAACTTTCGACCTTAGCCACTTTCCTGTACTTTTGACTTCCGCTTTCCGACCTTGGACATCAGAACTCGAATTTCATTTCTTCCTTAAAACGTTTCTACCACTTTCCACTTTCGATTGCCACCTTCCGCAAGAAAAATCCCATAAATCGAAAAGTCACCTTTTTGCCTTAGAATCCTTTTACGCTTCCTACTTCCGCCTTCCGACCTAGTACATCAGAAGTCAAAAAACCCACTTTTTTCCTTATCTTTTCTCCTAATTTCTACCTTTCACCTTTCGCAGGCAGATCCTGGAAGTCGGAAATCCCACATTCTACTCCAATAGAACTTATTTCTCCCACCTCTTGTATTCCGCCTTCCACTACGGATCCCGGGGTAAGAAAACACCATAATCTACATTGTCCACCTTTCCCTTTTCTGGTTTCCACCTTTCACCTTCCGTAGGCAAATTCCAAGGGGCGGAAACACTAAGTCAGATGCATTCTGACTCTGTAACAGGACTTTGGCCTCCATGGACTTAGGAAAGAATGCATAAATCATACAATTCATGCACAAAAGTAAATGCAAGCAAACATAACTGAAGTAAACCTCTACTTAATCACCAACAAAAATTCAAAATGAATATAGAATTTCATAGACAAATACATGGTATAAACAAGCACAATAGAGATACTTATCTTGATAACTAAGTTGTCCAAAACTAGCTAGATGACTGCAACGTTCCACCCAACCATATGCCACTGTGTTCATTAATCTCTCAACACATTGCCACCCCCGAGCTAGGCATGATTTCCACAAGGAATTAGGGAAACAACATGCTTATACACAACCATACCAAAGCACACACAGAGTCAAGCCAACCCGTAGTTGGGTTTATTAGACTATCTAGCCAAGCCACATATGGGTTTATCAGGCACTCAACTATGCCATCATTCACAATGGGTTTATTAGGATGCAAGCGTATAAGCCAAACAATGTTGGGTTTATTGGGCTTACTCAGTTAAGCCAACATACAGTTGGGTTTATCATACTGTTCACAGTTAAACCAACTTCCAAAATAGGGATCAACCAAGCCACTGATGGGTTTATTAGGAACTCATCCAAGACATCATTCACAGTGGGTTTATCAGACTGTCCAACCAAGCCACATATGGGTTTATCAGGCACTCAACCAAGCCATCATTCACTGTGAGTTTATCAAACTATAGGCATACAAGCCAAATAATGTTGGGTTTATCAGGCTTCCTCAGCCAAGCCAGCATACAGTTGGGCTTATCAGAGTATTCATAGTCAAACCAACTTCATAAAATAGGGGTCAACCAAGCCACATATGGGTTTTTCAGGAACTCAATCAAGCCATCATTCACAATGGGTTTATCAGACTATCCAACCAAGCCACATATGGGTTTATTAGGCACTCATCTAAGCCATCATTCATTGTGGGTTTATTAGACTGCAGGTGTACATTCACTTAGCAAAACAAGGAGACCATCTGTTGTCATCAGATCTGCTCCAACAAAATTTATAAGTTTCTAGCAGCACACAAAAAGGTTTCATATAAGGTGGCCCTCAATTGATCCCACAGGTTAAATTCAAATGCTTATGCTCTGTCCAAGAATTTGTGAAAATGACAAATTGCCAGTAGGAATATACTTCAATTCAAAGGTACGGAAGATATCACCCAGGTGTTTAATTCATGTGTGTTCGAGATTTGGTGTTTACTGAAAGGCCAAAAGGATGATGTCTCTTCTTTCAGCTTGAACTGAAGTTTTGCAATATTGCCACAGTTCATATTTAATATTAGACGTTCTCAGTTTGTACAGGTTTTTAATAATATCCCAAATGAGATAGCTTATTTCTGCATGCTATTGAATAGAAAGAATGTCACCAATTTTATTGTATAATTTTGTTGGATGCATACTTCAGTGTTGTTGTCTTTCATGGTATGACTATTGCTCAGTGGCGCAACAGGGGCTATCATAATTAACCATAGCATTAGGCATTTGCTCAATTGTTGCAAGCACCTCATGATGATGTATAGGCTATTATCGAGAAATGATTTCCTACATCTAGATTGGTTATTTGTAAACAACATGGATCACTCTGCACCATTGCATGAGAAGGCGACAACAGATGGCCCAGGAAACAATCACAGTTGTACTACTTATGGTGTTATTATCGTTCATAGTTTCAGAAATGGGAGAGAAAAAGCCTTATGTGGTGTACTTAGGAGTACAGCATGATGAAAATATGGACCACCAACTGTTAGCTAAATCTCATCGTGACCTTCTGGGATTAGTACTAGAAAGCATGGAATTTCTCAAAGAAATTGAGATATGAAACTTTGAAGGTTGAAATTCAATTTTGTGGAAATGTGCTCACATAGATTTTTCTGTCAAAAATTATATCCAAAGGCCCGCTGAATCTGAAAAATTATATGGAGAATTGATAATAGAGGTGGATAGGAAATTATTGAAAGTTGGTTACTCATGACTTTGTGATGCAATTTGGAATTGGGTATATCTGTTGAAATACAAGGCAATGTTTCCAAGCTAATCAGAGCAATTGGGTAGCTTAAATTTTCTAGTTGGATTACCTAGTATGCTATTGTTGGGCTAATACATCAATTGGGCAGGTGAATTATCAAAGTTGGAGAATTGGCTATGTAATATAGGGTTAATTAGAGAAGTTAGATATATCCAAGTTCAAAGCTGAGTTATTAGGTTGTTAAAATTTCTCAAAAGTGAGATGAATACAACAGTTGCAATGAAAGGGGTAGGGAGATTGTTCTCTACCACCAAGAATGGAATTTCAGTTATTTCTAACGTAGTCAATAAAGCTAAGAAGAAGTATGTGAGAAATCATGAGTATTATGTGCTGTTAGAGCTCAGTCAAAAGGGTTTTAGCCCTTCTGATCTTCTCTACCAAGCTTTATAGAGATTCTACTTTTTGTACTTGGCTGGATATAAGCACGAGTTAATTGCTGCAGCTCAAATGGCTGGTCAATGCCTTACATATAGAGAGAAGAGTAGTGTGCCTTTGGATGTAGCATCGTTGTTGGGGAACTCAGTGTGCCATGAATGCAAAAAAATATGGAGATTTTGAGAAAGGAAAGTTCTCTCAGAGCATGCAATATTTTCTTACCAAATCAAGGGTAGGGAAAGATCACTATGACAAGGATTCCATTTTTCATGATATTTACTATGCAGTACTGTTTACAGTAGATAACTATGGAACACACTAGAAATCCTTAGGGAAGGCGTTCAAGGATAGTGCATCTCAAATAATTGGAACTATTGTGCATGGAACTGACTGTAAAATTGATCCAAGGGAAAAAACTGCAAAGGCTATGTATCTCTTTGCGTCAAAGATCAAGCTCTGCTCCAATGAAGCTGAAGGTAAAAGATGAAAAGCATTGAATGATGCAGAAGACTTGTTGCGAAAAGAAAGTGAAAAATCAATGAAACTTAATCCAGTTTCTAGTGGGCCATTACAAATTATTGATGCATCAATGCCAATAGATAATGTACATGAAATCTTGAAGGGGTCATTGTCTATGATTATGAACTAAATATTGGTTGGAGTATATTTAGGTACAGATGATGACTCTTCCTCAAAGAGCTCATCAATACTCATCCATGAATACAAATGGCATTTCATTTAATTGTTTTAGTCATAGTAGAAGTATAACCCTATTAAATAGAGACATGGGTCATTTTCTTGTTTGATTAGCCAAACTTGGCAAAAAATCATTAGACTAGATCCAAAAAATGCTAAAGAGGTTAGCTTTGCTATCTTATATATATATATATATATTTCATTGTAAAAATATTATAGGTAGAAGTGAGGAAGGAGGTACCAGCCGAGAGGGCTGAGGCAGTGTTTGGACCTCTGATACTGGAGTGGCAGGAGCATGTATACACTTTGTTTTTGTTAGCTGCTTTGAAATGATTATGTTCATATGAACCGCCTTTCTGTTTCAATAATTGAATTTCATGTGTTGTGATTTATCCTGTGTATGGTCAATTAAAATCCATTGCTATATTCTCACGATTAATGTGAAGTTATCCTTAAGTACTATATGCAGAACCTGGTTCATGTTTTTCATAAATTCATACTTGTAGCTTTGTCTTATCAGTGTTGATTGTGATATATATACTATTGTTTAGTATTGGCTTTCTAAAGCAAATCTACCTGCCACCAAATTCCATAGATTCATTTTCCAGTTATCCATTAAACCAATTTAATATTTCTCTAAGCTTGACCCTAGCAGTCGAGGTTCAAATTTAGTGATAACACCACCCAATATTTGTGTGGATGAGAATGGTAAACAACAGGTGACCAAACCCAAAACAAAACATAGTTCCTCAAGCAGAGTGAATGCACAACACACATGAACATCAAATGAATCCTTTTTTCCTCGTCGAATCTCCAAACAACGTGAATGAATGAATGCATCGCCCAACCCTCAGTGCGAATCAAGGATTAGAGAATGGGAACACATTCCCATGCGAGTTTAATTGTTGCAGAAGCAAGATCGCATTGCCCCAGACTGCAGACCTGCAGGCTTGCTCAGACAAGCAATTAGACTTCCATGCCTTGCTCTACCCAAGGCATTAACTGTCTCAACCAACTTCTGGAAGGAATTGATGATTGAGGACAGAGGACAAAAGTGGCCAAGGGTTCATGGGTTTCCCCATTGACATTTGGTCACACCCTGTTGGCTCAGGGGGTTTGACTAACTCCCCACCCTATCCCTTGTGGAATCATGCCCCCATCTCTTTAACGTTTGCAGTCCCATATTTAGGTGTGGTTTTATATTAATTTGTACATTTACATGATATATCAAAATATATCTATTATGCTTGAATTAGCACACAAAAACCATAGGTGTCGACCTTGATCACCTATCCAAAAGACATTGATCACTGGCATATCCTTGGCCTTGAGCTCCTCGCCATGATTTACATACAATAATTACATCATGTACAATTAAATACCAAGGGGTCGAATCTGAGGTATTACATTTTTGGTCCTTTACCAAGAAGCAAGCCCTTGTATTTTTCAATACCTCCCCCACCCATCCTTCTTCCTCTTTCCTCCCCACGCCCCATCGCCACTGCTACGCCCTCTCCACTACCTCGATTCTTCTCTCCTCGTGCAGCACAACCTGTGCTCTTCCCCTTCAATCTGTGTGCGCTACCATCAACGCACAACTTCACCCACCCTCCTCCTCACCATCCCCTGTGTTGGTCGTGACCAGTATCCACACCCTCTGCACTCCCCTCCTTCCTCATTTCCACACCTCAACTCTTGTGCAACCACTAGATCTGCTACACTCCCACTCGCCTCCGCTTTCTCTCCATGTCCCAACGTCCCCACCGCTTTCACACCTCCTCCTCATGTTTGTTCTCTCCCCCACACACTAGTTTGCACCCCCATCCTCATTCGCCCAACTGCCTCCTCCGCTCAACCCTGCACCCTCTCCCACCGCTCCCTTCTTCCACAAATCCTTCTCCCTCCATCTCCCACAGCCCCCACGCTCACTCCTTTACCTCCTACACAACCCTCCACTCGACTCCCAAACTTTCTCCAATAATGGTTAATTCCCTCTTACGCTAGGGTTTAAAACCCTAAATTCCACTATTTCAAAAAAAAATAAAAATTTATAATAAAATTTATTATACTATATGTTACAACATATATAAACTTTTCAAAATATAATAATAATAATATTATTATTATTATTAAAATTTTCAAATTTTTTTGCTAATATCATAATTTTAATAATTTATATTTAATCATTATAATAATTACAATTATTATATAAAAAGGGAAAAGAGAACAAATCAAAATCAGGAAAGAAGACAAAGCGAAAATGGAAGAGGCAGATTTTAATAAAGCAAAGAAAAGTTTTTTCGAGGTTCTGATGAAAGTGCCGATGGCGATGCAGAAAGTTCAAGGGATATTTGATGAAAGTCGAATTGCCATTGCTAAATATCCAACCAACAAGGAAAAATTATAAACATTGATGTCGCAAATGAAGGACAAGTTCAAGAATCAATGAAGAATGAATCAAACGAAGATCAAATAGAATTACCATTACAAATCGATGATTATCTTTTTGCAACTCAATTCACCGCTGCAGTTATAGACGACCAACTCATCGACATAATGTTGGGTTATAGCTGGTTGGAAACACTAGGAACATTCTCTGTCAATACAAAAAAGAAGTGTGTCACCTTCTTCCATGAGAAGAAGAAAATAATGCCACATGACTTCTCAGTGATAATCCCTTTATCACAAACTATAGATGAAGAATCAACCGATGGACGATATGAAGAGTTAGAAGAAGAAATAAAGCTTTTAAACAAAATCATCATGGATAAAGATAATGAGTTGGAGCACGTATAGAGAAAGTGAGAAAATCAAGAATTCGAGTTATGTCAACATCAACAATAGAAGGAAAAACTCCAGCAACAGTATGACGATGTTAAGAAGACACATAAGTTGGAAATTTCAAAAATAAACAATGTGTTATCAAGCAATGTCGAAGAACTTTTTCGACTATGAAATCATGACAAAACATTAATTACGAATATTAAAAAATTGAAACATAGTCGCAAGAAGGAACATTCCAATGAAGACCTTGAAGGAAGAATTCTAGAAAAGCAAGAAGAAAACCAATGCCTAAAGAATATTAATCAAGAACTAGAGGACCAAATCGAGAAGTTAAAAGAGGGCAAAAAGTCGCAAGATGAAAGGTTCAAGAAGATTCAGAGTAAAAACAATCTATTGGAGAACAAAGTAGCGCAAATCCAAAAAGAAGCATCCAAATTCTCTTAAAAACAAAGTCAAATTGAGGAAGTAAATTCAGTCATCATCACAGATAAAAAAGAAGTCAATACAACATAAGAACAAACAACAAGAACTCCTTATCGATACCCCAATTATAAACGTCATTTTGACCAATGACAGGCTCAAAATGAACATACACCGAAGAGTTATGCTATCAGACAAGAAATAACATCAAAGCAAAATACTAAACAACAAACAAGAAGACCCATCCCACAAAGATATCAAGTAGCTCCGATAAAAATATTTAACACCCCGGTTTTGACCCCATGGTATTGAATTGCATATGATGTAAATAGCGTTAATAAATCTTGGTGTGGAGCTCAAGGAAAAGGCCCCACCATGGATTTATTATTTTATGTTTCGGCAATTAAAATCGTTGCCGACGGTTTATGTGCTAGCCATGCACAATATGTTTTGAGACATCATGTAACTATGCAATTAATAAAAAAATACCACGAGTAGTTATGTGTCGCAACATTAAAGAGACGAGGGCATGATTTCACAAGGAATAGGGAGGGGGAAATAATCAAACCCTTGAGCCAATGGGGAAAATTCAAGTGTCAAGGGGAAAACCCATCAAGTTGTCAACCACCCATTTTGTCCTGTTGTGCCCAGTCACTAGAAGTGGTTGGGGAAGTTATTTCCTTGGGATGGGAAAGGTATGGAGGTCAAATTCGAACTTGGGAAGCCACCCATTTTTGGAAAACACGTTTTTGACTTGTGGGGCAAGTAAATGCTTGGAAATGCATGCCCAGGCCATTATTCACCCATGAATTTCATTTTCACCCATCTTCATGGAGTTTTGTCTCTCTCGTGCAGCAAGAAGGTGACTAAGATCTCTCCCTCACGATTTTGATGATGTTTCTTCACTCTCCATGCCCAGAATTCATTTTCTATGTTGCTGGGAAAATGGGAAGAAAGGATCCACAATTTTGGGGTTTGAGAAGGCCATTTTTTCCACTATGAGCAAGCTGGGAGCTTCCCTCACGGTTTTCATGCATTTTTTCCTATTTTCTACAAGTTGGGAAACTCGTTTTTTGATTCCACGGCGAGTTGGAGAAGAGACCCGTGACTTTTGTGTGGTTGTTGAGTCTGTTTTTGCCCACGTGAAACCCATAGAAGTTTCTGAAAATCGAATTGCTGCCAGAGGGATGTTTTTCCCATTTTTATTGGGTCGTTTGTGGTTGCAAACATTAGAGGAAATTTCAACTCAAAATGGGCCTTTTAACTTTTATTCAAATTCCATGTCATCATGTGTTAGCCAATGAAATCGCTTTAAATTTGAAATACCATATAGGTCTTAAACACTTTTTTAATATAAATTTGGGGTTAGGTATCATAAAAAAACTACTTTTTTTGTTTGTATTTTTGGCATATCTCCTTGTGTTTTTATTCAAATTTCGATTGGGAGAGCTTGTTGGATGCAGAATTAAATTCCGCATCCAACGAGTACCCACTGGGCATACTTTTGATGGACCCCGCTACCCCAAAAACAAGAAATACCTGAAAATGGAATGATGACATCATCATTCCATTTTTCAGGTATTTCTTGTTTTTGGGATGTCATCTGTAATGCCCCAGTTTTGACCCCGTTACATTAAATGTACATGATGTATATATTGTAATGATCATGGTGCGGAGCTAAAGGCCAAGGCCCCACCATTGATCGGCAATGCTATGTTTTGGATTTGAATTTGTCACCGATGGTATATCGGGGCATGCGGCACATATTAAGTTTCAGCATCATGTAAATATGCATCTATAATAAAAATAAACACAACCAGCTACGGTCGCAGCAACCAAATCGAATGGGGCATGATTTTCTAAGGATAAGGGGGGTGAAATATTTAGCCNGGTGCATATTTTAGTTCAAATTCGCTTAAGCATTCTGTTCTAGGCGATTTTACTTCCTGTACATGTTCATGGGCGGTTAGCCCGGTCTGTTAAAGCTAGTAGATCGTGTCCTCTACGCCGGTCGGGGGCATGGGGACGTGACATCATCATTCCATTTTTCAGGTATTTCTTGTTTTTGGGGTAGCGGAGTCCA
>LPNX011173853.1:181713-233263 GCA_001517045.1 Pseudotsuga menziesii | reverse complement strand
GTTGAGTTAGTTATTGCATGGAATGGGAAGAGTATGGGAAACCAAATTCGAATTGGGCAGAGACCCATTTTTGAAAAACGTGTTCTGACTTCCTTGGCAAAAAAAATGCCCAAAAACGTATGCCATTCTGCCATGCATTCACGTTTTTCAGTTTCCTCACGTTTTGGGAGCAGCTGGAGTTTTTCCTGTGTGTTTGGATCCCACGTTTTGGCTGTTGGCTTCATTTTTCCCATGGATTGGAGGTCGTTTTTGTAATGCCAGGGCATGGGTTGTCTTCCTCACGTTTTTGGAGCTGCTGGTGCATTTTCCATTCACGTTTTTGTGATTTCACGTGTTTTTTACCATGGCTGTGAAGAGCCATTCACGTTTTTGGCTGTCTCACTGACTTTTGGGTCTCACGCACTGGCTATTTGGGACGTTTTTCCCTGCTGTGAGTTGGTTTCCCTGATAAGCTTTAGGACTGTGTGTTTTTCCCCATGTTGTGAGTCATTTTTGCTAGTGGGTACTCGTTGGATGCGGAATTTAATTCCGCATCCAACGAGCTCTCCCGATCGAAATTTGAGTAAAAACATAGGGAGATATGTCAAAAATGCAAACAAAAAAGTAGTTTTTTTCTTTTCTTCTTCTAAAATTAATAAATATTATTTTATTATTTTATTAGTTCATTTTAGGAGGCCCATTTTGAGTTGAAATTTCCTCTAATGTCATGTTTTTGGTAATTCCCAGCGGAGGGGAGAATATATCCACAATTTGTGGGTTTGATGAGGCTATTTTTACCTCTGTGAAGCCCAAGAACATTTCCTGAAAACGTATTTGCTCATGCAGGGTTGTTTTCCCCTCGGCCATTTCATTTTGATTGCCCATAACATTTTGTTCATATCCAATAATAATGTGTGGTTGTGTTTGATTAATTGGTTGACTGTGTGTTTGACGCAAAGTGTGGCTTGCTTGAGCAAGTCCAAGGAACCCCTATGTTGTTGGGTTGTTGCCTTAATAGCCATGAAACCCAGTTGTTCATTAGCTTGGCAGGACAGTCTATGAAACCCAAATGTCCGTTTGCTTGACTGTTGATGTATGGTATTGTCGTGTGTAAGCCCATTGTTCCCTAGTGCCTTATGGAATCCTGCCCAACTAGGGGGTGGCAGTGATGTTGAGAGATTGAGGAGCACACTAGCCTATGGTTGGGTGGAACGTTGCAGCGACACAACTAGTTGCGGGACAACGCAATTACAAGCTCGCTCATTCGATAGTAGGAGCAGCCTAGTCACGTCCTCTCCATCGTTAGTATGAGGGATGGGGACGCGATGAAATAGATATCGGATGGACCACATCAGAGACGATGAGACAATTCTCTTTTGGAATTCATAATTCATATCATCTCATTTTATCAAGTGTCTCAAATACTAAAAGAAAGGATCCAAAGATGACGGTTCAAGCAAAAAAATCAGACATTACTTTTGCCTTCAATAAAGCTTTGAGGACAAAGCTTCCCTTAAGGGGAAGGCAATGTAACAACTAATTAATAAATACATAAATATTAAATACAAGTAGGATTAATAGTTAATGAGAGGATGCGCCCCCTCAAACAGAAAATTCCCTAGCTATTATAAAAGCGTGGCAACAATTGTATATTCACCATCTTTACTATCACCTTATCAATTATATGTTACTATTTATCCATATATGGACCACTTACGTTATTTACATTGGGTTTTCCCTTAAGAAGCGAGGAAACCTCACTTCCACACAAGGAACGAAGGGGAGTGTCAATATGAAACAAAATTTAGTCATAACAATATGTTAATATAGTAATAAAGTGTAATCACAACAATGCTAATAAAAACAAGCCAAACAAATAAAGATCACCCTTTAATGGGACCTATAGAAAATCCAAAATACTAACAATGTTGGGAGTCATGACACTAGAATGGAGGGGGAGAGTTACATTGAGTTACATTATTGTGGAATGAAATCCCAATCAAGGGATGTCACTAGAACATTAACTTGTACTTACATACCTAATGGGATATGCCATTGAGATTTTAATTTATGCTATTATTATGGACATCATATAGACAACAAGTACACACAAAATAAGGCATGTAATGCATGGCACCAAAACTACCAAGGATGTTAGCACTAGAACTATTAGGAAAGATGGTATCACATCAACTTGATGACTTTTTTTAGGAGGAACATTTGGGCTTAGATAACAAACAAGAAATAAGACATAACATTGTACACAAGACATAACATTTAAGTGATATTATGTTTTGTAACTAAGACAGGACCAAAGTTCAACAATGGGTTCAAGTTGTTTGTTGTGGACTTTCTTTTAAATGGGTAGGAAGCAAACTTCACATTCCATTATTTTGGTAAAAAGGTTGATATCTATAAGTAAAATGGAGGTTGAAAAATCTTGGATGAAAGAAGACCTTGCTTCAACGATAATGCATATTTGTACTTTTGACCTAGAATTTGTCTATGATTCAATGGATGAAAGAAGTGTATAAGGCCTCTTATATATTTAAGGAAAAAAAATAGCAAAAACATTGCATTCCAAGGATGACTATGCAAAACATCTTCATAATAGTTTTTAGTCAAAGCAATACAATGCTCATCATATGAGAAGAAAATTAAGGAGCTTGAGAAAAGGTTAGATCAATATATGCCCCTGCATAAGTTGTCATGTAGGAGGGATTCAAAAGGTGCCATATCCAGTGTCCCTTTCATTTGACTCATTATAAAACTTCAGAATTTTTTTTATATTATTTCTACATGAATTATTAAATGGATGCGCACTAGTTTATAGGAGATCCTATTGCAATCAATGAAATGCCGAAAGACACTTAGTCAAACTAATAATATTTCTAAGTAATAAGTTGAAGATAAAAGAAATGAGTAACTAAATTGATAATATCTTCAAACCATGTTATAATGAAATTAATAAACAAACTAATCATGAAAATGAAATAAGCTTACAAATGACATTGCATGTAATTCCATAAGTATAATAGCAACTTGAAGTTTAAACAAACACCATCTAACCACAAAAATAGATAAGATCCTAAAATTATTAGAGGTATACACATACAACTATGGATATAGTTTGATGACATTCTACCGATGAAACTCATTTTAGACATTTAGACAGTGAGAAAATAGTGAGATTCAGAAAGTGATAGTGACAAAAATTCAGACAGTTTCAAAACTAGACAGTGAAAAAAACAAAAAATGATACTATTGTCTGTATTGGATTAAGAATTCCACTTCAATGGTTATTGGAGAAACTCACTTTCTGGTTACTTCTACCAATTATATTCCTCAATACACCCCCTGGACATTTTGAATAAATCTAGATAGTTTCAAAAATTCAGACATTGACAAGAATTCAAACAGTGACAAAAACATAAAAGTTTAACACTATGAATCTTTTACATTTGGCGGAATTAAGAGCAAGACGGCATACCAGCTAATCGAGACGAAAACATTTTTTTGGCCAAAAAAGACAAGAGTTAGACCTAAAAAAATATTCGGTCGAAAAACTTTTTGCTAAAACTTTCGCTATCCAGTTTTCATCAAATAGACACCAATATTCATGAATTCGCCATCTAACTTTCATCAAATAAACACCCATATTCATGCGTTCACCCTGCATTATTCTCTCAGTCCTAGTGTTGTATCGAATATTTAGTAATAGCCATAGTGGTTATTAAGCTTAGAAACAAAAATGGTACCTTGTATCTTATCCATCAAATTATCAATGCAAGGTATAGGGAATTTATTTTTTATAGTGATTTGAGTAAGCTCTCTATAATCAATATAAAGATAACAATAGTCATTGTTTGGTGATACAGGTGGAAGGCCTTTAATGGTGATTTCACGATCATCTTAGTGAAATAGAGGAACTTATCCCAATTGTTAGTGGAGTGGGCCCTATGAAAATAAGTCATTGAATACACAAAATAACATATACTCCTCCTATTTCTATGACATAGAAGTCACCATTGAAGATGTAGTCATGTTCCATTGTAAGTTCCACCTTGTTTATTAAACTTTCACATTGAATATGTTCATGCTTGAGATAATGACAGTGAATCTTAGAGGCATTAAGATGGAAACCCACTCTTATATCTCTGTATTTCTAAGAATGTTAAGGGTGCTATCAAGATCAACTAAAACATAAAGAATTTGTCTTTAAATGTAGGCATAACACTTCAAGGTATTAAGACTTCCTAGATTGGTGAATATGGCAAGGGAGGCCGAGAGTTCCTTTGTTTCCAATGGTGGAGAGGATTGTTCTTGTGGGTCAGATTCGTGATTTGGTTGATTAGGAAAAGTATCATACTTAGGTTTGGATTAAAGGTTAGATTAGCATAGATCTACAACCATAACAAAAAATTGAGGGTTGTAGATTACTTTTTTCACCTTAAACGACCAAAGGGCTCACCTGAAAGGGGCCTCACCTTGTGGCACCAAATACCCCGAGGAATCAGCTACCCGGTGGAGGAGCCTTGACCCCAACAAGCCTAGGAATTGAACTCCCGACTTTCGGCCTAGAAACGGCTTGTCAACTGAGACCCAACCAACTGAGCTAGTTGTTGGGGTTATCTTAAAAATGTTACTTAACCATGTATGTTTCTTCACTTCACCATTATAGTTATATTATGTGATCTTCATATGAAGGTGAAAAGTCACGAAAGTGAAGGTTAAGTCTCATTGATAGATTTAAAGGTTAAAGCTTGTTGCTACATCAACATCATTAACTTCATTTCTTTTACAAACCATATTTCTTTTTTATAATTCATCCTTAAGAAAATATTCAAAAATATATTAATATTTTAAAAAATACCCAATAAAAAATGAAAATAACTTAAACTTTTGCTAGATTCATGTGTCCAAAAAAACACCTAATAACAATATAATAAAAATAATAATAACAAATACCATATACCTATTCCAAAAATGAGCATATTTACAGAGATTAAAAATTATGAACAAAACAAAGACATAGTTTGCACCATTACCTATTCCAAAAATGAACATATTTACACAGATTAAAATCCTTTGTCATTACATTAATTATCAAGGCAACTCAAAATATTTAAAAATAAAACAAAATATAATAATAATAAAATAAAACTCTTAAAATGAAAATCCAATTGAAACACATATTACAAAGTCAAGGATAGCAATGTGCTTTTCCTCCACGTCACCTCAAAAAAACCATGCTTCATCATTAAAAAAAACACACTTTATAGAACCTAATCTCATTTTATATTCCACTATAACTACTTTCTTTATTTCACCATAACTACTCCTTGGAAGTCCACGTAAATAAAAAAACTAAAAAGGCCTCATTTAAAAGATAATTCACGTCAACGGCTTTTCAGATAACTTTTCCGGCGCGACAGCAGTTAGCGAGGGGTTCCTTATTTTAACGGCCGGCACGAACCTCAGCTTCGGCTACAGCCAAACACGCGTGGGACAGATCGCCGTCTCCTGTTGTCCTGTTGAACCGTTCGGCCGGAGGCTCGGAGAATTATTGATTTCATTTTTCACGTTAATTTATTATTAGATCATTTAGCTATTTGAGTTTATATTGTAAAATATTTATAATTGATTCATTAGGATTGTCAAATCTAAAAGCAACTCTCGTTACACGTGTGACGTATGGGATGAGGAATGTTGAATGAGAAAAAAATATTTAAAGAGATGCTTAGTAAGTTAGTTGTTAGTAATGGAATGAGAAATGTTGAATGAGAAAATAAGTATTTAAAGAGATTTAGTTGTTATTAG
Source organism: Pseudotsuga menziesii (assembly GCA_001517045.1). Taxonomy (NCBI): domain Eukaryota; kingdom Viridiplantae; phylum Streptophyta; class Pinopsida; order Pinales; family Pinaceae; genus Pseudotsuga; species Pseudotsuga menziesii. Next base: position 227,464 of record LPNX011173853.1, on the reverse strand, counting down.
TATATTTGTATAGTTTGTGGTTGGATTATGTTGATAGAGATTAAATAATTGAGAAATAACTATGAAATGGAAAATAGTTTGGAATTGTTTTTTTATTCTTTATATTTTTCTAGTTAAATAGGTTCAAGTATGAGTAATCCATACCTAACTACATGTTATCATTGACATTTTTCTTATTATTCATTTATCAACTAACAATTATATACATATATATAATCCATTCATCAGTTATGAGTTATCCATGCATCGCTACTAGTTATCCATTCAACAATTACCAATATATATATATATATATATAGTTGTTTATTTCAAATTTTGAATTATTGCTATAAAATCAATCTTGAAAGTATACTTGTCTCATCCTTGTCCATAGATGAAAACGCATAGGTCCTAGTTCACCCCAAATCTCAAATAAAAACATCTATCAACTTAACTAGTTGTTATTAGCACACCCACATAGTTTGTTATTGGATCACTTAGATATGGATCAAATGGTTGAGAAATAACTATGAAATAGAAGATAATTTGGAACTATTTTTTTATTCTTCATATTCTTCTAGTTAAATGGGTTCAAGTATGAGTTATCCATGCATAGCTACATGTTATCACCTACATTACATTATATATATATATATATATATAGAAGTTGGTATTTGATCTCTCTCTCTCTATATATATTTGATTTCTCTATAGTGTAATGGAAGATCCTCACTTTTTTTTTGAGGTCTGATACTACTTTTAGTACCATTCCATGTCTATTTGGTAACAACTATGTAATTTTTTACTGTTACTTGTTGGTTTTGACACGACATTATAATAATATAAAGCTGTATTTTCTTTATTAAAAAGAAAATAAAAAGCATTGCAGTTGTTGAATGGATAACTTGTATATATATACACCATATATATATATATCAGTTATCCATTCAACAACTACAATTATTTTATGTGTGTGTATATATATTTCGAATTTTGAACGACTGCCATAAAATCAATCTTGACACCACTTGTCTCATCCTCATCCATAGATGAAAAAGCATAGGTCGTAGTCCACCCCAAATCTCAAAGAAAAACATCTATGGACATAATTACCCCAAATCTCAAAGAAAAACATCTATGGACATAATTAATAGTATACATCATATGACATCATCACATTTTACCTCCAATCCAACGTGGCATGGAATTATAATACTAGTATCATATTCAAATATTTAGGATTCATCTTTTTTTAGTATTGGTATGATGATTCACTTGCTGCAGAGGGGAGCCTCTAGACAATATTTGATTGAGACTGGTTCTTGGTCCTTCTTTTTGGATCTTTTTGTTTTATGATCAATATTTAGTTTCAAGTTGTGACCAACTTATTTTCTAGGGATTTTGGCTAACTTTTTGCTTTATTGACAACTAATGTGTTCCTGTAGTATTGGACAATGATCTACATTTGACTATGTGCAGAAAAACTCTATTTTCTAGTGTACTACTTTCACATATACCATAATAAATTATAGTTATTTTTAGAGGAAAAAAAAAGTTTGAATTTGTATGTAGATTTTTTTTATTCAGAAATTTTATTGAGAAATCTATTTATATTTTTTTGCATTTTCTAGATAATAAACCTTAGGTCATCCTAGCAAAAAGCTTAACTTCTATAGTTTTAGAGATGGTAAAAAATTAAACCTTGAGTCATCCCCACACACCAAATAAAAAAAACAAAACCAACCGACTCCGAAGTATTTGAAGCACTTAAACTCTCACAGCTTGACTTCCATACTTTTCCATAGTAGTTTTATAGATGATAAAAAGTTAAACCTTGAGTCATTTTAACGACTCCAAAGTATTTGAAGTACTTAAACTCCGAAAGCTTGACTTCCATAATTTTATAAATGGTAAAAAGTTAAAACTTAAGTCTAACAGAAATCTTTTCCTACTTTGCAGTTCGATATGGTTTTTCTCTTCCTCATTTTGCATTTGTCTCATCTTTTCTGGAATATTGGTTCAGCTATATCCCAATCTATACACACTTCAGATATCTACCGATTTTCATTTTTTGGTGTATTTGGAATCTCAGAAATAGATGCATATTTGACAATAAAACGCCCTCTGTCCATGCTCTTATCATTCAGATTGACAACCTTCTGCACTTGTATCCAGTACCTCAAAAAAAGCAAAGAATTAGGAATATTGGTCCGAGTCCCATGATGAAATACCCTTATGGCTTTTTTGATGGGTCTGCTGCAGGGAATATTGGTGGTGTTGGCTTTGTGATTCATCTCAACGCTGATTATTGCATTAGTTTCTCCTTGGGCTGTGGAAGCAGCTCAAACACCAGAGCTTAATTACTGGCACTATGGGCTATTATGAGAGTGAGTGAGTTGATGGGTTTACCCATGCACTCGATTTTTGGAGACTCGCTTGTCATTATCTCTTGGCTTAACAGACTCGCAACTCTAAATGTCCCTTCTTTGAAACATTGGTGTGATGACATCCGTTCTATGTTGTTATCTGCCCCTCATGTGATCTTCAAACATATATATCGTGAGCATAACACGCTGGCTGATGGTCTCTCCAAGCAGGCTTTGAAGATGGATATGGGTTTTGGATTCTTTTCTGAATCTCTAGATGGCATGATCATAGAACATGGTCAATTTTTGCTTTTCTAGCATGTGCAAAGCTATATACTCTTATACTATTGGCACTTTATGATTGATATGTATTTGTTCTCAGTCCGCTTTGCTGTGACTTCAGCCGGCATGTTTTGCTCAGGACTTGTTTGTTTTTTGATCACTTTCGACCTCTATCAACATATTCTGACTTGTTTATCAGGGATGATGAGAAAAGTCTGCAAATGTCAGATTTTGTGCTCTTCCTTTATGGGTTGTTTGTATGACTGCTTAGATCTTTTCTGTCTTTGCTTTGATGGAGTTTCTTTTGTGCATTCTTTGCCAGGATTGAGAGGCCATCTACTGGCCATATGTATAAGATGTCTTTTAATTCTTGAATGAATAACAAAGGCTGGTATTTTTTCCTAAAAAAAAAAGGTCTCACAGAAAGCCCGACTCCGAAGTATTTTAATTACTTAAACTCCGAAGTACTTAATGCTTGAACAAGATTTAGATTTCGTGGAAATGTCCCGTAGTAGAATTGAGGTTCATGGCGTAAGGGTTAAACTCCGAAGTACTTAATGCTTGAACAAGATTTAGATTTCAAGTGGAAATGTCCCATAGTAGAATTGAGGTTCATGGCGCAAGGGTTAATGGGGGCTAGGGTTTTGGTTTCCATGGAGTTCGTAATGGAATCCTAGTTGCAACTTGAATCGACTATCAGGGGATCCCCTTCCGCTTCCTTATCTGCAAACGGACAGGCCATCTGAAAGACTCGTGTCCTTTTGGATTATCTCCTGATGTAGCCTAGGGCATCACATACGATTCCAAAGATCATCATCAACATGATTCAGTCGGCTCTGGTCACGATGTTATGCGATTCGGGACACTCTGTTGACATATCCCTCAAATGTTATGCGATTCTAGGTAACCATCGTAATCCTTCACAATCAATTGTGTTTTCCTGAAAACCCTTATTTATTACTTAATAGCTTTTCCGTTGGCTCCCATCACATTCCATTCATTGACCTCTCCTTAACATTCTTCGGCATACCCAAACCACTCCGGAAACCATGGGAAAAGAACCATGAACCCTATGGAACAAGTGGTTTGCTCTCCTCGTCATATCCCGAGAAATGAAACACCCCCCTCGTCCATACTCTTTCTTCCACATCTCATTCCATTAACCTTGGGAAAGGTCAAATGACCTCTTTGGAACCGTGTGGTACCTTGCATGCTGCACTACATGAACCTTGTATCCCTCCAGAGTTTCATTCAAAGGAGCAGGATTTTTTATTGCCTGACTCTGAGACATAAGGTTCTTTGTTTGGTAACTCCAGTACTCCTGAGTTACTATCATAAGAGGTGTATGATGATAAACTACTATATGAAATTGAAGAAATGACTACAACCATGATTCCCTGCTACAAAAATTATTTTAAGAATTGTCCTATTCACATCTTCTCGGGGCCTAATCCATGTATGGAATAGTTCGGTCCAATGACCCCATTAAAGTCGGGTTTGAATGTTGAATCCGTCCAGATTGGCATTGGGAAGAGTGGAAGGAAAGGTAAGCAGATAGAGAAAGGTGCTATTCATGGAGGTCTTGGACCCCTCTGCAAAAATTCTAGGAGGTATTGGACCACCCCATTGGACCCAGGAGGTATTGGACCACCCCATTGGACCCTTCTGCAAAAATTCTAGGAGATATTGGACCCTCTGCAAAAATACTAGGAGGTATTGGACCCTCTGCAAAAATTCTAGAAGGTATGGGAGTGGCATCAAAGGATTTACCCCTCTGCAAAAATTCTAGGAGGTATTGGACCACCCCATTGGACCCAGGAGGTATTGGACCACCCCATTGGACCCTTCTGCAAAAATTCTAGGAGATATTGGACCCTCTGCAAAAATACTAGGAGGTATTGGACCCTCTGCAAAAATTCTAGAAGGTATGGGAGTGGCATCAAAGGATTTCCCAGTAGGCAGCCAACATGGAGGTTTCCGGGCCCTTAGAGCGCAGAAGGCCCTTGCCAAGGTTCCTAAATGATTCTAATCTCCATCAACGTAAGGGGACTAGGAGGAGCTCCCGAGCGGTGTGCCCTCTGCAGAGTTGCAGAGTTATTGAATGTATAAGAGCTAACCAAAACGCTCTCAACTCGCTGAAATCCGGCAGAGCAATTAGTAACGACAATTTAGACTAAGTGTTAACCACGCTTTTAACATATTGAATTGGGCAGAGCATTTTATTTCATGAAATGACAATTTAGACTATTAAAATCGCAATTTAGCCGATTCTAACATATTAACTTATTGAATTGGGCAGAGCATTTTATTTCATGAAATGACAATTTAGACTATTAAAATCGCAATTTAGCCTATTTAGATAGTTTTAAAATTTGCCAAATCCTACCGCTGAAATTGCAAAATTACAAAAATAACAGTTTTAAAAAACAATTTTAGCCAGTTTCTATCAAAATTTTGATGGAAAAGCTAAACGTTTTAGTTGTATTTTATCCTACTCGATTGAATGTGTCCGTCCAGATATTGTTTTGCTCCACGAAACCGTGTTATGTGCTGACAAAGATCATGAGATATTTTCTAGCCTCATGCCAGATTGGGATATGTGTTCTATCGACTCCATTGGCCTCTCAAGTGGCCTCTTATCTGCTTGGAATCCCAGAGTTTTCAATTTTGATGCTTAATACTTATCTCTTGGGTGGAGGTATCATTTTCAATGGAATTTCTCAATGCATAACACATAATTTCAATATTTTTAACTGTTATGGCCCTTACCAAAAACCTGTGAGCTTATTGGGATGCTCTGTCACAATATGCAATTCTGGAAGATCCCAGGCTAATTCTTGTTGGCGATCTTAATTTTACCTTATTGGCTAGGGAAATTTGGGGTCCCCGTGCCCGTTTGGACAATCTTGCTTCCTACTTTGCAGAGATGATAAATGTTTTGACCTTATTGATGCAAATACTGGTCCTCCAACATCAACCTGGATAAATGATAGGTTTGGGGAGCAGGCCATCTCGAAAAGACTCGACAAATTTCTTATGTTCCGCAGGCCAGCTGATTCTTTTCATGGCTACAAATTCTGGACTTATGATGAGCCTATCTCTGATAAAAAACCAGTCATCCTGCAACTGGATACATGTGCGAAAAAATTGAAATATCCTTACAAATTTAATGACACATGACTCCAGGACTCTGAATTAAAAGTGATCATCACACACATTCTTGGTTGACTTATCCTCCTTTTGGTTCAGAATCCAAGATGGATTATTTAGAGAATCCAAACTAGAGAATAGTGACTGGTTACCTGTCATGTGATTGCTGCAATCGCTATTTAGTAGCCATAGATATGTGCTGTAGTGTTCTTCAATTGCTTGATAAGACATAAACATCATCTCTGATGAGCCTTCTTCTTCTTTAGAGACAATGGCTATGCTATTGTTCTGGTTACTGTTATAGCCAGCTTTATCCTTTCTGCGTTCTCGTTCATAGTGTCCATACTTCTTGCAGTAGTTACACTGAATATTAGACTTATCGGTCCATCTCTTGCCTCTCCCTCTCTGACCTTGAAAGTCATGAGAATGATCCGAGTGTTCATGATTGTGACTGGTTCTGTTCTCTGTAGCCGGAGATCCTCAACCTCTTCTTCCTCTAACCCGTCCTCCTCTGCCTCGACCTCTGTTGAGGAAAGCTTGGGTGCTGAAAGCATTGGTCAATGACTCTTCTTCTTGATTGAGTCGAGCTTCATGAGATAGAAGAGATCCAGTCAATTCTTCTAGGTAGATCTTTTGCTTCTTCTATGGTAGTCACTACCATAGCAAACTTCTTGGTGAGACACCTAAGAATCTTTTGAACAACTATTTTTTGTTCTAGAGGTTTACCGTAGGTTTGAAATTGGGTCACAAAGCCCAAAACCTTGGTCATAAACTGATCTACAATTTCTGACTTTTTCATCTTCAAACTTTCAAATTGAAGTTGTAGGGTTTGCAGTCTTATCGTTTTTACTCGATCTGTTCCTTTGTAGGCAGATGCAAAAAGATTCCAAGCTTGATATGTGCTGGTAGCTCCCAGATCCGCGGGAAAATGGACTCCTCGATGCAACTTTGGATCAACCATGTGGCTGTGAGATCTGGTCTCAATGAGCTTCTACGACACACTTTTGGGCATTATTCATTGCAGCCAGAGCACTTGTATCTGGTTCTTTGAACTCAATTTCAACAATATCCCAACATTTGTTGAGCTGGAGAAACTTCTTCATCTTGATAAATCAAAACTCATAGTTGGCCTCAATGAGAACGAGTCTAAAGATTGGCTTCAATGTGCTGGTACTAGTCATGCTGATATCACTAAAATATCTCCCCCTTTTATCTTAATTTGACAAAATCGGGCACTGCTCCTTCTACACTGGAAAAGGGCGGTGGGGGAGCGGTACCAAGTTTTGTTTAAGTACGGGTGGTTCACCGCACTTTCCCTGTATGAGCAGAGCGGTGGTACTGCACTCTGTTTCTGCAAATGGGCAGTGGCACCCCGCTTTCACTATGTGAAAAGTGCGGTGGCCCTTGTGGTAACGCCGTTCTCGAGATCGATCCTCTTTGTCGCGCTTCTGGTTCTATTCTTCGCGGCCTCCAATGCAGCAGCCTTGCATAAATCGAGATTGTCCTCGAAGAACCCCTTGAATTCTTCGAGTTCTCAGGTGGCTATTAGCTCCAATTCGGTTCTAGTGGCGTTGCTGGACTCCCATTACACGGAGCTCACGGAGCTAGTCGAAGAGGCGTTTGCTGCTTTCACCCTATGGAGGAGTTCGTCGGTAGATACTAGAAACAATGTCATGATCTTCAGAAATGCAGTGGCCCTTTTCTTTAAACAACGCAAACCACTGAATGTGAATCCAAATCGCTCTGATTTTCCACCTAAGGAAAACTGCGATTTTTCTAGACGGGCTCTTTTTCTGCAGGCGTTGAGAGTAGAAGGAACGTGCTCGTTTATTGAATAAATCCAGGTATTGAGATAAGCAATGAGCCCAACGTTCTCTTTTTCTGAAGTCAAACAGTCAATCACCGTAGCAAAGGTGCAAATAACGTGCAGATCAATGTTTAAAGGTTTGACAGATCTGGTGCGGTTGCAGATGCTGTCGGGAATGCTTGCCACCAAGAAATGGTTTGCCAGATGGAACCATACGGAACCACGAAACTAGGGAGCCAGACGGAAACACGCAAAACTCCTCCACAAAAGAGTCTGTCTTTGTTGTGTTCTGGTTTTCATCACTGCTTCCCAGTGTGAGTGTTTTCCACTCTATGAAAAGGCTTATCTAGACAAGGATCAGACCTCTGATGCCATGTTAAAGAAAACAAGAGAAACAGAAAAAGACAGAAACATAATGGGCATATTGGTTGCCCTCTCATTATTAAGCACCAACTTATATAAGAATACAACATAACAATACTATGGGTGAATACCATAAGTCAAAAAATATTATAAATCACTCAATTAACTAACTCACAGTAAGATTACATTCTTCAACATACATTCGCCTTCAAGGATTGGTATATGGCTCTCCAACATGGATGACAAACTTCTCTGATCCTAGGACATGGAGACACGTATTGCTGTATCCGCTATTAAATGGGATAATTGTTCCTCTTGGTGGCACACACATCTTTGGACATGGAATTGTCCATTAAAGATGTTATGTTTCTATTCGTTTGTCATTAAAAACAAAATTCTATCATGGGAAAACCTGCAAAAACGTGGACGGCATGGGCCTGGATTCTGCTCCCTTTGTAAGATGGGTTTCGAAACTACAGATCATTTATTTTGATCTTGTAATTTCAGGATCCGAGAAACGTGTCATTTGATGGGAATTAGGAAAGACTGGAGTGTTGTCACATTCTTTTTTATCGGTATTCCGACGACTCTGACTGGGCTGAAATCCCCATTCAGATTTCATGGTGTCATCGGAATCATGTTCTATTTGATAACATTCTTCCGAATTCTACACAGGTTATCCGCTCTATCATTGGGTGATACACGATCAATCACAAAAAGAAAGCCACCTCGTATAGAAATCCCAAAGCACCGGATTTTGTTTAATCCTTTCTTGTTGGTCATTTTGACGGCGTTGCCCAGTCTTCGGGTCCTGCTGTTGGTATGGTTTTAGTCCGCTTACGATAAATAATAATCAAAACGCTTAGTTTTATGGCCTGTGTTTAATCAAATCTGGTAAAAAATTGTTTCTGGAATTGTAATTTCTGTGAATATGTAGTGTAATGGTGACTGTTGTAATGCATATATTTCATCATTGTTTTGTTTCCTTAGCATTCGACTATGCGAATGTTTGCAGGGTAATATGGTGACTGTTGTAATTACCTAAAGGCTAGCTTGGAGTTCTTTCCCTTCCTTTTATCCTGGCCAGTCAAAATTAACCAACTTGCTAAAAACTTGTCTTTTTAGCTATTAAAAAACAAACACTAAAGAATGAAGCTCCACTTATTGATTGTTTCCTTTTATGATACGTGAAAAACATTGAAAAGATCCTCCACTTATTATATAATCCTTACAACATACTTCCATAAAAACATTAAACAAATCCAAATAAAACATTAAACAAATTTAAAATTACAATCTAAATCAAATATTATAAATTATCATTAAAAAAATAAATCATTTTAAAATTATTAAAAAAAATATTTATCCAAATAATTAACTAATTAAAACGTAATAAAAATTAAAAAAAATAATATAATATAATATCCTCGCCTTGAGGATTAAGCAAAGCAATCCTCAAGGCAACGATGTGTACTGTCCTACAATTGATCTCTCGAAATAATGATATTAAAAACAATATCAAATGTCATAATAAAAATGAGAATGACTAGCAAGATGACCATGAAAAACAATGAATGTTTTTTTAACACCATAGTTTACAAACCAATTCTCTCGATGAGCATTACAACGATATACTTTGGGTTGTGGATCCACGTCACCCTCTTCTCCAACTCAACAAATGGAAAGGGTGTTTATGTATAATATGACATGAAAGGTGTTGTATGGAAATGTCCCATTTAAACATATCTTCATGGAGGGTTATTGTTTACTATATGCATAGGCGATTCACTTTATTTTATTTTTATACAATCCATCCCATTACATAGCAAGTATTATTGATATCATAACAACATAGTAAACTTAGGCCTAGTTCATTTTTGTCTTTAAAAGGTCTGGAGGTCTTGCGCTTTTGAGGGCAAGGGACTATGAACTAAAAAAGGACAACTTACTGTGTTGTGACTAGTCTCGTTGTTATTGCTATGGAACTAAGTGGCTCTGATATGGCCATAGATAAAGTGGTATATATAGTTCAAACAGGTGTGGTAATTAAGGTGGGGTTTCATAGCATGCCATCCACCATACTGTTGTACTGATCTTCCTGGTAGACTGAATTGGGCAGCCCTCCACTCCCTATCCTTTTTAAGCCTACTTTATGAATGCCGGTTGTACAGCTTGTTAGATCGTACGTGGAAATTGCCCTCTTATCATGACTCCTTCCTTGCTTATAATATCTTACACGCTTGTGTAGGTTACTTACAACATTTACATTCCCTTTCTCCTATTTCCCCCTGACTTAACTATTACCACTTATCCACCTGCTTCACAAATCTTACTACTTCTATAATCTTTTACGGGCTTAGTCTTAGTATGAAAGTGAGATTGATCTTCTTAGCGAGAGGTAGAACTATTATTGTGGTTATATAAAGTGTTGAAAGGCACATAACAACCAATACAACAACTCTCTACATAGATCGAACTTAGGCTTCTATTAAATCAACTATAAAACTTTATCGTTGATTCACAAGCTAGTGTCTTGCTATCTACATAAATATAAAGATGAAGTGAAAAACCCAATTCATTTCATATTCATGTAGATAGCATGAAACTAAGTTCTTTAATTGCTAACAAAAAAGGTCGATTGCATTCCAAACAACTTTTCTTACCCAACATGGAAAAGAGGGAGTGAGACAAAATAAGCCATGGGGGCTTCCATATGCTCTATCTACAACACGTGTAGTTTTGTACGATACAATAAGCATAATCATCTAAGGTGTCAACATTAACATAATATGAAGGTTGTGTTAGATTTTTAACATTTAAGCTATATGATCTTAGGATCTTATCTAAGAGAATAACAAACACACCAATCAATCACAAGAGACAATGAACACAAAGATTTTCCTCGAGGAAACCATAAAGGAGAAAACCCTGCAACTTCCTCAGAGATAGAATCAGCACCAAAAGTAAAACCCAAAGACAGTAAGATGATCTCCCAACATCAGTTGTCTCTCTCTCTCTTGTCCCATCTTCTTCTCTCTTTCTCAGTTATGTGCTTCAATTGAGTGTGAGTGAATGTGTATGAATGTGTGTTAAATAGAGAGGCTCCCTCTCTACTTATACCAATTCCCGACTTGACAATAACTCACTAGGGTCGACTTCTCTAGGAGAGTCTAATAACCCTAGGGCCCCACAACTGCGAGGACTTTAACCCTTGATCATTAAGGAGGGTTATACTCTATGACTTTACATGACTTGTTTACATTATTGGATCTCCGGATTGAAACGTTGGGGCATATGACATGACTCAATTACATTACAGATACTTCCCGGAATAAACATCAGGGCACAATACATAAGATATACAAGTGATACATTCCGAAGTTACAAATACATCAACACTCCCTCTTAAATACGAAGGTATTCTCTCGACACAATTTATCAGCACAAGTCTTTTTCTCTGTATCATCTGGATCATCATCAAGTCATCTTCATCTTCAAGTCATCTTCAAGTCATCTTCATCGTCAAATCATTTTCATCAAGTCTGGATCATCACTGGATCATCATCGAGTCTAGATCATCACTTGATATGGAGCATCACTAGATCATCATCAAGTTTGGATCATCACTTGATTTGGATTGTCACTAGATCATCATCAAGTCTGGATCATCAATGGGTCATCATCACTGGTGCTAACTCAACTCTACTCGTCACAGGAATTTCTACAGAGCCAGCCCTTTTTCATGCTGGTTGTAGGCATATTCTTCATGTAGGTCTTCATCGTCTTCAACATTTATATCTGACCATCAAATGAACGATGTCAGAAAGGGCCGCCCAACACTTACATCTAACCATGGGAGGAACACATCTAAGAACCATGTCAGAAAGGCATGCCTAACACTCACATCTTACCATAGGAGGAACACATCCAAACCCCATGTCAGAAAGTCCCAACACTCACATCCGACCTCATCTTGTCAAAAGGTTCTGCACTTACATCCGACCTCATCATGTCAGAAATGCTCTACACTTACATCCAACCTCATCATGTCAGAAAGGCGTTGCACTTACATCCAACCTCATCATGTTAGAAAGGCGCTGCACTTACATCCGATCATGTGCGAACACATCCCTCAATCACATCAGAATGGCTCTACACTGATCATGTGACATTAGAGGAAATTTCAACTCAAAATGGGCCTCCTAAAATGAATTAATAAAATAATAGTTAAAATAATAAAATAATATTTATTAATTTTGGAGGAAGAAAATAAAAAAGCTACTTTTTTGTTTGTATTTTTTCAGGCATTTCTTGTTTTTGGGGTAGCGGGGTCCGTCAAAAGTATGCCGAGTGGATACTCATTGGATGCAGAATTTAATTCCGCATCCAACGAGCTCTCCCGATCAAAATTTGAGTAAAAACACAGGGAGATATGTCAAAAATACAAACAAAAAAAGTAGTTTTTTTATGATACCTATCCTCAAATTTATATTAAAAAAGTGTTTAAGACCTATACGGTATTTCAAATTTAAAGAAATTTCATTGGCTAACACATGATGACATGGAATTTGAATAAAAGTTAAAAGGCCCATTTTGAGTTGAAATTTCCTCTAATGGAACACATCCCACAATCACATCAGAATATCTCTGCACTGATCATGTGGTAACACAACCCACAATCACATCAAGGCATCTCTGCACTTATATCTGATCATGTGGGAACATATCCCTCAATCACATCAGAATGGCTTTGCACTGATCATGTGGGAACACATCCCACAATCACATCAGAATATCTATGCGCTGATAATGTGGTAACACAACCCACATTCACATCAGAGCATCTCTACACTTACATCTGACCATGTGAAGCTTAGCCTTCCACCATGTCAGAAAGGCCAACGGACACATCAATTTCCTTTGGAGGGAACCTCGATCTGGAGAACACCAAGTTTCTCCCTGAAGTACTGAAACTTTACTCTGGCTAATGGTTTGGTCAGTACATCAGCTATCTGCTCATCCGTTGCAACATACTAGAGCTTCATTGCTCATCTCTGCACCATATCCTTGATATAGTGATACTTGATCTTGATATGCTTTGGCTTGTCATGGAACACTGGGTTCTCCGACAGCTTCACACAGCTTTGGTTGTTGCAATATATACAAGTAGCATCCATCTGGAGATCAAATAAATCAGACAATAGCTTTCTCAGCCACACTACCTCATAATTAGCTGAACAAGCTACAACATACTCTGCTTCGACTCTACTCAGTGCCACACAGGATTGCTTCCTGCTAAATCAGGAGATCACACCTGATCCCATACTGAAGCAACACCCTAAAGTGCTCTTTCTATCAATGGCACTGCCTTCCCAATCCGAATCCACATAACCTTCCAGGTTAATCTTCTGATTCGCCTCATACTTGAGCCCATAATCAACTGTACCCTTTAGGTACCTCAGAATATGCTTTGCAGCAATCAAGTGAACATGTCTCGAATCTGTCAGGAACTAGCTCAATGTGTTCACAACAAAGCAAATATTTGGTTTCGTATTCGTCAGGTACATCAAGGACCCAATCATCTGACAATACATCGTAGCATCAACCGCTTCTAATGAAGCATCACTCAATAGCTTCAGGTTCGATGCCATAGGTGTGGTCATGGCTTTCCAGTCCATCATCCCGAACCTCTTCAGGATCTCTACTCCATACTTCCCTTGTCCTGGGGAAATTCCATGTGCATTCTCACACACCTCCATGCCTAGAAAATAGTGAATCATACCCAAGTCCTTCATTTCGAACTCGGCAACAAGCTTCCTCTTTGTATCAGCAATCAACCCATCCTCACCTGTTACAAATAGATCATCTCCATACAGTAGGAGTATCATTGGGTTCCCTTCTTCAACCTTGTAGTAAAGGTTGGAATCCGCTTTACTCTTGGTAAATCCCAAACTAGATAGGAAGCTGTCAATTCTGTCATACCATGTCCTGGGTTCCTATTTCAAACTATACAGAGCTTTCTTTAACGTACACACATGAGTCTCTCTATCATGTGTCTCAAAACCAAGTGGCTGCTCCACATTTACTTCCTCTTCTACCACACCATTCAAAAAAGTTGTCTTGACATCCATCTGGTGTACTTTCCACTTCATTACTGCAGCTAAAGCAAGTATTCATTTGATGGAAGTATATCTGGCTACAGGAGCAAAAGTTTCTTCATAATCTATTCCTTCTTTCTGGGAGAAACCACGAGCCACAAATCTTGCTTTATATTTCTCTATGCTATCATCTACAGCATGCTTGATCTTATAGATCCATTTGGAAGTCACAACAGACTTTCCCTCTGGTCTTGGGACAGCATCCCAAACACCATTCTTCATGATCGACTGATACTCTTTGATCATAGCATCCTTCCATTCTTTCTTTTATGCCGCTTCTTCATAGTTGGAAGGTTATTTATCAATGAAGTCACATAATAGGGCTACATAACCGGAGCAGGACTTGGTTATTTTCCTTTCTCTGTGTATCTCTTCTGGAGCCCCATATCTTTCCGCACCTTGGATAGATTTTCGTACCCAAGCAGGTTTCCTCTTGTGAGGATTCTTCTCCTAAGGTGGATCTACAGGTTCTTCTATTTCTCGATCTTCTTCTGAAATTGCTTCGTTCATGGTTGTGTCATGAATTCTAGGTACTTTTGTTTCTACAGGTTCTTCTGCATGTCTCTTTCTGGATTTGTTGTAAGCTGAGTCTTCGTCAAATGTTACGTCCCTGTTGATGTCGATCTTCTTGAATCCTGGGAAGTATATTCTATAAGCCTTCGAGCTTTCAGAGTATCCCACAAATATATCCTTCCTTCCTAAAGGATCTAACTCTGTCCTCGTTTCTTTTGGAATGTGTATGTACACTGAAAAACCAAATATTCTAAGATGACTGATTTCTGGTTTCTTGCCGAAAAATAATTCTTCAAGTGTCTTGATCTCGAGTACACTATGTGGAGTACGGTTCTACACATACACAACTGTTCTAGTCGCTTTTACCCATAGATGCATGGGAAGATCTTGATCATGAAGCATTGCCCTTGCAGCTTCCATGATCGTTCTATTCTTTCTTTTTGCAACCCCATTCTATTGTGGACTATATGGAGTGGTCAACTCCCTCTTAATCCCTGAATCTTTGCATACTTCCTTGAATTCATTTGATGTGAATTCTCCTCCATTGTTTGATCGAAAAATCTTGATCTTCTTCTCTGTGTAGTTTTCTATCAAGGCTTTGAATTCCTTGAACTTGCTAAATACTTCATCTTTGTTCTTCATGATGTATATCCATGTCTTCCTAGAAAAATCATCAATGAAAGAAACATAGTATACACACCAGCTTAATGAACTGGATGACATTGGACCGCATACATCAGAGTGAATTATTTCCAATATTCCTTTAGTGTTGCTTTCACTACTTGGAAATGTCTTCTTTGTGTTCTTTCCTTTCGCACATCCTTCGCATACTCCTTCATGTTTTTCTTGTATTTCTAGAAGACCTTCAACAACTTTGCTTGCAAGTGGTAGTACCCTATAGTGTACATGTGCAAGCCTTCTAAGCCAAATTTCATTGGGTTCTACTGAGTCATGAACCAAAGCTTGTTCTAGTTGGCCCTTTAATCTGTATAGTCCTCCCTCTTGTTCTACAATTACTACTGCATTGTCAATAGTCTTTCCTTTTGGCCACATGATGACTTGGCCATCTATAAATACAACTCTTATACCTTTTGCATCTAATGCAGAGATGGAGAGAAGGTTCTTCTTTAGTCCTGGTACAAAGAGGACATCCTTCATTTTCATAGACTTTCCAGAGTCTAATTTGTAGGAGGATTATCCACTACCTTTTATTGGATATTGGTAGTCATCCCCAAGTTTCACCTTGTGGGGTGATTCATGTTTTGATAGTTTCACAAATGATTCTTTGAATACCTTCATGTGTTTGGAAGCCCCACTGTCTATAAGCCAATCATTGCTTCCATGTGTGATGTTTCCCGTGAGAGTGAAAATCAAAACATATTCTTCATCACTTGAAGAATCATCACTTTCTTGTTTGATTCTCTTCTTGAAAGGCTCATCATCTTCTGTAGCATGAGCATGATGTCTTTTCTTGTTTCCCTTCCTCTTGTGAGATCTATCTTTGTTTCTAGGACAATCTCTTGCAGGGTGTCATCTTTCATCACATGTAAATCAAATGTACTTAGACAAATCTTTGTTAGACTTTCTAGTGTTTTTCTTTTGGTGAAAGTGCTTACCTTTGTGATGGCTTGTTCTGCTTTTCTTGGATTGTACTATGAGAGCTTGATCTTCACTTCCCATCTTTTCTTCTCGAGCTGATATTCTAGCTTATTCTTGTGAGCATTCCTCCCACAGTATGCTAAACTTAACTAGCTTCTTTCTGGCACAGATCCCTTGAATGAAAGAGTCCCATGCCCTAGGGAGACCATTCAAGGTGGTCATCCTAATTTCTGCATTCTCTACTTCTTCATCTACCGCTTCCAGCTGTTCCTTGATCTGAGAGACCCTTGTAAAGTAAGACTGGATGGTCTCCGCATTCTGGATCTTTACATTGAACTTCAATTGGTTTCTCAGAGTCATTTTTTTCGGTTTATGTTCTTCCCTTCAAATAACCTGGTTAGGGCATCAAACATCTCTTTAGGTGTCTTTATAGAGGACACATGTGGTATGAGGTGATTCTTGATTGAATCGACAATAATCGTCTTAGCCATGGCCAATTTCTTCTTGTGTAAGGCCTTAGCCTCATCTCCCTCTGGAATTGGAACCTCTTCATTGATGTAAGAGTCCAACTCATTTTCTTCCAGGAACAGGGAGATCATATACTTCCAAGCTCGGAAGGTATCAGCTCCCTCAAGCTTTTCATCAAGCTTGGTATGATGAGACATTTTTAACAGAGAACCTCAAATGGAAATGCAAAAGATTTAGATCTTACCAGGTTAAGATGTCGAAACTGGACCTGGAGCTGAATTTATGCAGAGCTGGTTTTCTGGTTCAGGAGTAGATTAGGGTTTGACTTTCCTGAATTTCTACCCAACCAAAAACTTTGATCTTGATCTCTAAACTTCGATTTTGGGGAGGAGATCAATTCAGGCCTGGGCTCACTCAAAAATTCCACTTCTGTGGAAAGCCGTAATTTCCCGTAGTAGTGTCGGGTCAAAAACTGAAAATGCTCAGAATCATATTCTGCATCGACAGAAAGATGTGCCCCAAAGAGGAGAGTCAGCCCAACCTCGTTTTGCTAAAAATCTGTGAAGAGAGATCCAAAAAGTAGGAAGCCCTAGCTTAAGCAGCTACATAGTGTCTTCTTCTCAGGTTAGTTCTGATACCATGTTAGATTTGTAACATTTAAGCTATATGATCTTAGTATCTTATCTAAGATAATAACAATCACATCAATCAATCACAAGAGACAATGAACACAAAATATTTTCCTCGGGGAAACCATAAAGGAGAAAACCCTGCAACTTCCTTAGAGATAGAATCAACACCAAAAGTAAAACCCACAGACAGTAAGATGATCTCCCGACAGTAGTAGTCTCTCTCTCTCTTGTCCCATTTTCTTCTCTCTCTCTCAGTTATGAGCTACAACTGAGTGTGAGTGAATGTGTATGAATGTGTGTTAAATAGAGAGGCTCCCTCTCTATTTATACTAATTCCCAACTTGACAATAACTCACTAGGGTCTAATTCTCTAGGAGAGTCTAATAACCCTAGGGCCCCACAACTGCAAGGACTTTAACCCTTGATCAATAAGGAGGGTTATACTCTATGACATTACATGACTTGTTTACATTATTGAATCTCCCGATCGGAACATCGGGGCATATTACATGACTCAATTACATGATAGATACTTCCCGGAATAAACATTGGGGTACAATACATAAGATATACAAGTGATGCATTCTGAAGTTACAAATACATCAACACTCCTTCTTAACTAGGAAGGTATTCTCTCGACACAATTTATCAACACACATCTTCTTCTCTGTATCATATGGATCATCATCAAGTCATCTTCATCGTCAAGTCATTTTCATCAAGTCTGGATCATCACTGGATCATCATCGAGTCTGGATCATCACTTGATCTGGAGCATCACTAGATCATCATCAAGTCTGGATCATCACTTGATCTGGATTATCATTGGATCATCATCAAGTCTGGATCATCACTTGATCTAGATCATCACTGTTGGATCATCACTGGGTCATCATCACTGGTGCTAATTCAATTCTACTCGTCACAAGAAGTTCTACAGAGCCAACCATTTTTTATGCTGGTTGTAGGCCTATTCTTCATGTAGGTCTTCATCGTATTCAGCACTTATATCTGACCATGGAATGAACCATGTCAGAAAGGCCCGCCCAACACTTACATTTGACCATGGGAGGAACACATCTAAGAACCATGTCAAAAAGGCACGCCCAACACTCACATCTGACCATAGGAGGAACACATCCAAAACCCATGTCAAAAAGGCCCAACACTCACATCCGACCTCATCTTATCAAAAAGGATCTGCACTTACATCCGACCTCATCATGTCAGAAAGGCGTTGCACTTACATCCGATCATGTGGGAACACATCCCTCAATCACATTAGAATGGCTCTGCATTGATCATGTGAGAACACATCCCACAATCACATCAGAATATCTCTTCACTGATCATGTGGTAACACAACCCATAATCACATCAGAGCATCTCTGCACTTATATCTGATCATGTGGGAACATATCCCTCAATCACATCAGAATGGCTATGCACTGATCATGTGGGAACACATCTCACAATCACATCAGAATATCTCTGCACTGATAATGTGGTAACACAACCAACATTCACATCAGAGCATCTCTACACTTACATCTGACCATGTGAACCTCAGCCTTCCACCATGTCAGAAAGGCCAACGGACACATCTATTTCCTTTGGAGGGAACCTCGATCTGGAGAATAGCAAGTTTCTCCCTGAAGTACTCAAACTTTACTCTGGCTAATGGTTTGGTCAGTACATCAACTATCTGCTCGTCCATCACAACATACTGGAGCTTCATTGCTCATCTTTGCACCATATCCATGATATAGTGATACTTGATCTCGATATGCTTTGGCTTGTCATAGAACACTGGGTTCTCCGACAACTTGACACAGCTCTGGTTGTCGCAATATATACAAGTAGCATCCATCTGTAGATCAAATAAATCAGACAGTAGCTTTCTCAGCCACATTTCCTCACAACTACCCGAACAAGCGGCAACATACTCTGCTTCGACTGTACTCAGTGCCACACATGATTGCTTCCTGCTAAATCAGGAGATCACACATGTTCTCATACTGAAGCAACACCCTAAAGTGCTCTTTCTATCAATGACATTGCCTACCCAATTCGAATCCATATAACCTTCCAGGTTAATCTTCTGATCTGCCTCATACTTGAGCCCATAATCAACTGTACCCTTTAGGTACCTCAGAATATGCTTTGTAGCAATCAAGTGAACATGTCTCAGATCCGTCAGGAACTGGCTCAATGTGTTCACAACAAAGCAAATATCTGGTCTCGTATTCGTTAGGTACATCAAGGACCCAATCATCTGATGATACATTGTAGCATCAACCGCTTCTAATGAAGCAGCACTCAATAGCTTCAGGTTCAATGCCATAGGTGTGGTCATGGATTTGCAGTCCATCATCTCGAACCTCTTCAGAATCTCTATTGCATACTTCCCTTGTCCCAGGGAAATTCCTTGTGCATTCTGCCACACCTCCATGTCTAGAAAATAGTGCATCATACCCAAGTCCTTCATTTCGAACTCGGCAGCAAGCTTCCTCTTTGTACCAACAATGAACCCATCCTCACTTGTTACAAATAGATCATCTACATACAGTAGGAGTATCATTGGGTTCCCTTCTTCAACCTTGCAATAAATTTTGGAATCCGCTTTACTCTTGGTAAAGCCCAAACTGGATAGGAAGCTGTCACTTCTGTCGTACTATGTCTTGGGTGTCTGTTTCAAACCATACAGGGCTTTCTTTAACTTACACACATGAGTCTCTCTGTCATGTGTCTCAAAACCGAGTGGCTTCTCCACATATACTTCCTCTTCTACTACACCATTCATGAAAGTTGTCTTAACATCCATCTGGTGTACTTTCCACTTAATTACTGCAGGTAAAGCAAGTATTGATCTGATGGAAGTATATCTGGCTACAGAAGTAAAAGTTTCTTCATAATATATTCCTTCTTTCTGGGAGAAACCACAAGCCACAAATCCTTCTTTATATTTTTCTATGCTATCATCTGCAACATGCTTGATCTTATAGATCCATTTGGAAGTCACAACAGATTTCCCCTTTGGTCTTGGGACAACATCCCAAACATCATTCTTCATGATCGATTGATACTCTTCGATCATAACATCCTTCCATTCTTTACTTTCTGCCGCTTCTTCATAGTTGGAAGGTTCTTTATCAATGAAGTCACATAATAGGGCTACATAACCGGAGCAGGACCTAATTGTTTTCCTTTCTCTGTGCATCTCTTCTGGAGCCCCATATATTTCTGCACCTTGGATAGCTTCTTGTACCCAAGCAAGTTTCCTCTTGTGAGGATTCTTCTCTTGAGGTGGATCTACAGGTTCTTCTATTTCTCGATCTTCTTCTGGAATTGCTTCGTTCATGGTTGTGTCATGAATTCTGGGTACTTCTATTTCTACAGGTTCTTTAGCAGGTCTCTTTCTGGATTTGTTGTAAGCTGAGTCTTCGTCAAATGTTATGTCCATGTTGATGTCGATTTTCTTGAATCCTGGGAAGTATATTCTATAAGCCTTCGAGCTTTCAGAGTATCCCACAAATATATCCTTCATTCCTGAAGGATTTAACTTTGTCCTCTTTTCTTTTGGAATGTGTATGTACACTGGACAACCAAATATTTTGAGATGACTGACTTCTGGTTTCTTGTACTTCTTCAAGTGTCTTAATCTCGAGTACTCTATGCGGAGTACGGTTCTGTACATACAGAATTGTTCTAGCCGCTTCTTCCCATAGATGCATGGGAAGATCTTGATCATAAAACATTTCCCTTGCAGCTTCCATGATCGTTCTATTCTTTCATTCTGCAACCCCATTTTGTTGTGGACTATATGGAGTGGTCAACTCTCTCTTAATCCCTGAATCTTTGCATAATTTCTTGAATTCATTTGATGTGAATTCTCCTCCATTCTCTGATCGAAAAATCTTGATCTTCTTCTCTGTGTAGTTTTCGATCAAGGCTTTGAATTCCTTGAACTTGCTAAATTCTTCATCTTTGTTCTTCATGAAGTATATCCATGTATTCCTAGAAAAATTATCAATGAAAGAAACATAGTATACATACCCGCTTAATGAACTAGATGACATCAGACCGCATACATTGAAGTGAATGATTTCCAAGATTCCTTTAGCCTTGCTTTCTCTACTTGGAAATGTCTTCTTTGTGTTCTTTCCTTTCACACATCCCTTGCATACTCCTTCATGTTTTGCTTGTATTTCTAGAAGACCTTCAACAGCTTTGCTTGCACGTGGTAGTGCCCTATAGTGTACATGTGCAAGCCTTATATGACAAAGTTCATTGGGTTCTACTAAGTCATGAACCAAAGCTTGTTCTGATTGGCCCTTTAATATGTATAGTATTCCCTCTTGTTCTTCAATTACTACTGCATTGTCAATAGTCTTTCCTTTTGGCCACATGATGACTTGGCCATCTATAAATGCAACTCTTATACCTTTTGCATCTAATGCAAAGAT
Organism: Pseudotsuga menziesii; assembly: GCA_001517045.1. Taxonomy (NCBI): domain Eukaryota; kingdom Viridiplantae; phylum Streptophyta; class Pinopsida; order Pinales; family Pinaceae; genus Pseudotsuga; species Pseudotsuga menziesii. The sequence goes on along the minus strand of LPNX011173853.1, from coordinate 205,681 downwards.
GGAGAGAAGGTTCTTCTTTACTCCTGGTACAAATAGGACATCCTTCATTTTCATAGACTTTCCAGAGCCTAATTTGTAGGAGGATTCTCCACTACCTTTTATTGGATATTGGTAGTCATCCCCAAGTTCCACCTTGTGGGGTGATTCATGTTCTGATAGTTTCTCAAATGATTCTTTAAATACCTTCATGTGTTTGGAAGTCCTATTGTCTATAAGCCAATCATTGCTTCCATGTGTGATGTTTACCGTGAGAGGGGAAATCAAAACATATTTTTCATCACTTGAAGAATCATCACTTTCTTGTTTGATTCTCTTCTTGGAAGGCTCATCATCTTCTACAACATGAGCATGATGTCTTTTCTTGTTTCCCTTCCTCTTGTGAGATATATCTTTGTTTCTAGGACAATCTCTTGCAAGGTGTCATCTTTCATCACATGTAAAGCAAATGTACTTAGACAAATCTTTGTTAGACTTTCTAGTGTTTTTCTTTTGGCAAGAGTGCTTACCTTTGTGATGGTTTGTTCTGGTTTTCTTGGATTGCACTGTGAGAGCTTGATCTTCGCTTCCCATCTTTTCTTCTCGAGCTGATATTCGAGCTTCTTCTTGTGAGCATTCCTCCCGCAGTCTACTAAACTTGACTAGCTTCTTTCTGGCACAGATCCCTTGAATGAAAGAGTCCCATGCCCTAGGGAGACCATTCAAGGTGGTGATCACAATTTTTGCATTCTCTACTTCTTCATCTACCGCTTCCAGCTGTTCCTTGATCTAAGAGACCCTTGTAAAGTAAGACTAGATGGTCTCTGCATTCTGGATCTTTACATTCTTCAATTGGTTTCTCAGAATCATTTTTTGCGGTTTATGTTCTTCCCTTCAAATAACTTGGTTAGGGCATCAAACATCTCTTTAGGTGTCTTTAGAGAGAAGATCTGTGGTATGAGGTGATCCTTGATTGAATCGACAATAATCCTCTTAGCCATGACCAATTTCTTTTTATGTAAGGCCTTAGCCTCATCTCCCTCTGGAACTGGAACATCTTCATTGATGTAAGAGTCCAAATCATTTTCTTCCAAGACCAGGGAGATCCTATACTTCCAAGCTCGAAAGTTATCAGCTCCCTCAAGCTTTTCATCAAGCTTGGTATGATGAGACATATTTAATAGAGAACCTCAAATAGAAATGCAAAAGATTTAGATCTTACCAGGTTAAGATGTTGGAACTGGATCTGGAGCTGAATTTCTACAACGATGGTTTTCTGGTTTAGGAGCAGATTAGGGTTTGACTTTCCCAAAGTTCTACCCAACCAGAAACTTTGATCTTGATCTCTAAACTTCGATTTTGGGGAGGAGATCAATTCAGGCTTGGGCTCACTCAAAAATTCCACTTCTATGGAAAGCCCTAATTTCCCGCAGAAGTGTCGAGTCAAAAACTGAAAATGCTCAGAATCAGATTCTGCATCGACAGAAAGATGTGCCCTAGAGAGGAGAGTCAGCCCAACCTCCTTTTACTGAAAATCTGTGGAGAGAGATCCAAAAAGTAGGAAGCCCTAGCTTCAACAGCTGCATAGTGTCTTCTTCTTAGGTTAGCTCTGATACCATGTTAGATTTTTAACATTTAAGTTATATGATCTTAGGATCTTATCTGAGAGAATAACAAGCACATCAATCAATCACAAGAGACAATGAACACAAAGATTTTTCTCGAGGAAACCATAAAGGAGAAAACCCCACAACTTCCTCAGAGATATAATCAACACCAAAAGTAAAACCCAAAGACATTAAGATGATCTCCCGACAACAGTGGTCTCTCTCTCTCTTGTCCCATCTTCTTCTCTCTCTCTCAGTTATGCGCTACAATTGAGTGCGAGTGAATGTGTATGAATGTGTGTTAAATAGAGAGGCTCCATCTCTATTTATACTAATTCCCGACTTGACAATAACTCACTATGACTGACTTCTCTAGGAGAGTCTAATAACCCTAGGGCCCCACAACCGCAGGGACTTTAACCCTTGATCAATAAGGAGGGTTATACTCTATGACTTTACATGACTTGTTTACATTATTGAATCTCTCGATCGGAACATCGAGGCATGGCATGACTCAATTACATTACAGATACTTCCCGGAATAAACATCGGGGTACGATACATAAGATATACAAATGAATACATTTCAAAGTTACAAATTTATCAACACGCTGAGGGACATGGAGTCCAATTAACTTTAATGTATGTGATGTGATGTGAAGTTAAGTTAGGTTAAAATAATTCAATTGGAGGGATGAGATTGTTTTGTATCATAAATCTTGATCCATGTGACCGTTTTTAAGTAATTCAATTGGAGGGATGAGATTGTTTTGTATCGTACATCTTGATCCATGTCATCGTCTTCTCTAATTTTTATTTTATTTTTTATTTTCAGGCCTTACAAAACAAGTGTTCCCAAGTGTTCCCACAATGGAATGGGTGTGTATAATGCCCCATAAAATGTGTTGTACGGTGTATCCCATTTGAAATTATCTTCATATACACTTCATTATATGTATTGTTTGATAGGAGGCTTTATCTTCATATTCATATTCATTAAAAAGAGAGGGTAAGTTTCTATTTGCAGATAAAAGAAACATTCCAAACAACAAAGGTGGTGGGACGTCATTTGCTCTCTCTATAACACAAGTTTCGATTTGTAGGATACACCAAATATGATCGCCTGGAGGTGTCAACATTAACGTAGTATAATATGGAGGGTGTGGGGTATGAGATTCAAATAAATTTAATGTATGTGATGTGATGTTGGTTTGGTGTGAAGTTGGTGTGATGTAAAGTTAAAGTAGGTTTTAATATGTGAAGTTGGTGTGAAGACACTGGGTGTGATTCAATTATAATGATATTATTGTTTTGTATTATATATATTATCAAAATTATTTTTCATAATTGCTTTTCCGTATATTTAGTTGTTGTAGTAATGGTGGGTGTGAATCAATTAGAGGGATAACATTGTTTTGTTGCGCTGAGAGGTGCTATACAGTCCAGTATGGAGGAGATCTTGTAACGTGATGTAACGTTAATAACGTTTGTAACATGTCGGCAAAAAATAATAGTGATAGTGAATATTATGGGAGAGATCTTGTAACATGATGTAATGTTAGTAACTTTTGTAACATGTCGGCAAAAAATAATAGTGATAATGAATATTATGGGAGAGATCTTGTAATGTGATGTAACGTTTGTAGCATGTCGGCAAAAAATAATAGTGATAATGAATATTATGGGAAAGATTTTGTAACACAAAATAAAAAATAATATCACTTTCGTAACGTTATTTTTATTAATAAAAAATAAATTTTCTAATAGGCCAAAATAAATGTCGACCACAAATGTTGTAATCTTCCTACCTAACAAAACAATAAAAAAGTAAAAAAAATAATTATCCGTAAAGAAAAAATGTGAGTCAAGAAAAAAACACAAAATTGAATTATTCCCAAAAAAATGTTGGCCTTGCACATGGTTAGGCATTTTAAACAACCCATGGTTTTATTGTACATGGTTCAGGAGGCTTTGCATGTGGTTTTTAAACCATGTGCAAGGCCTCCTAAACAACCCATGGTTTTATTGCACATAGTTTAGGAGGGCTTTGCAAATGGTTTTAAGACCATGTGCAAGGCCTCCTAAACAACCCATGATTGTAGGAGGGCTTTGCATATGGTTTTAAAACCATGTGTGGGGAAATGATGCAATGTTTATTCCTAATAAAATAAAAAATATTATATGTCGGCCATAAATAATATTAAATATTAATAATAATAAAATTATATGTGGACCTTAAATAAAAAGATGTGTCTTTTGGTTTGAATCAAATCAATGGATACCTAAGAAAATGTTTGCATCTCCAGATATTTGATCCATCTCGGCACTTGATAGAGCCTAGGATTTGGATCTACGTTAGTATTGTATATATAGACGAAATTATTTTTTATAATTGTTTTTCATAAATCTAGTTGTCCTTGTACTGAGTAATGACGGGTGTGATTCAATTAAAGAGATGGCATTGTTTTGTATTATACATATTGTTGAAATTATTTTACATAATTACTTTTCATATCTCTAGTTATCATTATTGATAAAAATTGTTTTTTTATTACTTCATAAAATTTTATAAATATAAAATTTTAAAAAAATATGCTTTAAAATCCAAAATAATAAAATTAATTAGTTATAAATACATTTTAAATATAAATATAAATACAAAATTAAATAATTTTAAATATAAATATAAATACAAAGTAAAACCAAGTATATTATAGCTCCAAGAGTTAGCTCAATCGGTTGAGTACTCGTAGTTAGGCCTCCCAGCATGTGAGATCGCGGGATCCATTCTCATCGACTCTCTTGGAGTTACGCATGCAGCGGCCGCGGGTGTGAAGCCCCTTCGGGTGGGTCCGCCAGAAATTATTCCGTGGATGTAGCCCGTCGGTCAAGCCGACGTGTGAACCACATTGAAAAAAAAAGAAAAAAAAAAGAAAAACCAAGTATATTATATAAAAAAACATATTATTTTAATTTTAAAAACAAATTTGAATTATTTAAAAAGTAAATACAGTAATATAAAAAAAATATCAATGTATTAAAATGAATGTAAAAAACATTTAATTCATTGCATTATTATTTTTGATGACGATGATGATGATGATGGTTAACATCCATTGAGACCAAACTTTGGTCTATCGGACCTAAAGAAACCAATTAATTATTTTGTTTTAAAATTGTATTCCTTTGCTCAAAGAGCTTGGTGAGAAGCGTCCTGAGCTCACTATAATCTTGACAAATTTAAGTCTAGGAAGGTTGGTATTGCAACAAATATTATGAAACTAAGATCTAATGTGGGTGTACACAGGGCACTCTAAGAGGAAGTGATTTTCATCTTCAATGTTCTTATTCTCAGAGACGACAAATCCTTTCCACCCATGGTGTTTTAGGAATAGTCCAACGACCCGTTTCACTATGGAGCTCATGAGAGTTCATTCTTATCTTGGTTATATTGATTTTTTTCTTTGAACTAGTTAAAACAAAGATATACCTTTGAGCTTCTAGAGTAGGGTTGATGACCTCCTTATAATATCTTAATTTTCTTTTATCCTCTAAATCTTTCTCACACCACAGTTTCTCTTTAAACTTAGAAGTAACAATATTTTTGATGTTATTAATATTTTGTGACACAATATTTTCGTCGATCTCCCAGTTGTTTAACCAGGCCCTGGTATCTTTATACCAACCTCACTTGAGCCTTAGGTGTTTTTGGCTGGAATTAAAAGCTAGCTTAGGAAGTCTGTGGTCTCCCATGTTATTGATTATGTGCTTGTACAGCAGGAGCCTAGTCATAGCTAGGTTCTCGATAGGGTAAAGACCCACTTCTATAAGGATAATAGGATAAGGTGTATTGCTTTTAATTTTGAGGTTATACGTTATAAAACGCTTCTAGATTTGCTCAATCTTTCTCCAAGATTCTCTAGAGATGTTGCAACCCCAAACCTCACACCCATACAAGATAACAGGAGTGACTAAATTTTTAAAGAGGAGCTTATTTTTATCCCACATCACAAGGTTTGCTGCTTTACAATTATTTTCAAGACCGAAGTAAGCTTTCCACCCTCCATTAATCATTTTCTCAATGTTATAGTTCTAGTTGAGCTTGTAATGAATATAAATTCCTAGGTATTTGTAAGAAGACACTTCCTCCAAGTTTCTATTGTCATACACAAAATTAGCGTAAGTGTCCTTCTTGGATTTGATAATCATAACTTTTGTTTTGTTGATGTTGACAATCATACCCATGGTAGAGCAGAAATCCTTAAGAACTCGTAGTTGCTTATCAAGATCAGATGGACACATCGCTAGAAGAACAATATCATCAGCATAGAGAAGAAGGATGATGACTATTCCATCTAAGAACGTGCCAGCACAGTCTTCTTCTTCCAAACAACCTTCTAGCTTATCAATGTAAATTCTAAATATTAAAATTAAATATATATTTAAATTTTGGTAAAACTATTTTCAATATATAAATAATTATTTTTTTCATTTAAAACCTTTAACCTAAATCCCATAATGTTATTAATAAGATAATATACTCATTGTTTTGGTAATTACGATTCTTTTCATAAATAATATAAATGTATTTAAAAATGGTATATAATATAAATGTATTTTGAATGATTTTGAATTCTTTTATATGTGATAGTACTTATAAATTTAATTGTAAATGTCAGCCATGACACCACTTTAAAATGCTATTAGTTTTGATGAATACCCATAGAACCTAAAAAAAATGCCATTAGGTTTGATGAATACCTTTAGATAGTAGTATGGACTATATTTATGAAGAGTTTATATTCAGATCATCCAAACTATTAAAGAAAGCAATGTTTTACTGAGTAATAAACATAAATGTAAATCGGAGATGGCAGACTTTGGTTTAGTCAAATTTATTATTTAATATATATATAGTTTTTATATACAATGTTTTAATATGATCTTTGTTATTAAATATAGTTTGTTACATTGTTTAAAAGTTAGAAAATTATATAATATTACGATTTCAAAGCATATTACCTAAAAACGAATTGGCCTTCCAAAATTAAGTCAGCCATTAATTAAGCAATGTTTTACTCAATAATAAACATAAACATAACTGTAAATAGGAGATGACAAACTTTGGTTTAGTCAAATTCAACAAAATATATCCTATGTTATGTTATCTAATCCATTAAAAAAAATATACAAAGTTTTAATATGATCTTTGTTAATAAATATAGTTTGTTAATAATAGACTTGGATTTTACATTGTTTAAAAGTTAGAAAATTGAATAAAGTTATATGATATTATAATTTCAAAGCATTTAAAAAAAAAAATCCACCTTCCAAAATTAAGTTAGTCATTCATAATATATATATAATTGAAAATTATATAAAATCAATTATATTTTATTTAAACATTTCACTAAACTTATTTACTTATGTATTATATACACTTTGTTTTTTTCTTTCATATGGATTTCTAGGTAGGCCAATAAAGTAAGAGAATACAACTTTCAAATTTATAAGATCCTTTATGTAACTAGAAACTAGATCCCTAACCAATAAAGTAATAGAATACAACTTTCAAATTTATAAGATCCTTTATGTAACTAGAAACTAGATCCTTAATATTTGAAGTTTTAGTTTTTCTTGCTTCCAACCCACAAAGTGTTTTGAATTAATTGATTTGTACTTACAAAACACTATAAATTGTAAATTCATATACATAAATACATACATAATCCTTGGAAATAACTTCCAAGAAACTTTAAATCACTTTCCTTGGTTCCCTAGATGGTGCCCAATATAAAGTAGTTGGTGTTAACGTTGGCAAGGGGTTTGAAGGCACAAAGTACTGTCATTGACAAAGGAAAAGGCTATCACAACACCGACAAGCTTGGTTATTTTGGTCAAGTTAGTTAGGAAGTCGGTTATGTGCACAATTTTGTAACGACTTAATAAGCCTATAAATAGAATTAGAATTGTAAAGAGAAAGGGGGGGAGACAGGAAGATATATGTTTTGTAGATCATTCGATCGGTTATGTTGTAAGTAGATAGATATGTCGATGGATATATTTATGGTCTTAGGATAATTGAGCAAGGAATGTTTGTCTTTTGTGATGTGGTTTTTGGAATAATATGAAGATGATGTTGAAGATGCAATTCTGTTTTGTGCCTGTGTTTCTGTGAATCTTGCGAATTGTATGATGATGCAATATCTGAATTTATATGCTTGAATTTGAATGATGCGAAGCCTTGCAGGGTTCATTGGGATAATACATGTCGATGTCTTTGTTCATGCAAATCTAAATTAATCTACATCGCGCTATCATAATGTCTGTGTTGATCTAAATATGAATATGAATGATTTTCAATCTTGATGATAAATAGACCTGAGTAGTGTTAAAGTAGGTTTAATGTTAATATGTGGAAACCATGGATCTTCGAGTGACAATGCGACGGAGTAAGAGATAGTGCAAAAGTCCTCTTCCCTCTGCGGAAACGTGGTTCTTCCAGCTCTCCCTCAGACATCTCGGGTGAGATTGCATCTGCTTTGCAGTTGTTGTTGGATAGGGTAAAACCTATTCGAGCCGGTGTTTAGGGAGTTTGCGTCGATATCAGTGGAGTGAACCCATGTCGAACAAGATAGTGTCAACAAATGATTTCGTTGTCGAGACCATAGTAAGAAGGAGAAGAAGAGGACATGTTGTGGCATCTGACGAAATCAGAGATACAGGACTAGTTTGATAGGAAAGCACGAGAGTTTGCGGAAGGAGAAAATAAAAAATTGAAACTGAAAATAGAAGATTAGTTGGGAAGATATATCTACTCTGATATCCATGAGATATTATTTTCTGAGTTTATAATAGTATTATATGAGTGGTTGGCGCAACTTACTTTCCAGAAGAAGAATTTCCAAGGAGGCGAACCTGATTGGTGGACACCATAACTAATTCAGCAAGGCCTCAAGAGATGTCGATGTGTGGATAGATAACATCTTGGAAGGTTACATTATGGGATTTGTTGTTGACATAGTCAAATATTACACTTATGCAGAAAGATAATTCTTTGAGGGACATCACTGCAACTGTGGATTAAGATGCTTCTCTACGAAAAAAAGATACTAAAGATGAATTATGACGAGTAAATCCCTCGTGTGCAGAGGCTGGGGGTACTGTGAAGGTGAGGGGTTGGATGGAATGATATGGGATAAATGGATGGAAGTTATGACGAGATTGTGAGGGAAGCTGCGAACGAGTGTGTCGCCTATGAAGTGGGGTAAGGTTTCAGCAAGAGAAGAGGTGAAGGACTGAGGAGGGTCATGGTGCGACCGAACCAAAAAACTGTGAGAAGGGACCACAAGGGACTAAGAGGCCCTACAACAATGAAGAAAATGACCATGATACACCTGATTCCGAGGAAGGAACAACCCACAGCTACAACGTACCTACACCTCTGTGCACCACACCAAAATCAGGAGGAAGGAACACACACTCATCGCAAGGTTTTCTTGTGTGTCAGCACAATAGTAATAGTAGTGGATCAACGAGTACTAGAAGAAGAGCCAGAATGACAAGTGATGACGTGAAACTACCCTTGTTCTAGTGTAATGGGACTGAATATCTCGAACAATATTGGTTTTTATGTGAAGCAGTATGGACGGAAAGAAAGTACAAGATGAAGACATCGAGAAGAAACAACTGGCGATGACCTTATGAGGCTGCGTGTTGGATTGGTACATGAAATTTGTACAAGTGCCGAAGGGGCATCCCCAGAAGATGTTAGCATAGACAAGTACTGGACTAATCGAATAATTTAAGAATTAAATATCATAGTCACAATATATCATTGAGTTGAAGGAAATAAAGAAGTATCCTAATGAATCAATATGGTATTTTGATCAACGATTCAATACACTGATGGCTAAGGTGAGTTTTGGAATGAGAGATGTGCAACAGAAGGAATGGTTTATCACAGCTATGGTTCCACACATTCGAATGCTACTAATGCAACATAATATTTCATCCCAGGTGGAAGCTCTAGAAATCGCGATGAAGCTGGAACCATCACTGGTTGGAGAAATGGGAATTGGCATGAACCAGATCCAGTTGCAGTTGGAAAAACTCACTATCGAGTTGAAAGATATTAATAAGGGAAAATAAGTCCATGAAGAAGCATGGTGCACGCGATGTCGGTCTGAAGGACATCATAAGGATTAATGTCCGGACTTCCGTGAATATTTGTAGGATGGAGCCCCAAATATGCTAAGTCAAGGAGGACACCGTGGTGTCGAATTTGTCAGACCAAAGGACATTAGTCTGAGGAGTGCGTATACATTCAAAAGGTTGTGTCAAAATCAACGAACTTGTTCTGCAATTTTTATCGATCGGTCTACCATGAAGAAAATTATTACAGAGCGTATGAATTACTCCAAGAATGGACCATGGACATATTTTATGAAGGGAGAGGAGCAAAAACCAGAAGAAAGACTGCTACCACAACCGCAATTTAACCACCAACAACCGCAGTACACTCAGCTGTAGTTTAACCAACAACAACCGCAGTATGCTCAGCCGCAACATAATCAACATCAACCACATTTTAACCAACCGCAACAACAGTTTAACCAACCACAATATAACCGAAAACCATATCAGCAACAAGGAGGATTCCATGGAGGCCGCAATGGAGGCTTTGGTCAAGGAGGAGCTATGGGATGAGGTCATAGAACAATTACTTTTTATAATTGTGGAGTGTTGGGACATTATTATAGGGGCTTCCCGAACTTGCAACCTCAGTGTACTTATTGCAATACTGCGGACCACACTATTGAGGAATTCCCACAGTTGATTGTGAAGTGGCAAGCAAAGAATGCACCGTAGCCGCCACAGAACCATAATGCAACTTAGAACCAAGGTCTAAGACAAAACGTATGGAAAATATCAGCAAAACCAAAAAATCAACCAATGACTGCCGGAGTTGTAACCTGAGGAGGAGCGACGACAGGAGTCGATGGACCACTGATAAATATCTGACTAGTGGCTCGAAAGAAGGTACAGTTCAATATAAACATTGAGAAATAAAATTTCTTCGACGCATGAGAGATGTTGAACCAGAACCCTGGTAAGCTACCGATCTACGAGATGCCATCAATTTTCGATTTGACAAAGTCGTATGGATCATCAAGAATGGTGAGTACTCTGAATTTTTTTTTGGAAAGCTATCTAATGTTAGAAAAAGATCCAAATGCACTACCAGAAACAACAAGCTTGTTATATTGGTAGGCATAAGGATGACATGAACACCCAGTGAATTCAATGCACAAAAAGAAGACGGGAAGGGAAATGAGGATGAATGTTCAGATCGATGACTATGATGTGGATTCAATCATTTTGGATCTAGGATCGAACGTAAATATCCTAACAAAGTAAACATGTGAAATCATGGGGAAAATTCCATTGGTTTGGTCCCCAGTACAGTTGCGACTGACAAATAAGGCCAAGGTATCACCAATTGGAAGAGTACCTCATCTACCTATCGAAATATAAGGATCGAGGACATACACAGACTTTGATGTTATTGAAATAGTCGACAAAAGCAGCTCATACCCTACGCTGTTAGGAATTGGTTGGGAAAATGAAAACTTTGTGGTTATCAATTTCAAGAAAAGGGTTATGACCTTTGATAACCACGACTTACGGATCATTATCCCATTAGATCCCCAGGAAGGATATATCAAATCCATAAAAGATGAAGTGGTAGGAGGATTGGATAATGGTTATAATATTTTTGAAGACTTCATCAATACCATTGTGGATGGGGAGTTGGGATGGCAGAGTACTAGCTCAGCATCTTTAGACTCTGATAATGCGTTAGAAAATTGGCAGAACTGACTACATGAGGCATCAACCTAGAAATGTGCGCGAGTCACCCAGTCACTATGGTGGGTAGCGACATAAATCATCGTCTTACCAACATACGAAGGGCTACTAAATTTGGAAACCTTCATTCCAAAGTTTGAAGATAAAGTTTTAGAACTAGAGCGATTGTTAGCAATAGGCGAAGCATTGAAAGCCACTCTGGAAAGATGGTGGGATACACATAAGACAACGGTAACATATTGGAAGATATGTCGATGACTGATGGAGGTTCTATTTGGAGAAGACAAAATCCATCAAGAAAATAAATATGATGGAAGGAATGATCCCAGTGATCACCTAGTGGCATGCTGGACCACATGGGCACTGAGACCGAAAGAAGAGTGGGTACATATGTTTGTTCACACGCTAGATGAGATACCACGGAGGTGGTATATTTCTGCAGAGTTGCATAGGGAAATAATGACATGGGAAGAACTAAATTCCAGCTTCAGTCATACCTTCAGCTTTGCAAATGATAATCTGTTCATTCATAGTGCGCTATAGAAAATTCGCGACAAAGTGTTGAAGACCGTTCCGACTGAGTTACCAACAGAACCACAGTGGACGGTGACACCAGAGATGATGATGACATGCTACAATATCAGGAGAACTAGATGACAGAGATGATCCAAGAGCGATGGATATCCTAGAATCATAGGGAAGCCATGATATCATAGCACCAGAAGTACCAGGCGATAAATTCAAGCATCCATTGAAACCGAAAAAGGTTAACATCAAGACAGTAGAGGACCCAAAGTTCGCTAGTATTGGGGATTACTCGGACGAGTCTGCAATGGTGAAGGTCACCAATTTGTTGCATGAATTTTAGAACTTATTCCCGATTAAGTTATATGAGATGAAGGGTATTTATGGAAATTTGGGAGAAATGAACATCCCGCTTAAACCTGACGTGAAACCCATCAAGCAGCGACTGTATAGGTTGAATCCGATATACAAAGAATGCGTCAAAACATAAGTAAAAAGAATGATGGTTGCTGGCATTATCAAACCAGTCGAAGAATCTGAATGGATCAGTCCAATGGTGGTACAAGAAAAAAAGACAAGGGAAATCCAGATTTGTGTCGATCTTTGGAATCTGAATGATGAAAGTCTACATGATCCATTTTAGACACCGTTCACTGATGAAGTATTGGAAGGACTGGGAGGGAAATAAATCTATTAGTTTATAGATGGTTTTTTGGATTATCACCAGATAAGTATTGCGAAGGAGGATAGACACAAAACCACTTTCGTAACAGAATGGGGATGCTTTCAATATACAATGATGGCATTCAGTCTCAAGAATGCACCAACGATTTTCTCAAGGATAGTTGTCATTGCGTTTAAGGAATTCATTCATAAATTCCTGGAAGTCTATATGGACGATTGGAATGTCTATGGCCTAGTAAAATATCATACTGTGAATCTTTGATTGATCCTGGAAAGGTGTCGACAACATCATATTTCATTAAATATGAAGAACTGTGTATTCTGTGCTCCATTTGGGATTCTACTGGGACACATTGTGTGTAAGGAGGGAATTTTGGTCGATCGTTCCAATATTGCGGTAATAGTTGAATTACTGACACCTATGACAATAAAACAACCAAGGGCGAAATTGGGTCATACAAGGTATTACTGAAAGTTCATCAGAGGATATGTAGTGATCACTGTGCCAATGGAGAAGTTGTTGAATAAGGATGCAGATTTTGAATGGAACAACGAGTGCGAGAGGAGCCTCGACACTTTAAAGCATAATATGTTCACAGCACCAATATTAGTCTTTTCGGACTGGAAAAAGGAGTTTGACGTTCATGTTGATGTTTTGTCAATCACATTGGGGGTAATATTGGCTCAGCCAAGGGAAGGAGCAATCAACCACCCAATTGCATTAGCAAGCCGGAAGCTATATGCCACTTTGAGAAATTACACAATGAAATAGGGGGAAGGATTGGCGATGGTGTATGCATTACACAAATTATGCTGCTATCTATTAGGAGGACATTTCAAAATGTTTACGGATCACTCAACATTGAAGTACATGGTTAACAAACCTGTGTTGAGGGGAAGGATTTGTCGATGGTTGTTACTATTCCAAGAGTTTGACTTTGAGATCATTGTGAAACCAAGGCAGGTGAATGTAGGACCTGATCATCTATCAAGTATAGAGTCAGGCGAGGAACCAAGCAGCATCGAAGATGGGTTTCCTGATGCGCAGCTGTTTAGTGTTAGAATGGTCGATGGCCACTATGAACAGATCATTAAATTTTTAGCAACAAGAAAAGCCTCAGAGGTGTTTACTATGAGCCAAAAGAAGCAATTGGTTGTCAGATTTGTTGACTTCCAGCTAATTGCAGGATAGTTATACAAGATGGAGTTGGACGAAATTCTGCGATGATATGTTCTTTCGCATGAACAAGAAAGAATACTGGTTGGGGAACATTATGGGATCACAATAGGGAATTTTGGAGGACATGTAACCACTAGGTAGATACTAAGAGCTGGATTATGGTGGCCAACAATGCATAGTGATGCTGCATACTACGCCAAGAGTTGCGATGTGTGCCAAAGAATCGGAAAACCATCGCGATGAGATGAAATTACGTTGGTACCTCAGGTAACATTACAACCATTTGATAAATGGGCAGCGAAATTTGTTGGACCCATTAATCCACCATGGAAAATAACAAGTGCAAGATACATCATCATTGCGATGGATTAACTGACGAGATGGGAAGAAGTAGCACCAGTAAAAGATTGTACATCGGCGATGATAACAAGGCTCTTGTTTGACAATGTGGTTACTATATTAAGTTGTCCCAAGATCTTGATGTGTGACCAAGAGGCTCACGTTGTCAATCAAATGATTAGAGCGATGGCTAAGGAATTCTAGATCCTACACAAGAAAAGTACACCGCAAGCGAATGGAGCAGTCGAGGCATTCAACAAGGTATTGGAGAATGCAATATCAAAGGTATGTAATATCAACCGTGATGACTGGGATTTGAAAATCCCTGTGATATTATGGGATTACAGGAGAACATGTAAGAGACTGAAGAGACATACGGCATTCAAGTTGGTTTATGGGAAAGAAGCGGTAATGCCAATGGAGTACATTGTTCCTAGCCCGCGCATAGCAACAACAATAGGTATGAGTGATGAAGGATTAGTTGAGGAAATATTGGTGAACCTGTTGTGACTTGAAGAAGATCATTTCATCACAGGGTTTCACCAACAAGTGAAGAAGGATTGACATAAGGCTTGGCATGATCACCATTTAAAAGCAAAGCACTTTTAGCGTGAAGATATGGTTCTCCTTTATGACAACAAGTTCGTGAGGCACCCAGGTAAGTTGTAGATGCACTGGTTAGTTCCTTACATTATACAGTTCATTATTGATGGTGGTGTGGTACAATTAAAGAAATTAGACGGAGTATTGTTACCAAAGTTAGTGAATGGAATCCAGCTAAAGCCCTATCGGGATATCTATGCATGGCACCAATGCTGATAGCTGCAAAAAAAGAAGAAGAAGGGAAATTAAAAATGGAAACCTGCCAGCAAAGGACATAAGAACAAGAAAAGATGAGGTGCACTAAGGTTTGAAGCTCAATGATATCTGGCAAGGAAAGAAAAGGTCAAATCAAGAAATAAATACAGTAATTAAAGTAGGTGAGCGATGACGTAAGTGGAGAAGACACACAATCAATGTAGAAAATGACCGTTAGATTTGTAGAATCAACACATGATTTAGTCAATCTATGAGGGATTCGACAATGATGGTTCAAATATTTCACATGGAGGGATCAAAAGCCATAAAAATGGGCCCAGGGGCATGGTTCGACCCATTGTGTGAATTGAGAAGAGAAAAGAGAAATAGAAGAGCATCATGAAGAGTAAGGGAGAATAAAAACAGAGTAGGATTTATAGCACAGGTGATTTCGAGCACCAACACGCAAGAGTCGCCAAGAGAGAACGCACCAATTGTAGAAGAGAAGCTGAAGGTTGTGACTACACTAGATTGATCAATGAGGAAGAAATGGTCTACGATTCGACTAATCACTCCCAAACGAAGGAATAAAATTACTCACAGTACGACAAGGGAGGGGGCAACAACGACAGAATATGGCCCATAAACAACATAAGAGACGATAATGATGGGTAAACCACAAGGTGTGTGGATAGAGGACATCCCAGTGTATGTACCACCAAGAAAGAAAGGGGCACTGGTGGTATGGATAAATAAGAACCAGAAGTACAACATTGTGATGCCGACGATACCCCAAGGAGTTCATGTGATTATGAGCATCATTCCAAAGTTACAGAAGCTTCAATATAATGACCACGATATTATAGCGTACGCAGAATGCACAAAGGATACATATGCGAAGAGGGCCCATGGAGACAAGGGACCAATCACAAGAGAACCGATGCAAAGGGCATTGGGACTGCAGCAAGCTGGGCTGTTGTCCATCATCCATATGCCGCACATTGGAAGGTCATCAGAAGACAACGCCTGTGTAAAGCAATTGTTGGTGTGATTTCATAGTGGACACCCGTGGTTCAAGACAAAGGTCCCTATCACTATTGATTTGATTTCCTACATCACCAGTCTCCCTAAGGTTGGGGTTGATCCATCCCAGTATTTCCACGGGAATGACAATGGCAAGAAATTGGAAGCAAGACTGACAAAGAAATATGATGTGGTAAGAGACAAATGGGCATATGTGATCAACACTATTAACGACAAGGATGTTCATGTTGGATCAAAGTTGCTAGCGGTGAAGATAGTAAGGAAGAATTGTCCAAATCAGGGTACATCATGCGTGATTGCATCAACATAAAAGTGCGTTGCAGGCGTACAAATGAGCTGGTCATTATTTTTGTTAAATGAGTTGATGGAAGATGTTGTACTAACGCAAGATGTAGGGAATCCATTCACCTATTATTGGATGCTGATACTCATCGCAATAGTTAGATGGATGGAGGCAATTTATTACTAGGGGATGGAAGCTGACGTAGTCAACATATGTTAGGGCACAAGTTATAAGAACTTATGGGTGCTTGAATATAAACAACAATAGATCGACAACAATGTGCAGTTCTACCTGTACTTGGAAGGGTTAAATGGTGAAGCAACAAAGGTATCACGGCTCACAGAGGAAGCCGCAAAGAAATACCAAAACATAACAAGGTTGGTGATGGGACCACATGCGATACAAATACAGGCGTGACAAGACCCAAAAAAGTAGTGGTTTACAACCTAGTATAAGCTCACCAATGAAGAACTTGATGCCATTGTAGCAGATTGGTTGGCGAAGTGGAAAGTTGCAATGAGTGATGAGGACATGTCAGATCCAGAAGATGGGACACCAGTGGATGCCCCGAAAGAACCAGAAGTACCGAAGGAGTCTGAAGACGAAGAGCATTTGCAGGATGAATCTTCGTCCACGACTCAAACCGAATCAGATTTGGAGAAGCAATGGGAAGAAGCAAGAATGAAGCATCGCTTCGAGCAAGGGGAATCGAGCAGTACTGCACAAAATTTTGAGAAACACATGCAGAAGGTGCTAATTGTGATCATTACGATGATGAGCGAGAGTTAAGCAAAGATATCAAAACACACTACAAGGTATTTCCACCAAGGTTGGTGTCGAAATCAATGAACTTCCATTGCATATGTTGCAACGGATACAACACGAAGCAAGTCAGGAGATCAACAACCAGGAAGCAATAGTGCATGATCAACTGATCCAATCGAGGCAGGAGGTAGAGAGCACTGCAATGGCTAAAGGAAGAAAAAGTGGTTGTGATTGAAGAAAGAACGAAGGCATTCAACGAGAAGCAGCAGCTGGAGAAAGCAGTCATACTGGCATGCGAAGAAATAACAGAGATCACCCTGGAGCATATTGCTGAGGTGAAATTGTTGTGATTGGGGCACATCGCATCAGAGTTACGAAAGGAGAACGAGGAGTTGCGGGATAGAACGGTGCCAAGCACATCGCTGGAGAAACTAGTAGAGCGGAGGAGTACAATAGAAGATGTGACGACAAAGATATAAGAGCTGGAGAAAGCTACCCAATCAATTGCAAAAGAAACAACTCAATATTGGATGAGCATGGTCCAGGAAGAACAAATGCAATAATTGGGTGCACAGCTTAGTGAGACAAAAGCACAACTGACAACACTGATGGGATCACTCAAGATGATGGCCCCAATTGTACAGGTGACCAAGGAAACCGAGTTGAAAGCATTGGAGAAACATGACAACAAGGAAAGAGAATGACACCAACGATGGATGACGCAGTTGGATGAATTCCAAGAGATTGCATAGCAACTAACACTCAAAGCTATGTAGGGACTTGCGAAAACCAAGGAAGCATGAGCTAAAGTGATGCAGGTGTCTAACGAACACTTGATAGAGCATGAAGCGGAGGAGTGCGCAACACTCACCGCAAAGGTCAAGGAAGATGTTGAACAAGTCTTCACGGAGTATGATAAGTTCAAGACCAAATTGAACAAACCATCTGCATCCAACTGAGGTGGATCGAGGGAGAGCCACAAGTTTTTGTTGGGGGCCTGTTGGAAAGGGGTTTGAAGGCGCGAAGTACGAAAATCGACAAAGGAAATTCTATCGCTACACCAACAAGCTTGGTTATTTTGGTCATGCTAGTTAGGAAGTCGGTTATGTGGACTATTTAGTAATGGCTTAAAAAGCCTATAAATAGAATTAGAATTGTAAAGAGAAATGGGAAGAAATAGGAAGAGACATGTTTTGTAGATCATTCGATCGATTCTGTTGTAAGTAGATTGATATGTCGATGGATATATTTATTGTCTGAGGTTGATTGACCAACGAATGTGCATATTTTGTGATGTGATTTTGGGAATAATATGCATTAGAGGAAATTTCAACTCAAAATGGGCCTCCTAAGGAAAATTATGAAAATAATAAAATAATATTTATTAATTTTGGAGGAAGAAAATAAAAAACTACTTTTTTGTTTCATGTTTTTCAGGTATTTCTTGTTTTTGGGGTAGCAGGGCCCGTCAAAAGTATGCCAAGTGGGTGCTCATTGGATGCGGAATTTAATTCCGCATCCAACGAGCTCTCCTGATCAAAATTTGAGTAAAAACAAAGGGAGGTATGTCGAAAATACGAACAAAAAAAGTAGTTTTATTTATTATACCTATCCCCAAATTTATATTAAAAAAAGGTTTAAGAGGTGCTCCCTTTTTGAATTTTAAAGAATTTTGATTGGTTAATACATGATGACATGGAATTTGTATTATTTTTGGAAGGCCCAGTTTAAATTGAAATTTCCTCTAATTGAAGATGATGTTGAATATGCAATTTTGTTTTGTTCCTGTGTTTATGTGAATCTTGCGAATTGTATGACGATGTGATCTCTGACTTTATATGCTTGAATCTAAATGATGCGAAGCCTTGCAGGGTTCATTGGGCTAATACATGTTGATGTCTTTGTTCATGCAAATTTGAATTAATCTGCACCGTGCTGTCATAATGTCTGTGTTGATCTAAATCTGAATAAGAATGACTGGGAATGTTGATGATAAATAGACCTGAGTAATGTTAAAGTAGGTTTGATGTTAATATGTGGAAACCATGGATCTCCCAGTGACATTGCAATGGAGTAAGAGATAGTGTGAAAGTCCTATTCCTTCTATGGAAACGTGGTTCCTGCAGCCCTCCCTCAAACATCTAGGGCGATACTGAACCTGCTTTGTGGGTGTTGCTGGATAGGGTAAAACCTATCTAGGGCGGTGTTTAGGGAGTTTGTGTCAATGGGTGTCGACAAATCCGTGGAGTGAACCCCTTTCGACCAAGATAGTGTCAACAATTAAATCTTGCTCCTAACCCTATATGAATTGAACTGGGAACACACATAACACACCAAATTACCAACAATGTCTTGGAAATAATGACACCTACTAGCTTCGAGGGTTAGCTCAACTAGCCATGAACCAAATGTGAGATCTTCCCCCCCAAAAGTTACGGAGGTCATGGGATGGACTCTCTTGATCCCCTCAAAGTTATGATTCATAATCAACGATGATGGTTTATCCCATTTACCATCCATGAATCATGGGGCAATACTCAAAGGGTTTTACAAGAGGTTATTCCTAAAAAAAAAAAACAATGACACCAACTAATTGAGCTAACCTTCAAAATTCACACACACACACACACAAAATGGACCCTTATATATATTTTTAGTTGTTTTTGTACTTTATTGGTATAAAAATTGGAGTTATTGGCTTGTAGGGCAGATTTTAGGGGTAGTTCCTACTTTGGTGATTTGGGGTTAAAAAACTTCGAAGCTTATTTGAGGCCTTAAATGACCATTTTGGCAGTCAACATTTTTCTAACAAAGAACCAACTTATTAATGTTGTTCTACAACATCGAGAGATTTTTAATGATGCAAGGATAATCTCAATCGAAGGTCATATGAGAAAGTTATGCCTATTTTAATTTGACATATCCTATTGAGCACCATGATATTGAATGGATGTCACACCATCTTCCATTACTCACACTTATGAAGCTAGTCACATGTGTACTTTTAAGAAGATTCTTAAGGGTATAAAATGATAGCCCTAATTGAGATTCAATGCATGCAAAAACTATAGCCCTCAACCTAAACAATTATCATGTTATGTTAAATATTGGGACACTAGGATAGGAAGAAGCTTCATTCTTATTGTATTGTTTATTACTTCATAGTTTAACAAAACATATAGTAGTGGGATATTGAAGCATAATAGAAAAAATATAAGTTCCTATAGTAGCCATATAATGCATAGTGTCCATGAAGACTCAATAGTGAGCTGCACTTTCTTTGTATTTGCATTTCATAACTAAGAAGAAATTAACAAACTTACCATATGCCTCACTTTCTAACTAGGTTTTTACCATATTCGATTTTCTGAAGGTACATTTTTGTGTTCATGGTGTTGATGGTATGTTATTTGCTTAGATTCTTTCATTTTAGTTTCTTTTTTTTTCCCAAAATCTTGTGCACTATATTAAATCTAAAATCTAAACCAAATACTACATAGTAAGAGATTGTGAAATATTGTAAGATTTGTTATAATGAATTGTTTTGATGGAATATCCACCACTATTTACATATTGATATATAATTTTAAACGTTTAATGTTTTTTCTGGTTTTGTTGAAATATAATATATTTTTTCCAAGAAAAAATCAATATTTGATATCTTTTAAGGAGAAATAAAAAATACATGGACAAACATGAGACATCTAATCATCAACCAAAACTAAAGAAGCCAATTGACATTTTAGATGATACACAATTATTAGAGTATGTATATATATATAGAGAGAGATTTTTTTATAAGGAGAAAATGATGGATTGGTAATTCTCTAATTTATAAAATTTATAGGATGGAAATTTTAGGATAAGTCAATGTTAAGTATTCCTTATCCAAAACTACACATAAAAAAGCATTCAAAATAGAAAGAACAAAACTTCAAATTGAACATAGAATTTTAACAGTAAAATATTAGTATTATATAAATGCATAAATAAATTAAATGACATAAAAACGCTTATATAAACTCATTTAATTTTATGATAACACATTATTTATATTAACGCCAACTATATAAGAATTGATATATGAACATAGCCATGTTTATAGCTATTAAGAAAAAGCAAATATAACACGATAGTTTATTAAAGCTATATAGATATTTATTAAAATTTTCAAAATTGTTTATAAATGTTTTTTTAAACCCATTACAAAATTAAGTTAAATCAATTCTATATTTAAATGAAATTTTAAATTTGTATATTTTATATTAACTTAAAAAACCGTTAAGACCTGAACATGAGGGTTACTTACCCATATCCACTTATACATATAACTCTTAGAAAAAACAATCTAATAACATGTGTTTTAACTTCCTAAAGATTTGAATGCTGAAATATCGATTTGCCTAATGGGAATATAACATTGTGTTTTAACCTCCAAAAGAAATTCATAAACAATGAATGGAGGAAACAATGGTTCCATCCCTAGACTCTTTCAACGCTAAAGATCCCTTGTCAATGTTTTGACCCTCTTATTCCAAGAACTTCATCTTTACATTATATATATATATATATATATATATATATAAACATTTTATATTTTCGTACAGAGTTTTTAAAATTGGTTTGTAATGAGACAAAATAGCACATTATATAGTAGGATCAAAACTTATCGTCCAATTGATTACTAACAAGAGCCACGAAGTGGCAATGTCCCCGACATTGCTAACAGGTATTGCTATAAGAAGAAAGCTAAAGAAAGAAACACCTAGATGAAAAGCGTACATGCAAAAAATAAAATTCAATTTCTTGACTAAGGTGGTACTCTTTGGATTTCTTTGCCACCAAAAAAAGTAAATGTCTTTCATTTGTCATGTGATCCATTAAATTTATTCTCGACTAATTATGGGTCGATACCAATGACATGATAAACTCCATCCAAGTTAGCCTACACAATAGTTGAAAATGACTAGGCTACTTTGGTTCTTGTATGATGTGGTTATTGATAGGTGATGTGCCAAATATATGTGTCAAAATTATACATTATTTTGTTTACTATTTTTGTAGAAAAGTTATATTATGATTCTAAGGCCAAAATCTTCCAAAGAGATGATAGCCTGGAAAATGATGCCGTGATTTTAGGATCAATCAAGTCTTGGGTTGCAGGATATGGATGCTTACCTTTAACAATTGAATGACCTATTTTCATGGAAATCGTCACTCACCCTTGTGCTCGAATAACACATTAGCAACATATAAGATTTAATCTAAGAGGAGCTCAATATTATAAAATTTTCTCCATCTTCTTGGAACTGAAAATCCTCCAAAAATATAGAGAAAATTAACTTTATACCATTATTGAACAACTTTCAAATACTCATGAAGTAGATAAACCACTACAATATTATTCCTTCCTGAAAGTTCCTTGTATTATCAAGTTTAATAAAAATAAGCTTATTAACAATGCACTATAATATGTGCATTGGTAATACTCATTGTGTGGGATCATCTATATGGAGTGTACATTGTACTAGAACCGGGCATAATCCTCTGCTACGGAGGTCATAGTATTTCGCTTGATCTCCTCACCCATCGTGGAAAATTTAACATCCTATAAGGTCGTCGTGAAATATATGGAAAATTTGATGAAGAAAATTACTTTAAATTCGATTTCTTCGTACTTATTTTAAAATTATTCTAACATAATATAAAATCGCCATCAAATTTTGTTACATAAGAACCATAACACTAGATTGGATATAAAGACCTACATAATAGGGTAAATATACTGAAATAAATGAGTGAATTATTAAACCCTTTCAGAACAATGTGTTGTCTGTTAGTAGCAAGGTTCTAGTAGTAACTGAAGGAAGGAAATTTAGTTTATCTTCTGATAGGAGGGAATGCCTTTGAGATCAAGTGAGCTCAATATGTGCAAAACATAACACAAGTTCAAAAAAATTGTTGTAAAGATTGGTATATTTAGAGTTTTAGAAAAACAAATCCTTAAACTCATTAAATCCGCCAAGAAATTTAAGATAAATATTTTTTTGTAATTGTCCCATATATTTTTTGAGTCAAAGAATCTATTATTTTTCTTTTAATAGTCCCATGTAAGCAAAAGGAGAAAATGCTTGGTAAGAAATGGAGCTTGAAGCCCGAAGATCGAAATATTTAGATTGTCTGTGTTACAGAAGTCCACAAAGCTTTCGTCTTTTTCATAAAATATACTTTGAACACAGAATAATCGATGCTTGGTGATAAATAATTCATGAAATTCCTTTAATATTGGAACTGGAAGATATTTAATGTATTTAGTAGAATTTAAGTCGCCTTCAATACAATCAGCAAAACCTATAACATATTGTTAAACTCTTAAAACAAATTGCAATGCGAAGACTTTGTACCTGAACCTGGTCTTGTAGAAATTTAATGTATCCCATGGCTTCCAGAAGAATGGGTGTCATATCGGTTTGCAAAATCAATATTAGGGCCATGAAATTAAACCTTCTGTGATACAAATTGATTCATAGACAACTACCAGATAGGTAAATTTTTCCATGAAATAAGCTATTCAAAGCTAAAAAGATTAAAATGTGCAAAAAGATTTGAGATTTCACCTTTCCAAACAACGAGAGTAGTTGTTGCAACGCTGTAATATGTTCACCTAGCTTCTCTTTGCGCACTTGCAACTATTAGAGAGAATTTGAGGTCAAAAATGGGCCTCAAAAGGACCAAAATGTACTATAAAAATCAACCAATTACATTCTAGTAGATGACATCATCCCCCATGGTTGAGGTGGCATTACATGAGTTAAGAATGTTTATTTGTCACATTTTCTATGGTGGATAAAAAACCATAGTTAACCAAGGTAGTGATACAAGTACTTTTAAATCGTA
>LPNX011173853.1:147580-174082 GCA_001517045.1 Pseudotsuga menziesii | reverse complement strand
ATCTTGGAAAATACATTTGCTCCTCTCATTTGATCAAAGAGGTCATCAATCCTAGGAAAAGGATATTTATTCTTCACAGTAACCTTGTTCAATTGTCTGTAATCGATACATAACCTAAGTGTACCATCTTTCTTCTTTACAAACAGAACTGGTGCTCCCCAAGGAGACACACTCGGCCAGATATAATTCTTTTCCAACAACTCTTGCAGTTGCATCTTCAACTCTAACATTTCCGGTATACTCATCCTGTAGGGTGCTTTGGACACTGGTGCTGCTCCTGGCACGAGTTCAATAGTGAAGTCAATGTCCCGCCTTGGAGGAAGCCCTGGAATATCATCAGGAAACACATCCTTGAATTCCTGTAACACATGATAGTCTTCCAACCTAGGAGTTTTATCTCCCATTTCCTCCAAAATATGAGCTGCATACAACTGGAAACCCTTCCTACAGAACTTCTTCAGCTGCATTGCTGAAACCTGCCTTACTGAAATCACCTTTGGAATACCTTTCACAACTACTAGGTTCCCTTCTTCATTCATGCATTCAAAATTCTTACGGTAACAATCAAGCTTCACCTGGTGAGCTTCTAACCAATCCATTCCAATGAGAACATCATAGGAACCAAGCGGTAGAACATTCAGATCTACACAAGTGACCAATCCATTCATGACCAATGGACATTTCTCTACCATTTCACTAACCTTTCTCTTAGTTCCAGTAGCTAGCTGAACTAACCAAGACTTCCTATGATTTACTTTCTTAAAAGCACAAATCTCCACTACTCTAGGAGTAATGTAACTGTGCATAGAACCAGGGTCAATCAAAATAGAAACAGATTGCTCGACAATCTTACCTGCTACTTCAACCACAATTGATTGGTGATCTGTCTGACGGTCCTCCAGTGCTGCATAAATCCTAGGGACTGCCCTTGCTACTTGACCCACTGTTTCTGCTTCTTGAACGTTATAAGCTGGCCTTGCACTCTCATTCTCGAGTGGACAATTTCTGCGCATGTGGGGTCCTCCACATTTCCAACATTGAAGTGGCCCTCCATTCTGCTGTGGATCTTTAGGCTTTTCTCCTATCACTCCAACTGGCTTACTCACAGCTTGGGATGGACGCTTCTGCTGATTCTTAAAGTTAGAAGGCTTAAAACCTTTCTTTCTTTGGTCAAACTTCTCATTCTCCTTGTCCTTCCATGCCTTATGGTAATCCGGCTTACCTTTGCTTTGCTCATAGCAATACTTAGCCTTCCTTATTGCTTCCTCAAGAGTTCTAGGTTATAAAACTCAATTCTATCTTTGTAATACTGAGGTAATCCACTCAGAAAATGCTGGACCTTCACTTTTTCATCTCTGATGTACCGGACATACCTCAACAGCTCCAAAAAATTATTTGCATACTCTTCCATGGTCCGCTGTCCCAATCTCAGCTCATGGAACTCCTTAATCTTGTCATCATAATATCTGTCAGAGAGGTATTTCTGCTTGAAATACTTCTTGAACTGTTTCCACTTAAGTCTCCTTTCACTGATCCTCTTTACTTGCTTGAATTTTTCCCACCAAATGGATGCTCTTCCATTTAGATTGAATATGGCAACTCTTGCCTTCATGTTCCCTGAGTAATCATGCACTTGAAAGTACTTCTTTATCCCAAGAAGCCAAGCTTCAACCTCTTGTCCATTCTTTACCTCACCATCAAATGTAGGAGGTTTAGCTTTCTTAAATTCATCCCGAGAGCGATCCCTATGGTGTCTCTTTCTTTTTATTTTATGAGAAGAAGAACTTGGATCCCCGCTGGATTCTTCAAAGTCAGATGATCCACTAGAAGTCCTTCTCCTTCTCCTAGTACTGCTCTTACTGCCTTCTGGTCTTGCTGTACCTCGTCCAGAGTCTATCTTTCTATGTAAGTCTGTCAAACTTTGCAACATAGCAGCATTCAACTGATGCTGCTCTTCTTGGGCTTTGATCAAGCTTCTCATGGTGGCTGCAACATCTGACGGTGTCTCTTGGAATCTCCTTCCATTAGACTCAATGTCATCATTTCTATTACGGACATTTTCTCCCATGGCATCTTACGCATGCTCATAAGAATCCCGAGCATCATATCCATCATGGGTTCTCATAACTGAACCACCACTTATTTATCAAAATGCACTACCTAGAATACTGCCCTTGAGGGTGACTATGACTCTGCAAATGTGTTAGTAACACAACTGTTAGCTGCATAACATTGATATAAACCAACATTGCTTACCTTTTCTCGGAAAAATCATAATACAAATTTTTTTCCGAAACATAATTTTTTTGTTGTTGTAAATCTATGTTTTCGCGCAATCTGGCGCATGAAATCGCTGCCACTTTTCTCCTTTTCAGCTCTGAAAATCCACTGAAAAATAGCTACAAATCCCACTGAAAAACAACCAAAATCTGCTGGGGAAATCCCACGGAAAACTCAAATTTTCCTTATGCAGAATCAACTCTCATTTCCACTATTGATCCGACGTTTCGGCAGTCAAAACAACTAACTTCTCCGCTGTTCATTGGCTATCGAAACAACTAGCTTCTTCCGCTGTATCGGTGGTCGGAACAACTAAATTTTTTCGACGTTTCGGGCCGATCCTCCTCTGGCTTCCGACGTATCGGAGGACTGATCCTCTAATTTTCTCCGACGTGTCGGCGGTCCAATCCTCTAAAGTTTTCCAACGTTTTCTGTACTTAGAAAATTTTCGGAAATCTTTCCTCTTCCTTCTGCCGCCGCATCGACAACCTCATATTCTATTTTGCTCCGATACTTGCCGCCGTATCGACTACTCAAACAACTAAATTTTGCCGACAGCATCAGATGTCCTTTCGGCTAACTCAGCCGACGTATCGGCTGTCGGGTGCACTGTTCATCGGGAGGATAGTTCGCTAAACAGCCGCAACGGGGGGTAGTGATCTCACTACAGGTTCCGCAGACCATAACTCATCGGCTGTCGGAAACTCTATCCACTAACTTCATCCAACGTCCTTATACTTAAACAAAATCTTCAAATTCCCTTTTCATCGGCGATCGGATCCACTATCCTTTGGAAGGATAGTCCATTAGACAGCCGCAACGGCGGATTTTCAATCCACTAACCATCGCCAATGGCTAACGACTCTAGGACTTAGAAAAATTTCCGAATTTTTCCCTTTTGTCTTCCTCTTCACCGCTTCACCACTTGATCGGCTCAACTTTCTTCTTTTCGTCAGCAAAATAGTTCCATCAGCAGCCGCAACGGCGGAACATGATCTTCGATCTTCTTCCGATCGGCGAGACAACCTGATTGGTATCGGCAGTCTTTTCTCGTCGGAAGTCTAGTGCTCTAGACTTCTACAACGGCGGGCGTACGAACCATTATCTTCTTCCGATAGCCAACGATTTCTATACTTAGAAAATTTTTTCGAACTTTCTTCATGGCGTCGGTGGTCGGAGGCCTTATCCGTCGGACGTGTAGTCGTTTACCCGTCCGCAACAGTGGGTGCTCGATCAACTATTTTCCGCCGACAGACGTCAAATTACTTAGAAAATTTTCCACGATTTTCTTTCCAACTGTGCCCCGTTGGGCATGCTTCCACCTAGCTCTTCCGCTACATCAGAAGTCTTTCCCACTAGCTCTTCCGCTACATCGGAAGTATTTCCCACTAACTCTTCCGATGATCCGACAGTTCAAACACATACGGATTTTTTTTTTGGTTGAATTTTCCAGTCATTCCCTGATTTCTGTTGGGCAGAAAGAAATACTGCTTCTGTCCCTGTATCTTCATGGTCCATTCAGGCCCATGCTGCAACATGAGCTCTGATACCACACTGTCACGTCCCTGTCCCTCCGACCGGTGAAGAGGACGCGACCATGGCGTTAACCATCCGGGCAACCAGCCCCATGAACATGTGAATTCATAAAAATGCTAAAACGCTGAAAGAAAATGCTGATAACGGGATGCATTGAAGTAGAACATGCACACATGAACATTTATCATGCACAGATGCAAATATTTATCATACGCAGCAGAAACAACACACATTCATACAAGCATTCATTCAACATGTTCATCATGATCATTAACAGAAAATATGGTTGCAGAAGTAAAATGAGCAAGATCACTTATCTTATGAAGAAGTTGTTCCGCAACCAGCTACGTCGCTGCAATGTTCCACCCAACCATAGGCCAGCGTGCTCCTTAATCTCTCAGCGACGTTGCCACCCCCGAGCTGGGCATGACTCTCCAAGGAATAAGGGAACAAGCAGGCTTACACATATCCAAGGATATACAAAGCATAGCCAAGCCAACACAGTTGGGTTTATCAGGCCATCAAGGAGTTGGGGAAGGCTAAATGCTAAGCTGGTGAGCTCATTACAGAGCCAAGAACACCTACACCAGAACTAGCCTGGCTTCTAAGAGACCCACACACACCCTACACAAGGAATCAGTCCCTTCTCTGCTACATAGTCCCTCAGGCCCTGCATTCCCTTCCAGTGCTATTCAGGGGTTGTGGAGAAGAAAGCCAGCCCTCCAGCTCTGTCTGTGTCGTTTCTAGCCACCAGGTTTATCAAGCAAACCAAGCCCCCATCCCTTCTCCCTACACAGTCCAAAGACCAACCATTGCACGCAGGCAATTAATCAGTTATTAGCTTAAACAGGGAAGACGACTCCAAACAATCTACAACAGCCACAAAGCGTAACAACAAACACGGCTCATGGCATGGGGAAAACAACCGTCCCGAAACGTATCAGTGAGCACAACTCACAACATGGGGAAACAACAGCCTCTCCTTGGGCAACGAAGCCACGAGGGAGACTTACCCAGACCCCGCTGGAGAATAAATTAAATCTCCCATCCTAGGCGTGAAATGAATAGACTCCCATCCCCAAAACATAAAGATGACCACAACAATCACAACAAATCTTGAGGAGAACAGCAACGACCATAACTCACGGGAAGAAAAATAGTTCCAATCTTAACATTAAAATGACAGTAAATTATACGGCCATACGAATCTGTGAGGAGTTCATACAGCCGAAAACGTGGGTGGCCCTTCACCAGAAAACTATGGATGAAAGAGCACGGCTCCCAGCTCGCTGCATGAGTCGAAACCCTGGGGAAAATCCTGTGTGTGAAAAATAATGAGCAGACAACGATCCCTGCGTGAGGATGAATAGCTATACCTCTGCGTGTGGGTGAACAGACAACCGGAAGTGCGTGAATGTCTCAGCACTGTCGTGGAAAAAAAAGAGTGGAATGATGGAGTGCTCGCTTCCTTTTCCCCAACGTGAGGTTCATTGCTGGTGGAGTGTGCGGGTGGGCAAGGACTGGCAATCCTGCCACCCCCACTCCCAAAACAATAACTGCCTCAACTAACAACAACAGTTATTAATTGTGGTGGTTGGATAAGACAAGGTGGTGACACATGGGTTTTCTCATGGCTCAAGGTTTGACAATTTCCCCACCCTTATCCTTGTGAAAATCATGCCCCTTCTCAATTTAGTTGCCGCGATCGTAGCTGGTCGGGTTCATTTTAATTAAAGATGCATATGTACATGATGACAAGACTTAATATCTATGCCGCATGCCCCGATACACCATCGGTGACAATTTCAACCTGAAACATAGCATAACCAATCAATGGTGGGGCCTTGGCCTTTAGCTCCACACCATGATCATTTACAATATATACATCATATACATCTAATGCAATGGGGTCAAAACCGGGGTGTTACAGGAAACCCAGTTCTTACATAGAAGATCTCCTATGGCTTGGGATGACCACAACAGACATGATGACACCATAAATAAACCCACTTCTAATCATGCTAAACATACAAGCGGAACTAAGACTAAGGGACCAAGGGGGCATACCTTATTCCGGACGTTTGAAGTAGATCCCCGTTGCGCTTTCAATCAAGTTTGTACCTACAAGCATGATATATGTAAAGTGTTAGAATCTAATCTAGCATGATATATTCCAATATATAGTCAAAGTAATTACAACCATGGATATAAAATATTTATAATTACACATGCAATGGGAGAGAAATGGATATTTCTATTAATATGAATAGAGATAAAGATGACAAACTTTGTCGGCACCTCGTCGAAATCGAGAAACTGAGTCCCTCCACCTGGACCTCCACCACTTCAATCCTCCATACAAAGGAAAGCTCACAAAGCTCAAAGCAAGCTTGGGAAATAAAACTAATGGATGCTTCAAGGACAAAAGGATGCAGACTCAAGTATATAAGAACGGGGCACAATTTCACTATAATGTATTTGCTATCAAAGTTCTCCTCCCTAATTCTTCAGAGTATCTCAATATATAGCCCTTCAATAGGAGGTGAAGGGTCGAAGTGGAGCGTTTCCTGACAAATAGAAGGCCAATAGACAAGTCCTTCGTTACTTAGTGGGAGGGAATTCCAAATATTTTTTTGTTTTTGAGCACATTTCTCGATGTACGTGGGTGACAATGGTGCAAGCTGCGTATACATGGGTTGTAAACTTGTGACCTGCGTATATATATATAAGTGTATTTTAAGGGGTTCCACTAGAGCATCAGGGTCATAATGAGAAAACATGGGTAAATTGAGTTTGCATAGGGATAGGGATAGGCCATCAAAGCATGGTGTATTAGGTGTGACAAATCACGCTATAACACCAGTGATAGTGGGTACCCATGGGGTGGGCCTCCAACTATAGAGGGAAAATTCTTTGCATGTTGAAGCATAAATGTTATGTGATATATTATTAACCATGGTCAATCGAGATGTAAAGCTATTAAGTCTCCACTAGATACTAACCACCTCTACATGGAATTACTTTAGCACATGACTATATGGTCTGAGAGTAATATAATATTTTATCATAACATGTGACAATTCTTCTGAGTATAATATGATATGATAGATTATTAAAGTTAACACATCTAGACCATACAATAAGATAAAAGATAAAGAGATAAGCATAGAGAAAGAGAGAAGTTGAATTGCCTAAAGATGACTAAGTGAACTCGAGTTGTTGAGATTCAGTTAAAGCCTCAATGTGTGCTTCAGTTAATTAAAGAACTCATTGTGATCCCTCCAATGTAAATCAATCAACATGATTCAATTAATAAAAGTCAACTAAGTGTTATGAAATATGGACTAGTTAACTAAAGTATTTATATTTTAGTTAAACTAAAAGACAACACTTAAGTTAATCAAAATACAACACTTCAATTATAAATTGTTTGCATGACGACACTTGAGTTACGACACATTGACACTTATGTTAGCCTATTAGCTAAGTGATCATACCTTCCGTTGAATGGTAAGTTCACTATAGAGTTAGTTAAGCCTCATTTAATGTCAATGATGAAAGGCAAGGAACATATGTTATGCATGATGAAGAATCCAATGCATTGGATACATTATCAAGGAAGCAATTCGTTATTCCCTACATGTGGTGCACCGGTGGCATTCAACCATTCACTATAGATTGCATGGCTGTGTTTTTGGCTTGTTATTAATGTGTTGGGCACATGGCAAGTTGATATAGTTTATCTCTATTTTCTATTGCTCTGTGTTCTCCCTTATCAGGAAATATGCTATTGTGTAAAAATTATTCTCTCTGGTCTATTATATTATACTCTGAAGAATTGGTGGGTTTCTCATCCTCATTATTTTGATGGTTTTCCCAGGGTACATATTTTGTTGTGGATGAATGATTTGTGTGATTGAATGATTTAGTGATTCATATGTTTAGTATTTCATTGATAAAAATTTTAAAGTTCAAATCTCTTTATATTTTCTCAAAAATCAACATGGTTTCAAATATTAGGGCGTGAAGGAGCTTAGTTGCACAAGAAACTAGAATCCTACGTAGATCTTAAGGAGTTGAGAAAATTGTTTGAGAGCCATGACATCAATATACATTCGATTGAAAGACCATCTTGATGGCACTTCCAATTTCAACACTTGGAGGGAGAGGGTATTGAACATTCTTGAGGAACATGACCTATATGGCTATGTTTCCATAGTGGGGGAAGAGCCTACAACCAATGCAAAGTGAATCAACTTTAAGAAGAATCAAGCTAAGTTCAAAAGGATTATATATGATTTAGTTAAAGGCAATTTTCATGTACGCGATCACTCCTTTGAAGACTGCTAAGGAATGCTTTCATACATTGACGGACCTATATGAGAAGAAGATCCTAAGTCAAAAGAGGGTTTTGAAGAATAAGATCCGGAACCTAATGATGGTGAAGGATGAGACTGTGACATCATTCTTACCCAATATCTCTTAGGTAAGAGATCAACTTGCTAGCATTGGAGTATTGACAGATGAAGATGATATTATCCAAACCGCTATTGATGGTCTCTCATCCGCATGGGAGACATTCTTGGATGCGGTAAATGTATGAGAGGAGAAACCTAAATTAGAGAGGTTGTGGTATGACTTCCTCTAATAGGAGGGTTGAATCCATATCAAGTCAACGTGCACCAAGAATAAATATTTCCCTCACAACAAGAATGAAGAAAGGGAGGAAACCATTCGCTCCAAAGAACTTCTTTCATTCAAAGAAGAAAGCGGTCAATAAATAATTATACAAGTCAAAGGTTCAATGCTTCTATTGTCAAAAGAAGGGCCATTATGCAAGGGAGTGTGATGCAAAGAAAAAGGGTAAAGAATGGTTTCATGCTTCTACTGCTATAGAAGATGAAACTACTCAGAAGAACTTATCCGAAGAAAAATATGATGGCCGTCGGAAGGAGTATTTACTATAGTGCAGAAGAGAATTTGATCCAATTTGCATGGGACCCTAATTTCGCATGCAAAGACTCGCTACTTCCTACATACACTCAAATTTTCAAGTGAAGAAATAAGATCAAGACTGAGGGACTCCATAAATATCTGCAAGGAAGTAGAGATCAAGAGGGAGCCCACACAAAACAATAAAAGATATGTATTTGTTTTTCATATGCTTTTATAAATCATATCTAAATGGTTTTGAATATGTTTCATTACTGTTATATAGATATCTGTATTCCTAGAATTAGCAAGGATGTTATGGTATAACATGATTAAATCATATGTTATAATCTTTCTTTTATTGACAAAAAGTAAAACTTGTGAAGTACATGTTATGATTAAGAAAAGAAGAATATAGGGATGCATAAATTTTCATGATATATGAATGGGGTTATGGTGAAACATTGATTAATATATGTACATAACTATGTAAACCTTTTCTAATGCATTGAAGTATTCATATGAATGAATTTTGTAGTTATGCATTATTTCTAACCATTAGAATAAATTTGGTGTGTAGGGAAAAACCATATGCCATGAACTACAAGCAAAATATGACATCTATTTCATATGGAGTCATTTTGATGGCTGATCCTGAAAGAGAGCAGGAAGCTTCTAGGAGGAGATAAGGAGGTTCATATTTTTCTATCAAAAGTAGCCAAAATATAAGCCCTAATATTATTATGGAAGATAATACTTCTAAAGATATTTTCTATCATATTTACATCCATGCAATCGAAAGAGCTTCAGTATGTTACAGACATGGAGGATCATGATACATTCATGATGAAGGACCCATATTCTTGTTCTCCTCATCCAAATATTGAGAGGGATAAACTAGATTCGCTTGCTCTTGAAGAACTAGTAAAACTAGTTGATGTACCTCTTGCTAAGAGAAGACTTGTATGGTGCTCATATTCAGAAAGAAGCATATCATTGTGTTCAAGATTCTTGCCATAATTTTTGGGATTAGAGGTGTGGCATAAACAAGACAAGATTTTCCTCAATTAAGGAAAATGTGCAGTAGAGAGCGTGAAGAGTTTTAGGATGTACTGTAAGTCCATGACCACACATATGATGATGAATCTGACGCTGATACTTTTTTTTCAGATTTGCAGGATCTCAAATATAGTTGAGATGTTCCTGGTTAGAACTAGACTGGATATATGCTTTGCATTCAGTATATAACATGTACAACAAAGCATGTTTTATGGTACCTTTATTAAGGTATGAGTGGATATGAACTCAGATACATATCGTAGAGTTATATCTAAGACATGGTGTAGATAGGAGCAGCGTAACTCCACTACATATTCACAGATGAGCATTTTGTCGATATACTAACTAAGCCTCTATCCAAAGTAAAGTTGAGCACTTCCGGGACAAGATTGGTGTAGTGGAGAAAGACTCCTCTAGTTGAAGAGAGAGTATTGACGTGTTTCCGTAGAGATAAATAGATAAATTCCCCACTAGTTAGTCATGTAAGATATGACTTAAGAGTTCTCCTGTCACATGCCCCAAATTTTGCAAAAACAATATTATCTTATTTGATTTTATTTGAGGACAATATGTTAAATTTTATGCTAAGTTGTAATTGATGACTTGGCGGAGTCAAGGATATTTAATGTAATTCTAAATATTTTAATTATAAATAAATAAAGGTGGAGACAACAACTTAGGAGAGTTGTTAAAAGAGTGTTTACTGGTCAAATTGGTGGAGGAGACTGGGTGGAGAGCAAACATACATGTGGCGGCATCCTCAAACCACTTCCAACTGTTGCAGGTGGCAACCTCCCTACATTTGGGGTCATGATTCCCCAAGAAAGTGGAATCAAAGTAGGTGGCTCAATCAATGACAACTGACCCAAAAGACCTAGGCAATCTTTATAAAAATGCCCATTGAAGAGAGTTGAGGCTGCTCATTCTAGAGAAGTGATCATTCAGGTGAATGTACTTCAGAGAAATTCAATGAAAGGGAATCGTGGAAAGAGTTTGAGGGGATAACTGCTAAGTGATCTAGTGCAGATTTTTAGCTGAAGGATCTTACTGCTAAGTGCAGAGCGTATTACTGAGTCATTGGACTAGTCTATTGTTTGCATGCACCACTAGTTCTCATCCAAGAAGACCAGGAACAGGCTCAGGGGTCCTGAGGAAGCGTTGTTTGAGCGCTCTCCAGGAGTTGGTAGGGAGGAACGACCTCCTAATGCTATTGTTGTCTATCCTAATCAGGTTCTAAATTATTTTGTTTTACTGTGTTAGATAGTTAAATCTGAATCTGACTGTAAATGAATGTTAAATATTTAGTTGTAAAATGTTAGAGTTAGTAATCTTTTAGACCATTGAAGAAATAAATCTAAAATAGTAATGTGTTAAGATGTGAAAATAAATATAATCTGTGTTTTTCCACACCTGGAAGGACTAGGCCGTACTCCAGCACAGACAGAGTATTTAAAGTAGATGAAGAAAATGATAAGAGACTGAATTGAATAGATGTGGTTCTGCATTTTATAATAGCAGAGTAATTTATTTCAGTATGTAGGTTATTATTAAAAAGAACAATAATCTAGTTATCTATGTTTATTGTTTTACAAGCTTATTTATGTAAATGTACTGGAAAAGAAATAGCAGTAATCTAGTACAGGTAGAAGGATTATTATGTTAAGAAAATACCCTAGTAGATAAGATGTTGTGTTTACATACAATAGCTTATTCTTTTCTTTTCTTTTTTCTAGTTAAAACATGCTGGAGGTTAAACTGTGTTATGTTACATATATATTCCTTTGTGTTTATTTAGTAACTATTTGCAAATGCAGTAGAAATATCATAGTCAAGCTACTTTGTTACATTCAGTTCAATAAAGAAATAAACTACAAATACTTAGTTTTATTTACTAATAATATCAACTAAACTAAGTCTAACAAATACTATAAACCAAGTAGGGTGTTATTAAAGTATTTAAATTATAAAGAATAAAGTAGGTTACAGAGTCTATGCATATCTTTTCAAAGAACTCTGAGTAAACTCTATCTGTCATTTATTAAATAAAAACAATAAGAATATGATAATAATTGACATAAAAATAAATATCTATTTATGAAAATAACTGTTTTAAATTTAACAAACAGGTTATACCTGTAAAGGTAAACTACAGGGTCGAAACCCTAAACCAATATTATTTTTACAGATGACAAACATTTAATCTATAATCCAATTACTTGGATTATTTTATTAATAAACAATTACACTAATATAAACTGTTTACAGTCCATTAAGGACAAATGAAAAGACAAATGTAATGTTACAACTGGAAATTTTCACAACACACCTGTAACACTAATTAAAACAAATTTAACAAGTAACAGAACCTATTAAAAATAAATTGAAAGATTTATTTAAACAAGGGTTTCATTCAGGAAAACCCTAGCTCGTATTTTCAGAGCAATAAGTAAATATTACAAATACACTATGACTGAGTTACAGTCCTAAAATAAATAACCATATTATATATACAAAATATAATAGACAATCAATTCTTTATTCACAGTCGAATAGGGTAAAACCCTAAGTTACACAGAGTCACAAAAAATAGTATTACTGTAAGCGAGTCCGAGCTCGAAAGAAGTTTAAAAAAAAACATTGTATTGCATTGACAGGCCGTAAGGCTAGGATTTAAAACTATTTACAACAACCAACTCATGGCCGAGACTACCCATCGACTTAGCGAGGGTTTGAAGACATATTAAAACCAACAACAACCTTTAAAAAGAAACTGCATAGCTAATGGCGAAGCTGGACAAGCTTCCAAGCTTAGGGTTTCCCCATCGACAACCCTGCTACAAGTAGGGTAAGAACCCGTTCGTTGAACATAGGGATTACCAGATTGAAGCCACGACCTTCAAATATATCCAGCATATTCTTCTTCACGGTTGGCAAACGTAGTCTCAAGTTCCTGCAAGGAGATTTCAATACAGTGTGTTAATTACGAAACTCTTAAAATATTGTAAACCCTACTGTAAAAACAACCATGATGTAAATATTCTATGTTGAAAATAACACTAAATAATTACCTTAAATAAGAATGTCGAACAGTCTAATGGAGAGATTGTCACTAACTGCAAACTGCTCATATGAATCTCCAAACCCTACGACAACGAAGGAGCACAACCAACAGCAGTGAAGCCTCAGCTTCGCACAGTGGTGACAGGCCATGGAGAAAAGCAAAATGGCGTTATAGACAGGCCACAAGCCAAGAGCAAACGAAACCAACAAACTCTTGCAGAGTAAAAACCCACAGTTACAACGAAATGGCAACAAGACTGAACACCGGAGGCTACAACAACGTAAACTTAAGCGTTGGAGTGAGATAGAATAGGGAGAACACTCATGGCCGCCATGAGACCTTGCAGAACATCCCGAAGGCCAGCGTGAACATCGAAGGGAAAATGACAAAGCGTTTAGGGTTACAAGATTTATATACCACCAATACATGGCCAGGAGGTGACCACGTGCCCTCAAATATTCCAACCATGCGTGGGTCGATTCAATAGTTCACATGCGTTCCAATAATTCCAATTATTTAAAAAACGATTCTTATCAAAACGATGCATGAACTATAATGTGTGCCTTAATACATCACATCGTAAATCATATGTAAGTTTATCATAATGTTTGTTAGCCTGACTTTGGGCGTTGGGTAAAACAACATTATATTAATGTTGACCCAATGAAAAGTGATAATCACTTAATAATTGGTTAACCCTAAAAACAATCATGCTTAGAACCTTTTAAACTATAAGTAGATTTTTATGCTTATATGCATTGTTGAATATGCATGTTTATAACCCTTTTAAAACCAACAATTCGAATGGTAATAAATTTTAAAGTTGGGTGGCATAGTAAAAGAATATATTCATGAATTTCTTTTACAAAGTTCAATTTTGGTTTAAACTTTCATAGACACTAGTTGCTTCTCAACTTGTCAATTGCTAGTAATTTACCATGAATATTTATTTGGTAAGATAATTGTGTGATTATACAAGATAACTTGTACTTAGCATAGGGTAGAAATTTGTTCATAGTAGAAGGATATACCATAATAGCCATTATGGACATTAACTTAATGTAAGAAATACGTTATGGTAATAATAAGAATTACAATGATATAACCTTACTCAAGTCCTTATTCTTTGGAACAATATTGATTGACTTAGATTTAAGAAGTAAAGGCAAATCGTTTTCCATGTGAAACGATGCAGTTGATTTTACACTAATCAAGCTTATAATTTCAAGAAGTTTAACAGGCAGTGAGTTTCCCTACAGAATATAAATATCGATCAGCTTGGTACTCAAGTAAATAATATGATAAGGTATATGATACAATAGTACATGCAGTACAACATTGACGAGAAAGCTAATAACCTATTAATGAGCAACTGAGTTGTACATATAAGTAATAGGTTGATACCTACCATAACTAGTAAGTTAAAAATGAAATTGAATTTTATATTCTAATGAGAATCTTACTATCAGTATTGATAGAAACTCTTCTATGTATAAAAACAAATAGTACGTATAAGTGTAACAATGGAAGTTAAGCATGTTAAAATAAAAATGAATATACGACAAACATTAGAGGAAATTTGGGGTCTAAAATGGGCCTTATAAGAAAATGCGCCAACAATAAATGTTGTGAATTGGAATTCAAGAACCAATAGAATTTCAATAAAATGAGTCAACCATAATGGTTGAATTGACATATATGTCATAAAAGAAAACTACTTTTTTTGTTCGTATTTTCGATATATCTTCGTGTGTTTTTACTCAAATTTCAAGCAAGAGAGTTCGTTGGATGCGGAATTTAATTTTGCATCCAATGAGAACCCACACTGCATACTTTTGATGAACCCCCATACCCCAAAAATAAGAAATACTTGAAAAAAACATGATGATGATGTCATCGTCATGTTTTTTTAGGTATTTCTTGTTTTTGGGGTAGCAGGGTTTGTCAAAAGTATGAAATGTGGGTACTCGTTGGATGCGGAATTAAATTCTGCATCCAACAAGCTCTCCTTCTCGAAATTTGAATTAAAACACATGGAGATATGTCGAAAATACGAACAAAAAAAAGTAGCTTTTTTCATTCTTCCTGCAAAATTAATAACTATTATTTTATTATTTTCCTTAGGAGGCCCATTTTAGACCTCAAATTTCCTCTAATGGATTACAAACTTAAAGTCCACAATAAGTATCTTTAGTGTCACTAAGTTTGATAAAGAAAGGAACTCGTTTATCGGAATTTTGCTTACAAGAAAAACTGGAGAAAATAAACTACTTTACCTCATTAAAGTTGCTTGGAATTTACCAGCTTATTTTACTAAGCATATTAATTGCAATTAGAAACACTTCTTGATACTTTATGAATTTAAAACATCTACTTGTTCGATCATACCTATAAACCTGTAAGAACCAGTAATCTTTCTGCATTAGCATAAATGCTAAGTAAGCTCAGGATTCAAAGTTAGATTCCACCTACTTGCCATAAAGAAGACTCATCGGTAACCGAAAGAAAACAATATGCAAGTAAATATTTTCATGTTACGAAAAGGAAACTGTTTTAGTTAATGTAATTTAAAAATGTGTAATACTAATCGTTGGTCTGTTTCTTTTTCCGCTAAGCTTTAATTGTTAGTAAACCGTATATCCAACATTTTATGTTATCTCAAAATTTTAAATTTTTGTGAAAATTTGGGGTTTTGACATCTCCCCACCGGTAACCCATCCAATAATACATGAATCCGACACCAATCAAGCCATGCAATAGTATATAGCTTCGATTAGCTATGTAGTGGGGCATGGATCAGATAAGACATGGAATAGATAAAGCCACTAAGTTTTACATAGCTTAGATAATTAATGATGCATGACTTAGATAGCCAAGGGCTGAAGTATCTCTTGTGGAATGAATCAACATAAGTAGAGACATAGTCAACGTCTCCAAGACTACCAGGTACTCGAGAAGAGTTATAGTTTGGATTGTTGGGGAGCAGTCAAACCAATTGGAGAGGTCATTAGCCATACAGTTGCAGGATAGTGGTGGTCATTCCTTGGAGAACATCATAGAGAATGGTAAGCTCATAGAGAACTTCTCCAGACAGTAAAAGATTCTAGAAGTCAACAAGTGTTAAAGATTGACAAAAGGAAAGATGGGATTTCTTTTCTTCTGCAAAGATATTACACATTTAATGTGTTGTAAGATTTTATATATGATGGAATTCAAATCCATGTATTCTAGTTTAGGGAAACTATTATATGTTGTGATATCCGACTATTGTTTTAATCCATAGATTACCTATGTTTGTTATGACTAGTAATACAAAAGAAAAAAGTGCATTGCGTATAGCATTACATGCTGAGAAGTAGTGTAGCTTGGGAAGCTACTTGCTATCTTAAAAGTTTGAGTCTAGGATTTCCAAAAACTCTATGTTTTGAGATAAAACACATTGAGATGAAGTTTCACTTCATCGGAGACATGGTCCAGTAAGGTAAGAATTCAGTACACTTCTACTAAAGAGAATATTGCAAGAATGTAGATGTGTTAACAAATCCTCTATTTGTGACGAAATATAGGTACTTATGAGATAAGCTTGGTATGGAAGAGAATGCCTCCCTTGCCGAGAGGGAGTGTTAAATGTATAGAATCATGAGTCATTCTCCAAGCCAATCTTGTGCAACTAGGATTGGGTCTCATGTGTTGAGGTAGAGAGACTAAGTTAGACTTAGTAACTTGGAGTAGATCCATTAGGGTGAACCTAAGGATGACTAAGCCTTTAGTCATA
Source organism: Pseudotsuga menziesii (assembly GCA_001517045.1). NCBI lineage: Eukaryota > Viridiplantae > Streptophyta > Pinopsida > Pinales > Pinaceae > Pseudotsuga > Pseudotsuga menziesii. The sequence goes on along the minus strand of LPNX011173853.1, from coordinate 157,439 downwards.
AATTCTATTCCGCATGTGTTGAGGTAGATATTTTTATTTATCAAGGTTATGATATTGTAAAGTCTTGGCGAACAAGGCTTCAGACTTGTGAGTAATATCAAGTCATGATTCCCATATGGGTGGACCTCTAGTTATAGAGGTGTATTGGTGAGTACATCAAATCAGACTTGTGAGTAACATCAAGTTGGACTTGTGAGTAATATCAAGTCATGATTCTCATGTGCACACCTAGTGATAGTGGGTACCCATGGGGTGGGCCTCCAGTTATAGAGGTAAAATTCTTTATATGTTGAAGCATAAATGTTATGTGATATATTACTAACCATGGTCATTAGAGATGGATAAAACTATTAAGTATCCTCTAGAGTGAATTACTTTAGCATATGACTATATGGTCCGAGAGTAATATAATATGATCATAGCATGTGACAATTCTTCTAAGTATAATATGATATTATATATTATTACAGTTAACACATCTAGACCATGCAATAAGATAAAATATAAAGAGATAAGCTTAGAGAAAGAGAGAAGTTAATTTTCCTAAAGATGACTAAGCTAACTCGATTTATTGAGCTTCAGATAAAGCCTCAATGCGTGTTTCAGTTAATTAAAGAACTCATAGTGATCACTCATGTGTAAATTAATCAACATGATTTAGTTAATAAAATTTAACTGAGTGTTAAGAAATATGGACTATTTAATTAAAGTATTTATACTTTAGTTAAACTAAAAAACAACACTTAAGTTAATCAAAAGACGACACTTCAATTATAAAGTGTTTGCATGATGACACTTGAGTTAAATCATAATGAAACTTATGTTAACTTGTTAACTAGGTGATCATACATTCAATTATATGGCGAGTTCACTTTGGAGTCAATCAAGCCTCAGTTAATGTCAAATATGAAAGGAAAGGCGCATATGCTATTCATGATGAAGAATCCAATGTACCAAATTTATTATTAAGGAAGCGATTCACTATTCTTTGCATGTAGTGCACTAGCGGCATGTAACCATTCACTATATTTTTCATGGTTGTGTTTCTGGATTGTTATTAATGTGTCGGGAACATGGCAAGTTGATACATTTGATCTCTATTCCTTATTTATCCATGTTCTCTCTTATCGAGCAATATGCTATCGTGTAAAAGTCATTCTCTTTGATCTATCATATCATACTCTGAATAATTACTAGGTTTTTCATTCTCTTCATTTTGAGGATTTTCCTAGGGTACATCTTCTGTTATGGATGAATGATTTGTGTGATTGAATGATTCAGTTATTCATATGTTCAATATTTCATTGATAAAAAGTTTTAAAGTTCAAAGCTCTTTATATTTGCACAAAAATCAACAAAAAAACACATTGCGTCAATAAAACATTGGAAACACCTACACTTAATAAACACAAATACTATGAAATTACCAAACCCTTGTACATCTGAACCTAGCTCAAAAGAATATCACATAACCCCTAATTTTGAATACCCTTTAAATATGGGACGTACACTTAAAATAAACAAAAATTATAAACACCATATTTTTGACATAATTCTTTATAACTGTTGGGAAACTAAATAATTATTCCTTTATATTGAAAATTTTAAGAAGGCGGCAAGCACAATGTATAGGAGTAAACTTTCTACCCGACCATTTGCACCGATCAGACGACTAGCAACGCGTGATGTGACAGCTCACGCGAGCCAGGTCATCCGATCGGTGCAAATGGTCGGGTAAGTAGTTACTCCCAATGTATAGCTCGAACGATAATTCTGAGTCGGGTTAGAATTTTAAATCCAATCTACGTTCAACCATTTTTTAAAGTGTTTTCAACATTTAAATAATAAATATTTGTACTGCTTTATTTTAGTTTAACAATATATTTGATTGAATCACCTCGTACTCTCCACACTAATGTGGCAATAATATCCCACATCGTGCTCTCCACACTAATTAATGCATATGAAAAGTATTTGTTATTAAATCATAACGATTTGATGACAACCCACCAACATTCCATGTCCTTGTGAAGTCGAATTAAAAAATTAACGAAGTTGTCCATATCAAATCAAAGTAAAGGTATTAACTAAGTTGTAACAGTCTTTCCCGCTTTAATGATTTTCTCTATGAACTCTTACACGCCAATGAAGATGAGGATTTTTAATGGTGTTTGAACCAAAATTTTGATTTGCATTGAAGTGGTCTAAATTCCATGTTAGAAGCTAAAATAGTGTAAGATAGTAATTGTACTTTGAAATAAACACAAAACGTGGTTTCAAATGGTTTTTTTCCTTGAGTCTCACTTTTATTTGATCTCATCATTGAGGTATTACGTGTATTTGGCAGATTTAACCAGAGAAATGACTCTCAAAACTTAACCCATTAGTTCATGTCCGCATCTATTAAGCTATAAATATGGCGTCCCAATAAAATATTTAAACATAGGAATATATTTTCTGTACGCATGAAGTATATACAATCTAATATATATCCATTCTAATTAGAATGGTTGAGGTTGTATATGCAAAGGGTATAGAGTCATTCAATGAAGAAATCGTTGAAGTGGGGAGGAGCATTCACTAAGACCATCACCCAAAATTCATATACACAACCAACTGCCATAAGTCTCCAGGACCATCACCCAATATTCATCTGCACAACATTATTTCTTTAAATGACAACCACATGTCCATGTTTTCAGTACTGTGCAGGTGAGGTGGGGCACTTCTCTCAACTCATGCCCATGATTGGAGTACTAGGAAGGTGAGTTTTGGTTCTAATTTTAACATATGTCAAGCACTAACTTTTTATCTTCCACCATCTTCAAGCACTCAAGTGATTCTATGAGCAACTTCTACCTATTCATCATCGATGCAAGATACTACAAGACTATTTGGTGAAAATAATGTAAGTGGAGACTTTGAAGTTGCGACAGAGAAAAATAGAGGAAATTTTCATGTAGAAACTCCCTCTATGAATCCAAGCAATTTAGCTTCCATCCATCATAGTGTAGCATATTAGGGCATGATTATGCAAGGAATATCTTTATTCTTCCATCATTGAATTGGAGGAGAGACAATAGTTATGGTCAATGCACAAGAAGGAAATTGGTTGGAGACTGAATCAACTTGAGCAGTAGCTTGAAGCTGAGAATCCAAGGTGGATTTATTTTTGGTCACCCTTCTTCATTTTGGGTTAGCCTTCTTGCTTTCATGGTAACTAGGTATTAGAGTCCAATTGATCAACATAGTTTATGGTTTCAACCTAATGGCTACTGCAAAATGTTGCATGCAAATAGAAATTCAAGTTTTTAAAGTCAAAAGGAGTAGCACCCGCATTAGAATCAAAAGAACCAATAGCATTGGAAATGATAGAAGCACCCACAGAGGTAAAGACAAAGGAAAAGGAGCAAGCAACCATTGACTTCGTCGACCCAATGCCATAATCAAGTGTACCCACAACATTTTCAATTTTCTTTACATGATATAACTCTTCTATGTTTTTATTAAAACATGATCGCAAATCTCCACACACACACACACACACACACACACACACACATAAAGGCTTCCAAAGCCATTTTCATGTACGCTACCACCTCTTCTCAACAATCAATAAATTTCACAGGATTTGAGCACAAGTCCTTAAATATAATTTATCATTTTAAATTAGCTACAAGAAAATCATTATCTAGACCAACTCCATTATATTAGCACAACGATAGAGTGACCTCAAAAACAATTTCAGAAATTGATCCCAAACCAATTCCCTATTTGAGATCAATGCCAATTTTTTTAGTTTTACAGCCACGATATTTCCCCTCCTTAAATAATGAATTAGAATCTGGGTTTGTTGAGTTCTGAGTAGGAGGAATTGTGGTGCAGTGGTGTATAAAAGAACCAAAAGAACTTGATGACATGTTACAATTCTCATTGGATTGGGTATGCGATTACAGAGAAGCGAACTGTAAAAAAATACAACCCATCCAGGAGTGTTTCTTGTTGAAAAATATAGCCTCTCATGCCTCCCTTGCATTCAACATGTACCGGCATAAGATAAAGAATCAGGGGGATTCCTGCTATTTCAATTATGTAGATATCATCCTTGAAAGTGATCCAAGTAAGTAGGGTTTTCTGTTATCCCAAATATTGGTGTTGAAATATTTATTATGGCCCCAATCATGGTCATCTTAGAATTGGGCATGAATCTCATATTGTAGCTCTGATAGATGGTACTGGAATTGTATTTGACGTATTTGGATTGATTCCTTGTAGACGACGACTGCCATGGGATCCTGGAAGGAATATATTGCCTCTCCAAGGAGGGAGAAGAGACTGTGGCTAAACACTGTCTGTCATGGAATCATCATCCCCAAACGAAACCGGATAAACAATGATGCTAGGGTAGATCAAGGTAGTAATCCATATTTATTTTCATAGATAATCTTCCCATTGAATTACGTTGAACTAGGAGAATATTGCTTGAACCTGCTTTCTGTTGCATGTAGTAGGTGTTGAAAGAAATGTAACTTCGAAAGATATTCTATTGTACCTTTATTGTATTATTATTATTCCTCCATTCAGAGAGTTATTCCTCTATCCAGGGATGTCATTGATGTACTTGGTCATGTAAAAGTATTGAGGTAAAATGTCTATTGTAATTCGGGTCAATAGTACCCACACAAGTATTTTATATTTGTTGTTTTGACTCTCCTAAGGAAACTCGACCATTTTGGGTTATTAGATTTCTCAATAGATGAATATAAATATACGAGGTTCCTCCCTCATTTGGACGCACTTCAAGTTTTTTAGAGAGAGAAGGAACAATCCATCTGAGAGACAGGAAGCAATAGAGTCTTATTCTTGGGGTCTTACATTGTAGTTGGATGGATTCTATATCAAGGAAGTTTTGTTTGTTTTTCTTACCCATGAGGGTTTCCTAGGATAAATATTTGTTTTCACTTTTTTTTTGTGCTTGTCATTCTTTCACTGTTCCTTTTGTTTTTGGGATACAAATTCTTAAAATCTAACATGGTATCAGAGCCAACCTGAAAGAAGTCATTGTGTAGCAAATTTTCCGGCAGTTCAAAAAGTTAGGGCTTGCTATTATGAGTAACTCTCCCCACAAATAAATTGAAAAAGTAAGGGCAATCAAATCTCCGTAGAAGGGTACATATTTTTGTCGAAGCAATTTTCATTTATGTGGATCTTCAATTTTTTACCTACCACAAATGTAGGAAAAACTAGGGCATCCGATTTTGTAAAGATCTATCAACATATTTGGAGGAAGCACCTAAAAGATTAGCTCACCTTGGGGAGGCACATCTTTTCATCCATTCAAATCTTCAATATCTCCAAGTTGAGACATTAGATTTTTCCTGTCAAACCCTAAGTCAGTCAAAAGCAAGTTTTAGAAGCAACCCTCAAATTGGTAATTTATACTCCCTATATTTCCATTTGAGGTTCTCATTCATTAAAGATGACAAACAATACCAAGCTTTATGAAAATCTTGAAGGAGAAGAGAATTTCAGAGCATGGAAATATAGAGTCATGATCATCCTTGAATAACATGACCTAGAAGGCTACATCAAAGATGAAGTCAAGGAACCAGAATGAGATGAAGAAAAAAAAGAATAAGAAGGATATGATCAAGGCTAAGAGGATCATAGATGATTCCATCAAGGATCATTTTATCCCTCAAGTATATTCAAATAATACTCCAAAATAAATGTTCGATGCACGAACTAGTCTATTTGAAGGAAATAACATCAATAAAATAATGCCCTTAAGAAATCAACTCAAGGGTGTCAATATACAAAAAGGCATAAACTATGCATTCATATTTCTCAAGAGTATCCCAGGTTAAAGAACAATTGGAAGTTATTGGTGACATGGTGGAATAAGTGAAAGTTGTAATGGCCACCTTAAATGGCCTTCCAAGGGATTGGGAACCCTTCATTAGAGGAATATGTGCTAGAAGAAAGCTAACCAAGTTTATTAGGATATGAGAAGAATGCGTTCAATAAGAAGGGAGGATTGCAAACATAGAAGAAAAACTAAATGATGATGAAGATGAATCTTTGGAAACCCACGCAAAGAAAGGGAAGAACAAGAGAAAACATCATGAATAATATTCTAGAAGACCACAAATATTTCAAAAGAACTCAAGGCTGAAGAGATATTTAACATCCTTTGAATGTTTCAACTATCACAAGATGGGCCACATCTCAAGAAATTGTCCCCTCAAAGAAGAACAATTCAAGAAGAGAAACATGAAGTTCCATGCTCATGCAGTCGAAGAAGATGACCTAGTTGAAGAGAATACCAATGAAGATGAAGAATCAAGTGAAGAATATGTTTTGATATCATGTCTCATAGGTTAAGTCTCACATGGAAGTGGCACTTGGATCGTATATAGTGGTTCCTCGAAACATATGACAGGTTACAAAGACTCCCACTCATGTCTTATCCAGAAATACTCGCCTCACAAAGTAAATATTGGAGATGATATCAATATCCTATCAAAGGAACGAGAGAATATTATTACAAGTTAGATTTAGGGAAGTCCATGAAGATGAAGGATGTCTTATATGTCCCAGTTTTGAAAAAGAATCTCCTTTCTATCTCAACATTAGATAAGAAATGTTTCTGTTGCAGCTGCAACATTTTCCCAAAATTCTAAAATTTTTTGGACCGTCCTTTACTTTGAATAAGTTGGTTTTCTTCCTGGTTTCAGTTTGATGACTTTTGGTCTATAGATTTTGGAACGTTTTCCAGCTCTTTGGATTGTTATCAATCGATCTGTTTTTTCTTCTTTGATGCTTGAAAGAATCCCATCCTTGATCGAGCTCATCGTTGTTTTTGCATATCTTTCAAGACCTTTTGAATCGGGAGTTAAGTTATTGGATTTTTCGCTGTTGCGGGTGGTTTTCGATTCTTCACCATTGCGGATGGTTTTGATTGTCCCGCCGTTACGGGTGAGTTTCGGTTCTCTGACGTTTCGGGTGGTTTTTGATTCTTCATCGGAAGGGTTGAGTTCTCCCTCGTCCGACGTCGCGGACAGATTTTCACTCCGGGCGTCCGCCGTTGCGGATCATGTTGGGCTTTGACTTTATCTTACCCTTCGATCTGCGCTTTGAGTTGTCTTCCGGCTGTGTATCAGAGCCTGTTTACTTCGTGCTGTCTGCCGTTGCGGATGGAGTTCAACTTATGAACGCCTGCCGTTGCGGAGGAGTCCAAGTTGTCTGTCTCCGATCTCGGTCCTCACCGACGCCCGATCATTGTTGTTCACGCGTTTATTCACCGCTACGGATGAGTTGAGGATGTTAACTGTCCGCCGTTGTGGAAGGGCTGGGATTCTCGCCGCCCGATTCACTTTCGTTCCCCACCCGATACAACCCGTCACACGTGCGATTTTTTATATATATACGGGGACAGGATTTGGTTTTTTCTTTTGTTGTTTTGGGCCCGAGATGTCATTTTCCCCTCTGTGCTGTCGATTCCTTTACCCCCGTGGACTATCGTGCTGGTGTTTGTGTCTAGGTGTCAATTCGAAGCTCAACCGTCCTCACCCCGTCAGCTTCACGTCGCTACCAGGTAGGCCATTCTTGCCATGCTTTGTTCTTTTCAAGATTTGTATGCTGCAGTTAGATGTTTTAGGAAAGCCCCATTTTATATATGAACAAGGGTCCACCGCTGTTTTGGTTTGCCGTGGTCGTTTTCCTTGCCCGCCCGGTGTTTTGCACCCGCGTATTGAGATTTGCCGTTAGGTTAACTGTTTGCCTTTTGGGAAGGGGGGAGTTTTCTTTAAGGCTCGCATTTTATTCATTGTTGACCTCGGCCTGTTTTTTCGCCCCGCGCGTAGTGTATGAAGGCGCGGTGTAGGCGGCTGTTACGTCGCCTGCACCTAGCGTCCCCCTTACGATGATGAGGCCCAAAGAAGTTTTACGGTGGTTTTCTGGTGGTCGTATGTTTCCCCCACGCTGGTGATTTTCCTGTTTGCCCGGTTTCGAGTTCCAACCTCTTACCCACGCCGTCCCGCACAGTCCAGCAGTTCTTGCTTCTCTGAAACCCTAGGTGTTCAAGGGGGCTGTACTGTTGTAGTGTTTATGATTTGAAGGTAGCATGGATGGTGGTGCCGGTGGGAGCGCCGTGTGAAAAAAATTGTTATTGATGCCCGCAGTATCTAGCCGCACCGTTGTAACTATCTTTCCGCGAGCCGCATAGGCTATTGCCGTTTTTATCCTTGATAAAGACATGTCGTCGAAAGGTTTCATTTTGGGAAAGATACATTTGCCCTTTGCTTTTAAGATCCATACATTTGCATTGCGAGTTTTTTAATAGGAGAAACGGCACTACGAGATGATTGCTCACTGTATTGCGCAGGATTTAGTTTTTTTTAATAGTTAGGGCATTGTTGGATTGTGCGTACATGCATGGGTTTCTATGCCTGCTTTCACTTTAAATGGCACTCTGCATATGATGTGCATATTTTGCTTCAATGTATTGCTATCTTGGGAAAATGGCATGTCACATAATAGCGTAGATTTAATGCTGTCTCAAGCATAATTGATAAGCTTGATATTATGCAACAGTGGTAGATTGTTCAGAACTGTGTATGCTTCACATAAATCAAGTCATGAAATATTGCACCCTAGTCTCAAGGCATTATAGAGCTGTGCAATGCATGCATTTCTTGCACAGGTTATTATCATACTAGACATAGGATAATAGCACATGGCACAGTATTGCGTACTAGTTTGATTATCCAGCCCAAAGGGCTTATGTCTTAATTTCATTGACTGGTTACTATCATGATACACTTGAGAAGGAATAAACTGTTGCATAATGTCTGCAATTCGAATTGCTTAATGTCACAATGTTATACATGGCAGGAGGAACTTACAATGTCCAAAAGACAAAAGAAGAAGGCCCCAGTGGCGGAAGAAGTACCAGCACCAGAAACAGAAACAAAGACTGAATATATATATGAGGACACCCAATGTGTCTCTGGTGTTGAGCCTGAGTATAAATGGGGTGAGATATACAGACTGATTTCCCGCAGGGAAGTCCCAGACATGGGTCTCGAAGAAGAACCCATTTATGCCAACATAGAAAAATCCGCCATCATGAAGGTGGCTACCAGACCAGAGTTGTTCCCATTCTCTGATGTAATGAGATCGATTCTTCCCCATACAAACAACAACACAATGCTTATAGGAAATGTCGAAGGTTAGGGCTATGCTGCATTTAGCCCTTGATATGTGGCGTTAGCTTACCACTTGCCAGAACCTCAAGTCTTTCTATCTAATGATTGGCTGGATAACCTCAGGATGGATTTGGTGGAGACCATGAGGAGAATGCTCTTGCCGGGAAATCTCTATCGACACAGAGCAACCGAGGATTATGATACAACGAGCTTAAGAGCTCCTTACAGATTTGTAGCTCTGATGCTAAACAGGATCTTTGGTAGATCCAGTGGCATACTTTTCAAATTTGAATGGGTCCCCATTATGTTCCATGTGGCGACCCAAGGAACAATCTTCAACTGGGCCAGCCTCGTATCAAGCAGTCTCTCTTCTTGCGTAGCTGCAGCCTTGGGAGGAGGAGAAGCCCATAAAAAATCTGAATTCTATATGAGTTCAATTTTGATAGACTGCATACTATGTAACCAGCCTTTCCCCGGCCTCAAGTGTGCCTGGGACAGGGAGAGAATGCTTGTATATGCAGCTTACAAACCATTGTGGGCTCATCAGTACCACAGTTATTACAAGGAAGTATGTGAGCATTTCATTATGCCACTATACACGCTTATCTTCCAGAAGGAATGTGACTGCATGTCGGAAGATGCTATGCTGG
>LPNX011173853.1:129860-142010 GCA_001517045.1 Pseudotsuga menziesii | reverse complement strand
TGATGTTACCTTTTCCCGAAAAGATGGGCTTCTTCTAAGTATTTTAATGCACAATCTGGCTTGCTTAGGAATACAGACATCTAGAAGATTTCGATTTTATTCAGACAGTCTTAAGTTGAGAAGGAGAGTTGATTCAGAAATCTGGGGTTCACCAGGTAATCGCCAATTGTTGCAGCTGCAACATTTTCCCAAAATTCTAAAAAAATTTGGACCCTCCTTTACTTTGAATAAGTTGGTTTTCTTCCTGGTTTCAGTTTGATGACTTTTGGTCTATAGATTTTGGAACATTTTCCAGCTCTTTGGATTGCTGTCAATCGATCTGTTTTTTCTTCTTTAATGCTTGAAAGAATCCCATCCTTGATCGAGCTCATCGTTGTTTTTGCATATCTTTCAAGACCTTTGAATCGGGAGTTAAGTTATTGGATTTTCCGCCGTTGCGGGTGGTTTTCGATTCTTCACCATTGCGGATGGTTTTGATTGTCCCGCCGTTTCGGGTGAGTTTCGGTTCTCTGAAGTTTCGGGTGGTTTTTGATTCTTCATCGGAAGGGTTGAGTTCTCCCTCGTCCGACGTCGCGGACAGATTTTCACTGCGAGCGTCCACCGTTGTGGATCATGTTGGGCTTTGACTTTATCTTACCCTTCGATCTGCGCTTTGAGTTGTCTTTTGGCTGCGTATCAGAGCCTGTTTGCTTCGTGCTGTCCGCCGTTGCGGATGGAGTTCAACTTATGAACGCGCGCCGTTGCGGAGGAGTCCAAGTTGTCTGTCTCCGATCTCGGTACTCACCGACGCCCGATCATTGTTGTTCACACGTTTATTCACTGCTACGGATGAGTTGAGGATGGTAACTGTCCGCCGTTGTGGAAGGTCTGGGATTCTCGCCGCCCGATTCACTTTCGTTCCCCACCCGATACGACCCGTCACACGTGCGATTTTTTTTATATATACGGGGATGGGATTTGGTTTTTTCTTTTGTTGTTTTGGGCCCAAGTTGTCGTTTTCCCCTCTACGCTGTCGATTCCTATACCCCCATGGAATATCGTACTGGCGTTTGCGTCCAGGTGTCAATTGGAAGCTCAACCGTCCTCGCCCCGTCAGCTTCACGTCGCTACCAGGTAGGCCATTCTTGCCATGCTTTGTTCTTTTCAAGATTTGTATGCTGCGGTTAGATGTTTTAGGAAAGCCCCATTTTATATACGAACAAGGGTCCACTGCTGTTTTGTTTTGCTGTGGTCGTTTTCCTTGCCCGCCCGACGTTTTGCACCCACGTATTGAGATTTTCCGTTAGGTTAACTGTTTGCGTTTTGGGAAGGGGGGGGGGGGTTTTCTTTAAGGCTCGCATTTTATTCATTGTTGACCTCGGCCTGTTTTTCCGCCCCGCGCACAGTGTATGAAGGCGCGGTGCAGGCGGCCGTTACGCCGCCTGCACCTAGCGTCCCCCTTACGATGATGAGGCCCAAAGAAGTTTTACGGTGGTTTTCTAGTGGTCGTATGTTTCCCCCACACTGGTGATTTTCCTGTTTTCCCGGTTTCGAGTTCCAACATCTTGCCCGCGCCGTCCCGCACAGTCCAGCGGTTCTTGTTTCTCTGAAACCCTAGGTGGTCAAGGGGGATGTACTGTTGTAGTGTTTACGATTTGAAGGTAGCATGGATGGTGGTGCTGGTGGGAGCGTCGTGTGCAAAAAATTGTTATTGATGCCCGCAGTATCTAGCCGCACCGTTGTAACTATATTTCCGTGAGCCGCATAGGCTATTGCCATTTTTATCCTTGATAAAGCCATGTCGTCGAAATGTTTGATTTTGGGAAAGATACATTTTCCCTTTGCTTTTAAGATCCATACATTTGCATTGCGAGTTTTTTAATAGGAGAAACGGAACTGCGAGATGATTGCTCATTGTATTGCGCAAGATTTAGTTTTTTTTAATAGTTAGGGCATTGTTGGATTGTGCGTACATGCACGGGTTTCTATGCCTGCTTTCACTTTAAATGGCACTCTGCATATGATGTGCATATTTTGCTTCAATGTATTGCTATCTTGGGAAAATGGCATGTCACATAATAGCATAGATTTAATGCTGTCTCAAGCATAATTGATAAGCTTGATATTATGCAACAGTGGTAGATTGTTCGAAACTATGTATGCTTCACATAAATCAAGTCATGAAATATTGCACCCTAGTCTCAAGGCATTATAGAGCTGTGCAATGCATGCATTTGTTGCAGAGGTTATTATCATACTAGACATAGGATAATAGCACATGGCACAGTATTGCGTACTAGTTTGATTATCCAACCCAAAGGGCTTATGTCTTAATTCCATTGACAGGTTACTATCATGATACACTTGAGAAGGAATAAACTGTTGCATAATGTTTGCAATTCGAATTGCTTAATGTCACAATGTTATACATGGCAGGAGGAACTTACAATGTCCAAAAGACAAAAGAAGAAGGCCCCAGCGGTGGAAGAAGTACCAGCACCAGAAACAGAAACAAAGACTGAATATATATATGAGGACACCCAATGTGTCTCTGGTGTTGAGCCTGAGTATAAATGGGGTGAGATATACAGACTGATTTCCTGCAGGGAAGCCCCAGACATGGGTCTCGAAGAAGAACCCATTTATGCCAACATAGAAAAATACGCCATCATGAAGGTGGCTACCAGACCAGAGCTGTTCCCATGCTCTGATGTAATGAGATGGATTCTTCCCCATACAAACAACAACACAATGCTTATAGGAAATGTCGAAGGTGAGGGCTATGCTGCATTTAGCCATGGATATGTGGCGTTAGCTTACCACTTTCCAGAACCTCAAGTCTTTCTATCTAATGATTGGCTGGATAACCTCAGGATGGATTTGGTGGAGACCATGAGGAGAATGCTCTTGCCGGGAAAGCTCTATCGACACAGAGCAACCGAGGATTACGATACAACGAGCTTAAGAGCTCCTTACAGATTTGTAGCTCTGATGCTAAATAAGATCTTTGGTAGAGCCAGTGGCAGAATTTTCAAATTTGAATGGGTCCCCATTATGTTCCATGTGGTGACCCAAGGAACAATCTTCAACTGGGCCAACCTCGTATCAAGCAGTCTCTCTTCTTGCGTAGCTGCAGCCTTGGGAGGAGGAGAAGCCCGTGAAAAATCTGAATTCTATATGAGTTCAATTTTGATAGACTGCTTACTATGTAACCATCCTTTCCCCGGCCTCAAGTGTTCCTGGGACAGGGAGAGAATGCCTGTATATGCAGCTTACAAACCATTGTGGGCTCATCAGTACCATAGTTATTACAGAGAAGTATGTGAGCATTTCATTATGCCACTATACACGCTTATCTTCCGGAAGGAATGTGACTGCATGTTGGAAGATGCTATGCAGGTAATAGAGGAGTATGGAGATTATTTCTTGACCGACAATGGTATGTATCTTAGAATGTATGGAGGCTCGAGGACACCTTATCTGTTGCCAAAGTATGCAACGGATTATATAATCCATAAAGAGGCGGCCAGACAAGTGTTCATTGATGGAGTTGGTCATTTCCTGTTCCAGCATAAGAAGGCTGCATATCCCCCTTTACCTTTCAAGTTAGGTAGCTGCAGATTCGCCAATGTGAAACAAGCTGCCGTATTCATAGAGGAACTAGGGAAGTTCCACTTTGGGGAGATGCCTTTCTGGCGCAATGACACTCATGGTAAAGTGGCTGAGCACTGCAATAAGCATAAAGTGTTCTTTGAATATACCCATCATTATGATAAGGAAGAATTCGTCTTCAGGAATGCCCCAAACATGACGGCTCTCAGCAGAAGATTCAAACCAAAGAACCCCACCAAAGGTGAAAAAGGGGCAGAGCAGGCCAAAGCTGAACAAGCCAGAGCTGAAGAAGGAGCCAAAAGGATAAGGGAGGAAGCTCAGAGGCTGGAAAATGAGGTTGCAGAGTGGCTGCAGAAGGGAGAAGAAGAGAAAAGGAAAGCTGTCCAGGAAGCAGCTGAACTAGCAAAAGAAGCAGCCAAAGAAACAGAAGAGGCAGCTAGGCAAGCAGCCGAAGAAGCACAGAGAAAACTAAATGAAGAGCTCCAAGGGAAGGAGGCTGAAAAGATAAAGTTAGCACAACAGTCAACCTCTGAAACACTAACAAGGCAGAGTCAGGAAGAGGAAAACCCCGAGGTGCAAGTCCTTCAAGTACCTACTGCTAGCACTCCTGTAACCCCTATGCTCCAAATAGTGCCTTTCGTCCAGAAGAAGGGGGAAGAAGTCCCTGATTTCAGTACTGTATATTATGACAGGACCACTAAAAGATCAATGAGGAGGATGGAAAAGAAGGTGGAGGCGAAAGATCTATCAGGGAAGATGGTCACAGATACAGCAGTCATGCTAGGGACATACAAAAATCCTATGCTCACGATAAGAGCCGGGGCCGCACTAATTGATGCCTCCGCTGATAACATAAATAAGGTGATGATTGAATTAGAGTCAGCTAAGAAGACCACTGCTCAGCTAAAAGACACATTGAGACAAGAAAGAGGAGAGGGTAGCAGACTTAAGAGGAAGTATGAACACGTGCTAAGGGAGATGGAATCCACAAAGGGTGAAATCCATGTCCTTCAGATGGAAATACAAGCCAAGGGAACAGCACAAGAGGCTCTAGAAAATGCGCAACAGGAAGTTCAAGATTTGAAGAATGAAAAGGAACAGTTGAGGGAAAAAGTGGAAGACCTAGAGGCGCAACAGTATGTTATCTATGAGTCCAATACTGCATACACCCAAGAACTGAAAGAGCAGTTGGCTTCTATGACTGCTGAAATGGAGACAGCAAAGGAACAACAAGTCGATTTGCAGCCATTTAAAGAATATATTCTAGCGCATAAGGCTAAAATGCTGCAGCTGCAGACTGCCTTGGAAGAAGAAAGATGCAAAGTTCTTCAGATGGACATCAGGTTAGAGGAGATCATAGAAACTTCTTCCTATTTCGTAGACAGGTCCCAAGATGTTCTTGAGGTCTTGAACGCCATAATGGCAAGACCAGAAGATGATGCCGAGATACCAGGAGAACTACCAGCCAAAGATCATCAAACCCTCAGGAGAGATCACAGCCTAGTAGAGTTTTCCATCAGCACTGCTGAAGACTTTAAGAAGGTTGTCCGAAGGACACAGGTAGCATGCTTAGAATATTTTAAAAGGTTCCTTAATGCATACAACCGCTGCCAGACAGAGGCTGAGCTTAGGTTGAAGAGTTCCTAGATCATGAGACCTTTGTGGACATATTGCAGAAAGGGCATCAAGATGCAGAGGCCAGGACGCAGCAGATTCAATCCATTGATGCCATGGTACTAAAGAACGAAGTGGGCCACGCAGCCATTAGCATACAGATTCTAGAAGACCAGCTTCGGTTGAGCCCAGCAAGGATCGAGGCCATCAGGAACCAAGTTGACAAGTTTGAAATTAACATCCAGTTCCTAGAGCCATGTGCTTTTGAAGGCCTCGCTGCTGAAGCAGCAGCATGGAAAAAATTCTTTGAAAACCAAGCAGGATCCTCCTCATAGAGGACTGGTCAAATTTTTATTAATGTAATATTTTTGTAAAAGTTTTGAGAAATGAAGCGTTGGGAAAGCAAAAAGTTGGGAAGCCCAAAGGTCACTTTGGGCAAACCAACCATTTTGACCTTTTGTATAAAAGTAGGAAGCGTAGAAGCAAAAGGGGCTTTTTTCCCCAGTAAGACTGGAAGGTTGTTGTAAGAAGAACTACTTCCTTTTGCAATAAAAATTACAGTTTGCCTGTTGAAAGAAGATCGGTGGGATTTCAAATGTTTTGCTATGGATAGTCGAAAGATGAACTACTTTGTTTTTCAGCATTGTATCCGTGAATTGTGAGATTGTTCTAACTTTATGACCTATGTCTTTGTTTAATGATTTTTTATTTATTTTATGAAATAACCACCATGAGTAATGTATGCTGATCATAAACAATTAGCTATCTGGTTGTGAAATATTTTTCATTGTTCATACATGTAAAAGTTAATGTCAGCTATCTGTAATTGCTTTTATTATGTGTGCACATCTACATTACTCATACATATTAATTACAAACTGGCTCCCCGGGGATAGATAGATAGATAGATAGGTAAATAGGTAGGCATATAGATAGGTAGTCATTTTATCTCGTTCCTGCATGTGTGATTCAGATGCATGGCGAGCCTAAGATGAGAGGTAAGAACCTGCGCATCACATTGTGAATTCTCTTTGCATCCTTCACCATCCTGCATGATTAGTTAGATACTTGCATTTCATATTTAAGTTAAAATACAAATTCTGGTGGACCGGGCCGCAACCGGTAAAACCTTTGTTTGTGTTTGACCTACGGTAGCCGGACCGCAAAACCGGACGGATTCCCAGGCCCCAACAGTTTCATAGCAGGTTATTTTTTAAGGATTCTAATATTATATTGAAGTATAGTATTCTAGGAGATTGTTTTGGATTGAAAAAAACATGTTTATAGATAGGTAGGCGACTATTAAATATGAAACATAAAATTAACACTGAAATGTGTAAATTTTGGCGAATATTATGATTAAAAAAAACATAATTTATGTAAATATAGGAAATATTAGACACTAAAAATGACCAAATAGTGAATTCATTTTTTTGGAAAAAACCCCAAAAATATCCAATTGGCAAAATTTTGCCCCTAAAAATTACCCTGTTTCATAGTTGCTTTTGTAGATGGAGAAGTCCTCATGTATCCAAATGGAAAGAAAATAAATGACGCGGTTGTGATTGGAATTGAGGAAGGATGACTCTACACATTAAAGGGACATCCATATTCAACCCTAACAACAAGTAACATTATCCCATGTGATCTATGGAATAGAATACTTTCTCACGTGAATTACAAAGCATTTCCAATTGTGAGTAAGGTAGTATCGGGTTTACCAGAAATCCATATCGATCATGAAGGAGTGTGCAAAGGATGTGCACAAGGAAATAATACCAAGAACCAATTCCCAAATAGAAACAATAAAGAAAAAAGGATCTTGGGCATTGTCCACTCAAATGTATGTGGTCCGATTTCAGCTACTTCTCTAAGTGGGCATGTGTACTATGTTTTTTTTATTGATGACTATACTTGCAAGAATTGGATTTACTTCATGAAAAGTAAAGATGAATTATTTGAAAGGTTTATGGAATTCAACTCTCTTGTAGAGAATCTCTTCGAAAAGAAGATCCAGAACTTGAGATCAGACAATGGAGGAGAATTCACTTCAAATGAATTCAAGGATTTCTGCAAAGAAGTTGTGATTAAGAGGGAGGTCACCACCCCCTATAATCATCAACAGAATGGAGTGGGATAAAGGAAGAATAGAACCATCATGGAAGCAATAAAAGCCATTATCCATGATCAAGATCCACCTATACACTTATGGGATGAAGCAATTAGGACCACAATGTATGTACAAAACAAAATTTCTCACAGTGCTCTTGGTAACAAAACTACATAAGAACTGTTTATCGGTGAGAAGACTGAATTCATCCACCTCAACATATTCGGTTGTATTGTATACATACATGTTCCCAAGGAGAAAATATCAAATTTGGACCCTTTAGGAAAGAAGGGAATATTTTTTTGTTACAATGATCAGTAAAAAACTTACAAAGTCTACATCCCGGGTTATTGTGAGATCAAGATCAACAGATATGTTACATTCGATGAGGATGCATCTTACATCAAGTCTAGGAAGAATCATATAGATAAAGATCATGAAGAGGAGTATGAAGCTCCTAGAGTTTCAAAAACCAACATATTACTAGTTCGAAATGTTGAATAAGAACATGCACCAGAATACTATGGCATGATAGATCCCCAAATACCCATGGATTCGCCTCATGATATTTTCCCATGAAAAATAAGACCAACTTGGGATTGTGATGTAATACAATTTGTTTAAAAATATGGTGTTCCTTAAGAAAGAAAGAGACCAAGGTCATACTCCAACTACGTGGCCTTGATGTGCAACCTTGTTGATTTAGAACCCACCTGTTTTGAAGAAGAAACAAAGAAGAAGGAATGGATGGATTCCATGATTGAAGAATACCAATATATAGTAAAGAATGATGTTTAGGATTTGGTGACAATATTGAAAGACAAATCGGTAGTCTCCTTGAAATGGATATTCAAGACGAAGCATTCAACAAATGGCTGTATTGAAAAATACAAGGCAAGATTCATAATTCAAGGGTTCTCTCAAAAGGAAGGAATTAATTATGAAGAGACTTTTGCACCAATAGAAAGATACACTTAAATTTATAACTATCCTTTCCTTGGAAGCCAAGATGAAATGGAAGCTACAATAGATGGACGTAAATACAACTTTCCTAAATGGTGTGATAGAAGAGGAAGTGTACATTGAACAACTGTGAGGTTTTGAAACACATGACCATAAGACACATGTATGTGTATTGGTTAAAAAATTGTATGGGTTGAAGCAAGCACCCAAAGCATGGCATAGAAGCACTCATGTATTTCTAGTGAGCTTGGGATTTACCAAAAGTAAAGAAGATTCCAAACTTTACTACAAGGTTGTAGATGATGGGATTATGATATTATTTCTATATGTGGATGATCTATTTTTGATAGGACAAGAGAAGCTCACCAGTGATTTTAGGAATAAACTTGCAGCAAAATTAGAGATGAGAGACCTTGGTATGGTGTATTATTTTATAGGTCTCGAAGTATGGCAGTTTCCAGACGAGATTTTCCTAAATCAAGGGAGATATGCTATTGATATCCTAAAGAGATTTGGGATGATGGATGGAAAAGAAATGAACACTCCCATGGTGAAAAACTTGAAGCTGCTTAATGACGATTCCTTAGATACAATAGATGTTACACTATAGATATAGATTATTGGCTCACTAATGTATCCGAAAAATACTAGACCAGACATATGTTATGCTATGAATACCTTGAGTTAGTATATCGTGGAGCTCTGAAATGTTCACTTAGTAGTAGCAAAACATGTGATGAGGTACCAAAAAGGTACATTGAATTGTGGCCTCAAATATGTTGTCGATGGTGAGATCATATTACATGGCTATACATATTTATATTGGGCCGACAACATTGACGACCGAAAGAGTACTTCAGGAAGTTGTTTAAGTTTGGGATTTGGTGTGATCCTATGGATTAGCAGAAAGCAGACCAGTGTTTCTCTCAGTACGGAAGAGGATGAATATATTGCAACATGTTCATCCTATAGTGAAGTAGTATGGCTTCACAAGTTGTTGACAGGATTGTTTGATACAAAGATGGATGTGATTAATATCTATTGCGATAGCTAGAGTTGCATCAAGATGACATAGAACCCGATGTTTCACAACAAGTAAAAACATATAAAAATCAAGTACCACTACATACATGATATGGTGCAGAGGGGATCCGTACAAATCAATTTTTTTCCCACAGAGGAACAAGTTTCTGATGTATTGACTGAGCCTCTGTTTTTTGAAAATTTTGAATACTTTGGATACTATCTTGGTGTAGCTTGAAAGGACCTCCCATGAAAGAGAGAGTGATTATGATGATGCAGTTTCTTGTTGTAGCGGTGTGGCAGCTCCATCTAGGATTGGTATGTCATCTTGATAAGGCTTGGTTGATCCCATTGGGATTGGTATATTAGTGATGAAAATTCTTGTTTGATCCTAGGGGGATTGGTATGTCTGGCTAGGCTTGGTTGGTCCAAAAGAATTAGTAAGCCAGACAAGGCTTGTTTTGTCCCCAAGTGGATTGGTATGTCTGGCTAGGCTTGTTTGGTATGGAAGGATCAATAAGACATACAAGGACCATTGGGTCTACCAGAGTGCCCACTGTGATGCTGCTTTAGATGATTCCATCATTCATTTTATGCCAATGATGTTGTTGTTCCAACATTTCCATGTTGATGTCGATGATGTTGTTCCAACATTTCTATGATGATGATGATGATGCTGTTCCAACATTTCTATGCCACTGATGATGATGTTTTTTTGACACATATATGATTATGATGATGATGATGTTGTTCCAATATTTCTTATATGATGTTGTCCCACCATTTCTATGTTGATCGTTGCATATGATGTTCCAACATTTATTTGTTAATGATGTTGTTTTAGCACTAACATGTTATTGATGTTGTTGTTCTAGTATTCACATACTGATGATGTTGCAGATGATGATGATGATTATGATATAGTATTCAAATATTTATGATGTTGCAGATGATGACGACGATCCAATACTCACATACTGATGATGATGCTCATGTTGATGTTTTATTGTGAATATGATGATGTTTTGTGATGACGATATTCCATGATGACGATGTTCCGTGATGATGATGTTTGACGATGATGATGATGATGTTCCATGATGAAGATATTCCATAATAATGATATTCCATAATGATGATATTCTGCAATGATGATGATTCATGATGATGATGTTCCATGATGATGATGTTCCACGATGATAATATTCCACAATGATGATGTTCACCAATGATGATGATCCATAATGATGCCAATGTTACATACTTATGGTGTTTTTTCAAAACTTCCTATGACATATAGATCCATCAGTCAATTGTACAACTATTCTTGTTGTTATAGAATACCTTCCTTGTTAAGAGGGAGTGTTGAAAGAAATGTAACTTCGAAAGATATCCTATTGTACCTTTATTGTATTATTATTATCCTTCCTTTTCGATATGTTATTCCTCCATTCGGGGATTCCATTGATGTAATTGGTCATATAAAAGTCTTGAGGTAAAACCTCAATTGTAAGTCAGGTCATGAGTACCCGCAAAAGTATTTTATATTTGTTGTTTTGAGTCTCCCAAGGAAATTCATCCTTTGTTGATAGGAGAAGTCATACCTATTGGGTTATTAGGCTTCTCAACTGATGAATAAAAATAGATTAGGCACCTCCCTCATTTGGACACACTCACAACTCAATCAAGCTCACTAGAGAGAGAAGGACAATGCATCTGAGAGAGAGGAAGTTGCAGAGTCTTATTCTTGGAGTCTTACACTATACTTGGTTGGATTCTATATTGAGGAAGTTTTTCTAGGTTTTCTTCCCCATGAGGGTTTCCCAGGATAAACCTTTGTGTTCTTTTTTTTTTCCTGCTATGCTTGTCATTATTTCAGTTATCCTCTTGTTTTTGGCATATAAATTCTTAAAATATAACAATAAGTGGATTCTTGAACTAGGTGTCTGCTACATGTATCATATAGCTACTTCTCGAGAAATGGCTTAATTCTATATGAAATGGATGAATCCTCGTTAATACATCATAGCATAATAATAAGGCCATAAATTATATCGTTGCCTCGAAAAGAGGCCAAATAAGGATTACAACACTCTAATTGGAACAAACACCAATTCACCTAAAAAACTTAGGATATATTGCATTGTAAACTGGGAAGAATTAATCTAATTATTCTAGATCGATTCCAAGAGTCCATGTTGCTTAGCAGGGACTAATTATAATGACCTAAAATTTTTATAACATATTTCAAGCTTAGTCAAATGCAGATTGATATATAAAATTTCAAAGAGAATATATTTCATAAAGTGTATATCATCAATCAAATAATAACAAATGGTCGACATAAATTGAAGACTATAATTATATGAGAAGAATATTTACTTACCTTATTGATGACTATATTACTAGTTTCCATGCAACCCTTATCCTCATCCTGCTTGATCTGCCAACTCCTATATCTAAAATAACAGTTTGTGGGACAACTCTCCACCCAAACAACTCCCAGCCAAAAGGATTAGGCCCCCGATCCCTCAACAATTAACACTATGCCAGACTAGGTAATCCCTTAACTCTTTACTCTATTTATCTATCAATTTGTGTTCCCTTTCTTCCTCCTTATTCTCCCTCTTAAAAAACACACACACACAAGAAAATTACAACATAATAAACAATAAGCCGATAATCAACCATCAAGACTAGATCCCCCTCCTCTTGGTCTTGCCCCATTTTTTATTTCTTAATTTCCATATTTGATTGAATTTCTGTCTAAATGGAAATTATCCAATTTAATTTCCATTTATCATCCAGCCGTGGAATTCTTATAGAAGCATTAATAAATGCTGGAATAA
>LPNX011173853.1:0-126645 GCA_001517045.1 Pseudotsuga menziesii | reverse complement strand
ATCCACTGAATAGGTCCATTTTATAATCTAGTGGTATTTTGTATTTGTGCCAAACATCTGTATGCTTTATCATATAAGTGTTTTCTTAATGTATATGAAAATATGTATGATTCTTCACCGCCCACAAAGAGATCTATTACTAATATAGCAAAATTTCCACTACCAATTTTTTAGGATATCCATTTCCCCATCCATTTGTAGTGCTTTAGAAATCCTGTCCAACATATTAATCCATTGTTAATATATTTTCTCCCATTTCTAATCCGCTCCTAAATTGTGCCTTTCTTCAAATATTTAGATTTTAGAATCTCATTCCAAATACCCTCCCAAATGGACCCCTCCAAAAACTCTTAAGAATACGACATGCGTTTAACCAGTGGAGATTCTTTATGCCCCATCCCCCATATGTTTTGGTAGTGAAATTTGTCCCAAGAAACTAGATGTATTTTATCATATATGTTAGAATCATACCATAAAAATGCATAATTTTCTTCTCATTTCATTGGTGATAGAAATATGAATCTTCATTAATTAAATCCAATATACATGTATGCCACTCAGACATATTTGACCAGAGTTAATCTTCCTCCTAATGATAGCCATTTATACCCCTAGATACTGATCCTTTAATCAACTTTTTGATTAACAACTGACATTCACTACTAAACTAGTTGTTTGGTTTAAGATAGTATCCAGTAACATCAATAGCATCATATTTGTATGGAAACAAAATATGAATTTGTGCAAATATATCACTGGTCACCCTACTTCTCAAAAAATTGGAATTTTTGGGGCTTAATTCCATACTTGTAGCTTCACAAAAAACTTTATAACTTTTGAATTTTTTTCCCAACCTCCACTGTGTTGTTTCCAAACAATAGTACATCATTAAAAAATAGGATATTTGTGATAAATTTGTGCAATAGTAATCTTTACCCTTGTAATTTTACCTACTCTCCTTGCTTTACCAATAATTGTGCTAAGTCCTTCCACTACTAGTAGAAAAAGTAGTGGTGACAAGGGGCATATTTGTCTCAACCCTCTATTTCTCTTGAAGAAGCTAGTAGGGGTTCCATTTATAAGTACAACAAAGCAAGAACTAGTCACATAAGCCATGGTCCAATCATTGATAAGAAGTGGGAGACCAATCTGTAGCAGCATCAATCTTAAAAAACTCCAGTCCACCCTATCACATGCCTTTACTAGATCTATTTTTAATATTAAAGCATCTAATTTCTTAGTCTTGACTAAGTGAAGACACTCTTGTATGATACCAACAACATCCAATATTTTTCTATTGGCCATGAATCCAAACTGCTAATTATACACCATCTTAGCTAATTTGGACTTGAGTCTACTAGAAATCATTTTAGTGATGATCTTGTATATCAAATTTCATAATGCAATAGGCATGAAATATACACGAGGTCTTGACTTAATGAAACTACACTACTACATATGGCTCAAAAGTTCCATGAAAATTTGCCACGAAATAGTTAAAATTGATGTTTTCGTGGTAAAACAATTTATTTTTTTGGAAAAAATTGAAAATTTCCCCAAATTTTGTCGCAATAGCGACGGAAGTTCACAACTATAGCGATAAAATATCCACACCGTCTCTATTGCGATGAAAACACTAGAAAAGAAAAGGATATTACACTCAAATTGCTAGTGTTCTATATTTTTGTAGTTCTGGTCTAAGGAGGAGGATGAGATGGTATTCTAGTTCTTGTATAAGTTTCTATCAACTCTGTATTCTTGGCCTCTAGGGATTCAATTTTGTCCTATTCCTATGAAATCTGATCCATTTTTATTGTGAAATGATATTTTTTGGAAATGAAAATTGCATGGATTTTTTTACATGGCTGTTGTGCAATCACATTTTGAAGCTTCGTATTGAAATATATATGTCATTCCCTTAATGTTTTCAATATATTGTCTCTAATGGAGTTGTTTGAAATATTTTCAAGAGCTATGTTGTCCACATACTACATCAAAAACCCTAATCATAGGTGGAGTGACATTTGTATGGAAATTTTCCCATCCAAGGAGCTTCTCATTGTTGAATCATAAGAAAATATAGTATCAATGAAGAGAAGGTTTGAAGTGAACATTGGATTGTAGAGGAAACCTAAATCTACACACCAAGGTGAATTCATTGAATTTCCTATATCTGTATGCGACCATCTCTTTGTAAATTATTGTTGTGTATACATGTTCTAGTATCCTTCATCTATTGTGGTGAGCATGCAACTACTTTTCTCTACTAGTGAATGTTTGGTTTAGTGTGGGTGCCAAATTTTAATCAATATATATTTCCCATAACATGCATTGTCACCCTTTACATATGAAAATATGTTGCATGTTTGAGTTGCGACACTACCTTCAAAAGAGTTAAAGAGTTGAATGTGTTGTGTCAAAGGAAAGTGTGCTTACCATATTCATATTGACGTATCAAACTGGCTCACAATAGTCCACAAGTGAAAATATTTTATCTTTTATAAAAATGGCATACACAAATTCCCATGCTTAGTATTTTTTATTAATAAATTTGTACATTTGTGTTTTGTAACTTGTAACTAGCCTTTTGTGCTTGTCAAAACTAAGTTGAATTTGAACTTTACTTGGGTGGATTCTCAACTGAGACTTACACCCTTCATTTTCTAAGTTGGAGTGTTTATTGATTGTATGTACAAGGGTGGATTTGCAAGAAGTTATTCATTGTCTAAGCGAGTCTTCACCTTCATTTTATCAATGGAGAGATTACATGAATTGGTAGAGTTAATGAACACTCTACTTCTTTCCTCTATCGACAACACCATGATGGTCGACAATACTACCCTGAATCGCATTCGAGATTATGTGTAATATTGAAAAGACACATTTTATTTTATATAGATTGAGTCGCAACTAATATGAGAAGAAACACATTTTTAATTGGTTCCTCTTCATAAAAATCCTTGTATGATCCCGTTCAATAGCGTTAACAATCAAATTAACACCCTTGAGTAGTGAAGGTAGAAAGCAAATTTTACCATTCTCATACAACATGAAGACATAACTCAAGTACAAATAAGAGACATGATCTCCTTGAAATCTGACCAACACCTCCACAATGGAATATGTGAGTGATGACATAGGTAGACAAGAGAGGAAAAGTCCAAAATTGAATTCCACTTAAAGGAAAAGACGTAGTCTCCACAAACATGGAGTGGAAATAAATGCATGGCATATGCATTAATTGTGCCTAAAATTATGGAAAAAACATTTAAATGCCTAAAAAACCTATAGAAAGTGGGTTTTTGATGAAACCAATATTTTTTTGGGAAAAGTTATTATCTCACATTGAATTTTGATTCCCAAATTCCATGTTTTTAAACAATATGACTAATTATTAAGAAAATTACATAGAATAATAGTGTAGCAAAATACCCACTTATGTGTTCAGTCTTGAGGATTTCCTGAAGACATGAAATTAAGTATATTGATACACCCAAGCATATATTAATAAAATTTATGTTCCTTTAGCTCTTTAATCACCCTCAATCCAAGCCAAGTATGTTGGAAGTCAAGTCACTTAGGTACAAATCAAATATTTATTCATCTTAATTTCAACATAGGACCATCTTAGTCCAATGATTTAAAGACACTCCCTCAGATAAACACTTAACACATATCTATGTCCTTGGAACAATGATAGCTTGGAATGGGTTATGGTATTTCTATCACAATAATAAACCAAGGAAATTATTTTACCCTTAATTTGTAGGTTCAAAAACATGACATCTATGCCAATATAGTATGCCTCCAACCCAAACAATATAACAGGATTCCAATCCAAATAATGCAACAATATATAAATCTATGGACATATAGTTTCCTAAACATGATCCTTTATTAACTTATAGTTATACACAAGCCATTTGCATCTTGTAAAATAGTTAATTGACATTCCACTAACCTTCTCTTAAACTCTTTCATTTCCTCTTTTTCTCTTAAATTGTTATTCATTTTTTTATTTGAATTGTTCTTTTATTTCGAGGGAATCGTCCATTTTCTCAATAACTCTTCTCCTTTGTATAAATAAATTTCTATTTTTAGTAAATCATTTAAGTTTAGTGTGAGGAATATATATAACAACAATATATAGGGCTTGAGTTTAGTAAATCATCATCGTGTCCATCATCATCACCATCATCCTCATCCTCATCCTCATCGTCATCATCATCATCATTAGCATCATCATCATCATTATCATCATAATAATTAGCATCATCATCATCGTCATCATCATCATCATCGACATCATCATCATCATATCATCGTCATCATCATCATCATTGACCTGTGATCATAATCACCATCATCCTGAACATCATCATCATCCTCATAGTCATCATCATTAGCATCATCATCATCATCACCATCATCATCATTACCATCATCATCGACATAATCATGACCATCATCATCATCATCATTGCCATCATCATCATCATGTACATGGCTGTCCTTTCCTTTCACTTCCATTAACTACACCTCTTCCATGTACAAATCCATGAAATGATGACGATGACGATGTCGATGACGAGGATGAAGAAGATGATGATGACGATGATTAGGATGACTCCAACGATGATGAGGAAAAAGAATCCAAATGACATTGTAGCAATGTTGGATTCTAGGAGGTAATATGTCATGAGAACATCTTGTTGCATAATGTATTATGTTTACATCTATTTAGTTATGTTTAAACCTTCTTTATCATCATCCTCATCATCATCATCGTCATCATCAACTTCATCATCATCTTCATCATCATCATCATCGTCATCATCCTCACCATCATCGTCATCGTCATCATCATCATCATCATCTTCATCACCATCATAACCATCACCATCATCCTTATCCTCATCATCATCCTCATCATCATCATCATCTTCAATGTCATCTTCATCATCATCATCGTCATCGTCATCCTCACCATCATCATCGTCGTCATAATATTCATCATCATCATCATCATCATCCTCATCCTCATCATCACCATCATCATCATCATCATCATCATCCATCATCATCATCCTCAACATCATCATCCTCATCCTCCTCCTCCTCCTCCTCCTCCTCCTCCTCCTCCTCATCATCATCATCGCCATCATCATAATCATCATCATCATCGACATCATCATCACCATCATCATCATCATCATCATCATCATCATCACCATCACCACCATCATCATCATCATCACCATCATCATTGACATCATCATCGTGATGCCGAATCAATGACATTTTATATGAATGTGAATCAATGCATTGTTAAAAATTAGTACAGATCCCTGAAATGCACTTCCATTTCACTACACCTCTTCCATGTACATGGTAGTCCTTTCCATGTACAAATCCTTGAAATGATGACAATGACGATGTACAAATCCATGAAATGATACCACATTAATAATAAGACCAAAACATAAATTGAACATTGCACCTTAAATATGTAGTTTATTATGGTTCACAAGTCCTTTGATTAGAAAACATAAGTTAAACATGAGAATGAAGGATTACAATTGGCCCGAATTCGTCAGGCCCACAAGAGGCCTGTTTTTATCAATACGTTGGCTCTTAATAGAAAGTTGTTCAAGCTTAACGGTTATTAGATGGTGGGTAAATATCCATAACAAATACAACAAAATATATCCTCACCATGCAATTCATGATGAAATGATAACAAGCATAGGCCATTATAACAAAATGTCAATACATGCGAGTTTCAATTTTCCTCAAACTTAGAAACATGAATATAAATAGATTTGTAAGATTATCAAGAATCAACTCCATAATGAAATCATCATCATCATCATCATCATCATCATCATATTCATTTTATCATCATCATCATCATCATCTTCAATGTTATCATCAGTATCATCGTCAACATCATCATCATCGTCATTGTCATCATCCTCATCATCATCCTCATCATCATCATCATCATCATCATCATCGTCATCATCATCATCATCATCATCATCGTCTTCATCATCATCATCAATATCGTCGCCATCATCATGATCATCATCGTCATCATGATCATCATATTCATCATGATCATCATCATCTTCATCATCATCATCATTATCATCATCATCTTCATCTTCATCATCATCATCATCATCACCATCTTAATCATCATCATCGTCTTCATCATCATCATCATCATTTTCGTCATCAACATCAACATCTTCGTCATATTCAACATCATCGTCATCTTCATCATCTTCGGGTTCATCATCATCTTCATCTTCGTCATCAACATCATCATCATCGTCTTCATCATCATCGTCATCACCATATTCATCATCATCGTCAACATCATCATCGTCATCATCATCATTGTCATCATCATCATCATCGTCGGGATTTCTGACATGGCTCGTGAAGGTATGGCCATCTATTTTTCATCCCCATTTGTTTGCCCTTATTTGATGTATGCGATGTATGTTGTTGCTGTTATTTGCATTTTCCAGATCAAATTATATACTTCTTGTGCCCTATTTTAATACCCGATTGTCGTCCAAGGGTTTGTGTGATCAATGTTTATAGATTTTCATAGGGTTTCATTTCCATTGCGCCAATTGCAATGTCTATCAACATCTTTTTCAATTTCCCAATATGTGCTGATATTTTCTTCTTAATCCTATAATTGCAAAACCTGGTTGCTACACGGGAATTCTATGAAACTTTGCATGAGAAATCAAACCCTATATCAGATAGTAGGGTTTAAACCCAAGTGATGGATGCAAGTTTGGGTTTTTTGGTGTTTGCACCCAAGCGATGGATGCAAGTTTGTGTTTTTTAAGGTGGAAATTGCTTCTATCTAGCTCCAAGAGGATTACAATTGGCATGAATTAGTTAGGCCCACAAGCGACCTGTTTTTATCAATGCCATGACCCCTAAAAATCTGATTAAGTAATTACAACTATTTTTCATTTGGCTAATTGCATACTCTTATGTCATAATAACCCACGACTTGTACTTGGAATATAACGTGACGAGTATAATGATATTCCATTATTGAAATACGACAAAGTAGAAATGTCAAAAGCATCTGTTAATAGAAAAAATTGCAAGTGTTAGATAAGATACACAACTAAATTGAGAAAGTAGATTTGTAAGATTATAAAAAATCAAGTCCTTAATTAAATGGATCTTCTAGTTTAGGTAAGGACTAGGCATTCTCATAGTTGAATCACAATCAAATTAGTAAAGAGAATGTATTAATGTTGCTCCCATTTGAAAATTTAACAACGAAATAACTCTATGCTACTTGTGTGCTTTTCTTTTGGCCAATATGGATAGGCTTTACTTGATCTCTATTTTATTATTTTAGTCACCTCAACTGGTATGTTGGAGGATTACACAACATAGTTAAATGCGTTCATTCCACCTATATTCTACAAGGCAACCTATATCTAATTTCAATAGGAAATGCATATGGTTCTCTTATGGAATTTTATGAATTTACACCACCTTTTTCTTAATGTAGTTATAAGATAATCTACCTATCACATGGAAATTTGTATGGTTTTTTGAAACCAACTTGAGTTTCGGAAACACCACTTTGAGAATTATAGGGGAGATAAAAATGTTAGCTTAATATGTTCTTTTAATTATATTAGAGACTACACTCCCATGGGATTACACTAGCAAACTCCAAACACACATGAAGGAAATGTATAAACCCTCACTACATCAACACCACATGGGCTATGTTCGGATTTCAAGATAAAACCTAAAGTTTAATACTTAACTATTATGTTGAGGGTAGATAGAGGTAATTTAACTAAGATGCATAATTTGTTAAATCCAGAGATTCTCTCCAACTGTAAAGGGAAGTTGACTTTCCTTCCCTATTATCCCTTTTCAGCCACTCAATCGATAGTCATTTTTACTGTCGGTCGAGTGAATACAGGGTTTACAGCTCCATTGTTGTATGTTTTCAACTCCAAGCTACTAGCAGAAGCCACCAAACATTTTTTCATCACCAAGAAAGTTCAGGTCTTTGCTGTCGCCAAGTGTATAACGACTACTCACGGGTAAGAAATACCTTTCTATATTTTATTGCTGTTTATTATTAATGTTTCTAATAGATTTACAGTTTTACTTTGTTTGTTTTCTTCCTACAGATGTACCAGCTACAACCGAAGTCCTCTCCAAACTTCAAAGGTAAGTTGTTGTCTAAAACTACTCGTTCTATTCCCTTGAACCATATACGAGAGAAAGACGAGGCAATTCTAGAGAGTTTGCTAGCGCAATGGTTTTGAATGAGACTCTGAGATTGGCGGTAATAAAACAAGATGCTCTCAAGTCTTTCCTCTGTAGATGGACCCCATAATTCATCCGTTCAGCGTTTATGGTAAATATAAGTAAATTTTACAATGTCCCGATAGGATATCGCAATATATTTCTGTTCTTGTTTTCTTGTTTTTTCTTTTTGGAAAATGCACTTAATGGTGAATGACATTGTGAACAACTTTAGCTATAGATAAAGTTATGCTCAGTTTTACTCTATTCGTAATATCCGCAATGATGCATCTTATTGCATGATTGTCGTATGCTTGTTTCCAATTTCAAAAGTTACAAGGATTGCTCCTACTGTGGTATCTGCTGTTTTCTTACTGAAACCCTCTGTTCGGCTCCTAGGGTTTAACCCAATGTTGTAAATTTATTCTCTATTCGAATCTAGAATGTATTCTATTTTTATAAAGAAATCCTCTGCATGGTTTTTACACTGTAAAATGTTTTAGGATTTATGTATTATGGCAGATGGTGAATCTGCACTTCTCTAAATGTTATTTTCGTTAACACTAGTTTGTTTACCCATTATTTGGTTTTGGAGAAATGCGATATTTCTTTAATAGTTCGATTAACAGCCGATAATTTGGTTTAGCTTTTAGATTTTGGTTTCATGGGTTATCGTATGTAATTTTTGATAACTAATGGTAAACTTCAATAATGCACCAAATAATTCCCATTTGACTGCTACCTTAACTAAACATTGTTTTTGTAATGTAATTGGTTACCGAGTTTCTTTTTAATAGAATGCTTACTATTTCAATAAACAAACAAATATAAGAAAATCAACATTAGGGTTATGAGACAGAGCATAAACGCATTGTTCTTTGTTTAGTGTCACCATAACCCTAACCCTAGTCTTCATTTGAAAAAGAAGTAAACTGCATGAATAAACCATTCCTATTTCTCTTCATATGCGTTACATCCCATATTGCATGCAAACAGTAAATAAACCTTATTAATTAAGAAAACTAAGTTCATAGACTGATACTTATCTAGAAACATCTGGGAAGAATCCTGGAAGAGTCTCCCATCATTTCCAACTTTTTGGAAACATCTCTAGGTCATTTCTTGGACATCCTCATTCCAGAAACAATTTACAAGATAAATGGATGATTCTGGGGCATTTTCAGTAATATAGATTTGGAGTATAATATCTTGTGCATTTTTGAAGGAAAATTCATATTAATTCAAGTGCTCAAAGAACATCATAGGACATGTATCATGATTCATGAGTGACGTCAACAATCCTCTGTTATCCTAGTAGAACTTTGAACCCGATATTTTACTCTAAGCTTTTGGTTTTACTGCAAGTAGACATCGATGGAAAGAAATATGAAAATTGCATACCTTATACGGAGTTCTTTGTTACAATATATTGTTTTGGGAACTTGACTTGATTCATTTCAGAGGTTTGATGTGTATATATTCTTTCGCTGATCTATGAAAAATCCTTTGTTTAAATGCATTTAAGTTTTTAAACTCTTGTTATTCATTGCTTGACTCCAATGGTGTAGATTGTGCTAGTATTAGTTTGTAAGTAAGAATATAACATTGAGAGTTGAAGAGGTCAAGAAATATCAAACCTCCAAGCAATTTTCAACCTCCAAGCAATTTTCATTCCACCGTAAGAAACATCAACCAAGGAAATTGAACAAGAAGAACCACTGTGCTATTAATGCCAACCTTTTGTAGCTGAGACTAGTTGATGAGTTTGATGCAATAAAACCACCCTAATTTTGGCTTTGTAATCAAAGGTCTCAGTTGTGGCTTTTAACATAATGTCTCACTTGTAGCTTTATGAATGGAGGTCTTGTGGATGTAATAACACAAAAAAACTACAAAAAAGCTACTAGTGTTAAATCCATGTCTTAGTTGGTTGAAACATCTAGTTTGATAATAACACTACTTTTCTTTAGGGTCCAACTATTAATTTTCCAGAACTCAAATCTGATTTTCGTTCGAGTAAATTTTACACGTCTAGTGGTGAAAGACCAGGATAGGGCTTAAAAGTTAACATGTGATAACGTCCTAAATTGGGAAGTTTAAGCTGTCCCAATTATGCATGTACCTATCATTCTTAGTAAACTGAACTAAGGTTTTTTGTTAATTAAACTTTATTGGTTTTCATTTCTTATTTTCTAGCAAGATGACAATTTCATAGAACTTATGATGCACCCATGGTTATGCATTCTTATGGCATAAATCCAATTGTTTGCTTTTTCAGGCCAACATGGTTGATGATATAGTAAAATAGGATCAAGAGAGTAGCAAAAATAAAATTAATTGGAAAATAAGGTAATGGTAAATATTCATACAAGGGAACACTGAAGACAATTCATCTTTATGCCAAGTGTACTCCACCTCTATTATAAGCTGATCAAACTTTTGAATATATTCAAAATTATTAATAGAAGGATATTCCCTTAGTTAATTGACAAACTTTATTCTTAATAAGAGCATGGGATATAAGAGGGTTTGTCACATTTGTAACCACACCTACAACTTAAGCAACCCCTTCCCCCAACTCAACCCCCAACACACTGTATATGTATATTTTTGTTCAGAATCATTCTTTTGTATATGCATGTTATTCATGGAAATTATCTATGGTATACATATTACATCGCTTGATTGGAGACTTAAATCCATTGAGCAAAGTTCATATACTTTGGACTTTCCATATCTTTGGTTCACACTATAACCCTCTATTTTTATAGTATCTCTTTGATGCACTTGCCATTGTTCTTCCTTTCTTGGAAGTGTTCTTGTCTTTAGAAGGTAGTTCCTCTTGTAGTGGCCAGCAAGGTCTAGATCATCCATTGATTTACTAGTGTCTATCATCATGGAAGCTTTGAATGGGTAGTAATTATATGCTTATGTTAAATAAATATAGTCCATATTTTGTTGTAGGTTTGGACCAAATTTTTTTCATAAATATTGTTGTAATAGATGCACCATTTTACTCTGCAAATAAGTGTTAATTGAAATCCTATTAGGGTTTATTTTGGGATATTATATTGAAAAATTCCTTGGATTTTTTTCTTTAATAGGATTTGTTGGCCACTTCCTAACTCGCACGACCCAGGTTCTACGCAGCCTGTCAACCCAACAAACACCCGAGCTACCGACCCGACAGAGCAAGCCCCGTCAGCAACGACTGTAGAGAAGACATAATCTCACCCGAGATATCTCTTCGATGGGTAATAGACAGAACCATGTTTCCATGATTGTCAAGGGATTATAGTCCCTTGGCGTGCGTCCAAGGTGCTCAATGAAGGCAACGAGATGGATGGACGGTGGAGTCAGCCTTGCATGACTGAGCAACACTATATGTTAGCGCACATAACCTAACCTTGTTTTCAACCTCACAACTGGTGCAACTTGTATGGAACAGCTGACTCGTACTAACATACCATCTGCGACTTTTGTTGTGACTCAAGACATTACACATAGGCCAATATATGCATATATCCAAACGATACTTTCTCAAACATTCATCTACTGATTACAATATAACATCATGCATTTAATCAACATTTCATCATCATACAGTAAGTAAATAACAACCATTTTCATAAACATTCACATCATCAATCACCCATTCAAACATAAGGGATAACGTGGAAACCCATTTGGGAAAAACCACCAAGGTGCTCTTCATCTGGCATGAGAAAATGATATAGAACCTTGTAGTCTGCAGGATGTAGACTGATCTTATGATATGTCTTTATGACTCAGACTTCTGGTTCTCATGCTCTCTAGTTTGTTCTTTTACCCTACTTATACTCCTAGCGGTCTACGCACATAGGATCCATATCCATGGCTCAATAGCCTCCTATTGCTACGAGACTCTTCCTGGTTCTTCTCTTCTTCTAATCTCTACAAAATTACAACAAAATGACGTCCTTCTCTATGGAGTTGAAATGAACAGCCAAACAATAACTATTAATCACCAAACCCTACACAGAATGGGTTCTCTCTATTTATAACTTCTTTCAGACCATGCAGGGTCGACTACACACTACTTAATAGTTACAGGTTGTGATCAGCCATAAAAAATGTTATAGGTTGTCAGGGTATGACACAAGGCACTATTGGTCTGACTTACAAACATTCCCTCGCATGTGCATTTCCACAGGATTACGGCGCCTTAATCGGCCACGATCTACACCTGTCGTATTTTGAACGTTATCACCTATGGCCATGATCTTCACCTATTGTCTTCCAGCCGTTATCACCTGCACACCCATGTGCTCTCCTTTCCTTTGTCATGCGCATCTCCTTTCTTCCTGTGCTGGTCCTTTTCTTCCTTCATGACCTTCCTTTATTCTTATCACAGGCGCGATGCACCTTCTTTTAATTGCGTGTGAACTTCTTCCTTGTGCTCCTTTCCCAAGCCAATAGGTCCCCAACACTCACATGTGGCTTGTCCCAAGCCACAAAGAAATGGACGTAGTATGTGGTGCAACATGCGCGGCCGTTTCTTTGATTTTTTTTTCACCGTGCACCTTTATCCTGCTTCTTCTCTTGCGTATTTTGTCACTTGTGTGTGTGTGTGTATGTGTGTGTGTTTTTTGGCGATGTTTCCTGCATCGCGGCCTCATCCCATTATTACAAAAAGTGAAGTTACATAACTTCTTCGTCGACATGATTTGAAGAGTGTACTTCTGGAGGGTTTTTTTCTGCTTGCTACAGCTCATATTTCTGCTCGTCCCGAGCCACATGTGGCTTGTCCCAAGCCACTGAGAAAAAAGGTAAATCTCCGCAAAATTGGTCTTGTTGCAAAATTTTATTTCCTTGCACAATTTTAAGTTTTTGGCGCTGGTTTAGGCTGCACAGGAGGATGAACCTTGTCTTGGACTGTCTTCACCATCTGTTGAACCTTAACGACATCCTCTGCAACTTCTTCTGCTTTTGCAGGAAACTGCTCAACATGATCAGAACAGACATGTTCCAATGGTCTCGCCTCGATCGATTCTACTATGCAATGAATTTTTTGTTGCACGGGATGAATAAAGTCTGCAAGCCACTCGACTTTTAATTGATGTGTCTCTACCTCAGCTTCCCTAGCCTGTTCTCCTTCACGAAGGGTTTGCACTTCTTGCTGCAGTCTCTTGATCTCTGCATTTTTGGTGACCTTCTGCTAGAGGGGCAACTTTCTCATTTCCACCTTTGCAGTGCTGAATTTTTCATCTGCCTCTCGCGCACTCTGCTTGATGTTCTTTGTTGTTTCATATTTGAGTTGTGCTTCCCAAATGGTAGCGACGACATCTGCGACCTTTATGCAGAGTGCTTCACCTTCTCTGATTTTCTCAGCAGATTCAGATGCTGCTCTTCTTCTTCCTCAAGCACCTCCCAGGTTGTGCTTGGCATTTGTCTGGATTGTAGCTCTTCCACTTGCTACCAAATATCCTGTGAGATCTTTGCAAAACTGGTTACTTTAGCCAAGGAGTCCTCCTCTTCTTGTCCTGCCTCTAGCAGGAATGCTACAATGGCATTCCTGATAAAGTCCGCTATTGTGACGCGGATTTGTTCATGCGCTAGTATTTCCTATTCTCTTTCAGCAAGAAGGGTGATGCACCCTTGAAGTTCTTTCTCTTTCTTCTTCAACAATGCCTTGCGCAGCTTTTCCTTTAGCTGCTGTTTTGTTTCCTGATAAGTAGCAACATTTTCCCTTAGCCGAATTTCGGATGCGACTGCCTGCTGAATTTCATAGAATTCATTCAAGGCTAGCTTGGATAAGTCTATCTGCGTACTACTGTCATCATCACCTGCACTTGTCTATGTTTCTGCCTCCAATTCCTGCCTCTAAATCACCACTTTGATTGGAGGCACTAACTCTGGTGTAACTAGTGGAATACTGGGATCAACACTATATGTCTCGGCCTCCACAGTGGCTTTGACATCCTGGATGGCCTCTATCAACTTATTGAGATGGCCCTCAACTTGGGTAGCAATGTTTAATTGCCGTGTCCTCAGATTAGTGAGGTTATCTTGCACAACCTTCACAACAACATCGACAAATTCCTACATGTCATATTTAGTCAATGTGTTTGGGTTCACTGTTCTGTCGACTTTCTACTTCTTGCAGGATGAGTGGCCCTCTTCTTGCCGTGGGTGTAGCTGTGTTTGTGGATGCTCTTGACTTGGAGGGTGCTCTGATGCACGATGGTTTGAGTCATCATTATCATCATTGTCCTCATCATTTTCTTATGACTGATCATCTTGATTGTCGTCGCCTTCATGATTTTCACCCTGAACTTGGTGAAGCGGCGGTTCCTCTGCATCTTGATCTTTGGGAAGTAGCTCTGCCAATGGGATGTGCCATTCCTCCAGCCAAAGGTTGATAATTGCATTGACATCCTCATTTGTCACCATGAAGTACACATGGTGCACTTGTTTGATTGGGTCCCTTGTTGGCTCTAGGATCATATTATGCGCTTCATCTTGAAACTTGATAAATGCTACATACCTGTGCACCGTCGTAGTGTGGATTCTGTGGGATTGGTGGACAACATCATGCAGTTCCTTTGTGTGTAAAAAGAATGAAATGTTGTTATCCTTCTGTCGATTGCTATCCACCTTATCTTCCCACAAATTCTGGTACTTTGCCCCAAGGCAAAGTAGTGGGACATCCATTTGCACGTAGTCCGACGGGTTACCCCACACAGTGAACGGAATTAAGATCAACAACTAGGAATAGTGGAATTTGTAGGTGGCCTTGTGCTGGGCCTACATTGCATCGTCTATGAGTTCGTTTACCAGGTACCACGACCAATTGAATACTCCCCCTAGCATACATAAATATGCGAGTTCCACCACTGTTGCCGAACATTGATTGGGTTTCATCTTGTGGAGCAACTTACAAGATAAGATCTTTGCAGCGACGAACACACTTTTGTCCTAGATGGGGCCAATCATGAAGACTTGGCCCGCTTAATGAAGGTTATACTTCCGCTTGATAGGGTTATTGTCCTGCTTGTCCAAGTATGGCATGGGATCGTCGCCTTTGTTTGGGAGGCTAGTGATCCTTGAAATTAACTTGGGGTCGGCCAAATATGGCTGATCTAGCCACATGCATCCTCTATGAAAGCATACCAGTAACTGCTTCACGTAAGTGTTGACCTGTACGCTATGGCTGAAGTGAGGCATAAACAACATGTTTGTAAGACTTGCGTTGAAAAGTCCCTCATCCCACTCCATTGGCCTGAGCACTTGGGCGTCACTTGTGGTGGACTGGTCCATGATCATGTAGTCTGTTATCTACAATCCTTCATGTTTTCAAGTGTTAAAGTCTTGGAACCTCAACCTAGCCAACTCATGCAAGATATCCTTTAGCAAGGGGATGCCGTTAGGAATTCGCAACACTGCTAGAGTAGTCATCTCCTTATTTGGGAGAGCCCTCTCCTCTGCATCAGTTCTCCTTGGCTGAATGTAGTGTGGGAAATTTGGATCAACTCGCTCTGCTTCCATCCCTCTTCATGGTAGTGAGTCTTCTTCCA
The DNA here is from genome assembly GCA_001517045.1 of Pseudotsuga menziesii. Taxonomy (NCBI): domain Eukaryota; kingdom Viridiplantae; phylum Streptophyta; class Pinopsida; order Pinales; family Pinaceae; genus Pseudotsuga; species Pseudotsuga menziesii. The sequence goes on along the minus strand of LPNX011173853.1, from coordinate 110,773 downwards.
TGACATCCTATGCTTCTTCGCTAAAAGGTGCCTTTCCTCGCTCGTCTGCGGTGGGTGTAGCCTTGCATTTTCTTCGCTGAGGTGGTGGTGGTCTGGATGCCTCTCTTTGTTGCTTCTTGCTGAGTTGCCTTGGCTCTCTGATAGGTGCCACAGCTGCTTGTGGTGGTCTCGTAGAAACTGGAATTCTCTAAGATGGGTTAGGCACAACACGTGAACCAGGGGTTGGAATGGTAGTATGCACAGCCCCACTGATAGGTTATTTGCATGCTCTTTCCATGGGGCCAATCTCTGGTTGCTATACCTCAGGAGACTATATTTCTTCTTCCTCTTCAATGGGGAAACTAGAGATAACAGTTGCGTTCGATGCCTCACTTTCACTGGAGATGTTAATTACCATGGATGTTGACTTACTTGAACAAGGATGGCACGGTTTAGCTCTCTAATCACAAGGCTCTAGTTCTCTCAGGTCTCACTGTGCGTAACATAATGCTTGATGGGGAGGACGAGTATTTATATAGCCATCTACATCATGCAATCGTCATTTGATGGGAGGTCGAGGTCTAATCGATGTCCTAGGTTGGTTCTACCGCCACATTCTTCATTAACTTCTGTAATTCACTTTATGGGTTGTACCTGTCAGCCTATTTATGGAAGTTATGTCGAGGACGGGTGATGGGACCAAAAATCATGCCGCCCTTCTCCTCGTACTTCAACGAATTAATGTCACTTAGCTTACTAACCTTTTGTGGAACCTTCTTCTGGAATATGCGTTGAAATCGTTCATACATTTCCTTGAATTGTGCGGATGTCAATGGTACTTCTAGGCCTATGAATTCTGACTGTACATCCAAGAATACTTCCTTCTGTTTCTGGACATTCAATGGCTCCTTTTTCTCCGCCGCTAGCCTTACTTGTGGCTACGGTTGTTCTTGCGATTTATCCTGGTCTACTCTGGTCGTTGTACCTCATGTTACGACATTGATGTTCAAGTCTTGTGGTTCAGCCGCAATCATCTAAACATTCATATTTGAATTTGGGTTCAAGTTTTGCGTGGGGTTAGGTCCTGTCATGGTCCTTTCTTGCCATTTTTTGATCAGTTGAGGACATTGTTCGACATTATGGGCATGTCCCTTGCAATATGAACATGTCTTCATAGGATCTAAACAATCTCTAGCATAGTGAGCCGGTTGTCCACAGTTATAGCACATAACTTGACCTCTTTCTCCACCAAATCCTCCTCCTCCACCTCTTCCTCTGAAGTTTTTGCCACCCCTTCCCTACGGGTGTGGTTGCTGTGGTGGGTACTGGTTTTGCTGGTAGTGTGGCTGATAGGGGTTTTGTTGCACGTGCAGATGTTGAGGCACATACTGCGGTTGGTACTAATTAGGTTGGAACTGAGTAGGCTGATACGAGGCTTGTGCCTATTCATCCTGAGCGAACCATTCATTTTTCATTAAGTAGGTGTCGACAGTCTTTTCTTTCAAGAGATGATATGCTCTACAATATTTCTCATCATGTGCTACTGATTTACAAAATTTACAGAAGAGGTTTGCAGGGGTACTTACAACTTTCTGAAAATATAAACACTCTTTGTCACAATGGCCTCTTGACTGGCATATGCGACACCATGGTATCCCATGGCCATTTAATGGGTTGGGTGAACCTGACGCGACGTAGTTCATGAATGTCGGACAATTATCTTTAGTGTGTCCATCCGTCCTACATTTTGTGCACCACAAATATTCTTGTGCTTATTTACCCTTCTTGATGTCTTGAATTTGTATCGTTAGATTGGCCAGATGCAACTGGATCTGGACCATCCTTGCGGCACCATCGCCAATGGGCGAGGCCTCTAACTTCAGTTCCAGTTCTAGTGCTTCTGTCTACAATTCAATCTTCTGCTGCATTAACAACCCTCAGATGTGTGGTAATAGTGCAATAATAAACCACTCTTTATGCTATACATATGAAATTTGGAAGCTTACCTTGGCCATCGGTGTTTTAAACTGTTGGTCAAAATCCCATACTGTTTTCGTCGATGCTTGTTTGATTTCTTTGATCTCGATAATACACAGCAACTCTAATTTAGGTTTTATGAACTTAGAGATCATTGCAGCTCATATATCTTCAAGGGTCTTCTATGGTGTTTCAATTGGTGTGGAGCAAAACTTCATGAACCAATCTAGCGCACGACCCCTCAAGGTCGTGATCATCTACACCTTCTTTATGTTTGGATTATGGACTAAACACACCATCCAAATAGCTTCACATAGGTACCAATGCTGCTCTGGGTCTTCTGTTCCATTTCCATTAAATGTGGGTAACCGAACATCCGTCACAGCCATCGAGTTAGCATCGAGGTTTTCTGCGACAGGATTTAAAAGGGGGAGGGGGTACCTTCTTGTGCACTAGTCACGAGGATAGCACTATCCATATTAGCAGTCCTTTCTAGGGATGAAGCCCTATATCTTACCTTTGGTGATATTGCTGGTGTTATGTAGTTGCGTCTTGACCTTGGCGTCTCCATAGAATCCTCAGAATCTTCTGGTCCTTCTGAAATCGGGCTATAGTCCTCCTCTTTGTCGCAATACCCTTCATCTTTGTACAATTGAAGTTTGTGTTCACTCTCCTCGAATAGACTATGATTTCGTCATCCCTTTTCGGTTTTCCTTCTCTTTCTTGATCTGAATATTCTTCCACTCCTTAGGATTCCAGATTCTATTTCGGGTTCTGTGCTTCCAGTGAACATTTCAACTCACCCTTTCCCATCTTCTCAATAGGTCGTCTGTGACATAGCTTCTTAGGCACGCAACTCAACTACTCAGCTGCACAATACCCCTCTCATAGGCAAGCATTTTTATCCATGTACTGATACATAACAAGCATTTTCTTTAGGGTCCTTGGAAAAAATTTCTTTCAGCTTCACTGTATGAGGTTATAGTATCTACTGCAAACTCAGTAATATATCCTTGCAATATATTGTCAACCAAAATGTTAGATTTTTATCATTCAAGCTAGCATTATCTTAGGATCTTAACTAAGAGAATAACATGCATAGCAATAAACAAAAGAGACAAGAGACACAAAGAATTTTCCTCGGGGTAACCATAAAGGAGAAAACCACACAACTTCCTCAAAGATAGAATGAGCACCAATGGTAGCAGTAAAACCCAAAAACATAAAGATGATCTCCACAGTTTATCTCTCTCTCTCTCTCTCTCTCTCTCTCTCTCACTTGAGAGAGCTACTTCTCTCTCACTCATGTGCCCCAATGAGTGAGTGTCTGTGTAATAAATAGAGAGGCTCACTCTCTATTTATATTCTTTCGTTCATTTAATGTCCACTTTAACATGTCGGCCCCACTTAACAATTACTTACTAGAGCCGACATCTCTAGGAGAGTCTAATAACCCTAGTGCCCCACAGCTGTGGGGACTTTTCCCTCCGATCAACAAGAAGGGTTAACCTTGACACAAATGTGGGGACGATTGCCCCGACTTACAATGGAGGGTTAACCTCAATGAATTTACATGACTTGTTACATTATTGAATCTCCCGATCGGAACATCGGGGCATGACATGACTCAATTACACTACATATAATTCCCGGAATAAACATCGGGGTACAATACATAAGATATACAAGTGAATACATTCCAAAGTTACAAATACATCAACACTCCCTCTTAACTAGGAAGGTATTCTCTCAACACAATTTATCATCACAAGTCTTCTTCTCTATATCATCTAGATCATCATCAAGTCATCTTCGTCTTCAATTCATCTTCATCTTCAAGTCATCTTCATTGTCAAGTCATCTTCATCGTCAAGTCATGTTCATCGTCAAGTCATGTTCATCAAGTCTGGATCATCACTAGATCTGGATCATCACTGCTGGATCATCATCAAGTCTGGATCATCACTTGATCTGGATCGTCACTGCTGGATCATCACTTGATCTAGATCATCACTGCTGGATCATCATCAAGTCTAGCTCATCACTTGATCTAGATCATCATCAAATCTAGATCATCACTGAATCATCATCATCATTACTGCTTTTGCTATCTCAATCAAATGGTGCTATCTCTTCATTCTTCTCGTCACAGGAAGTTCTACAGAGACAATCCTTTTTCATACCGGTTGTAGGCCTAGCCTCCATGTAGGTATTCTTCAGTGCTTATATCTGACCCTAAGTCAGAATGGCCCGCCCAACACTTACATCTGTCCTCATCTTGTCAGAAAGGAACACCAAGCATTCACATTTGACCTCATCTTGTTAGAAAGGCCCAGCACTCACATCTGACCATGTGTAAACACATTGCGCTAGAATGGCTCAGCACTTATATCCGACCATGTGCGAACACACTGCATCGAAAGGGTTCTACACTTAGATTCTACCATGTTTGAAAACACCGCATTGGAAGGGCTCTGCACTTACATCCGACCATGTTTGAAAACACTGCATCAGAAGGGCTCTGCACTTACATTCGACCATGGGCGAACACACCGCATTGAAAGGGCTCTGCACTTACATTCGACCATGTGTGAACACACTGCATCGAAAGGGATATCAGTCCCAGAATGAGGATTCCTGGTAACTGACCAGGTGCCTCCATTTTCCTAGAGAATGGCATCAACCCTTATATCTGATTAAGTGGGAACACATCCCTCAATCACATTAGAATGGCCATGCACTCATATATGATCATGTAAGACTACATCCCACAGTCATATCAGAATGGCCCTCAGTCCCAGACTGAGTATTCCTGGTAACTGACCAGGTGCCTCCATTCCAAGAATGGAATTCAACACTTATATCTTATCATGTAGGAACCAATCCTACAGTCACATCAGAATGGCTCTGCAATCACATCTAACATGGAAGGAACCAATCCTCTCACCATGACAGAATGGCTTAGCCCTTACATCTAACCACAGAAGGAACCTAATCCTCTCACCATGTCAAAATGGCTCTAGGTCTCATCATTTCCCCTTAGAGGGAACCTCGATCTAGAGAACACCAAGCTTCTCCCTGAAGTACTCAAACTTCACTTTGGCCATTTCTAGCATAGAATCACATTAGGGCTAATTACGTTCAAGGATAACCTGCGAGCTTCGCCAGGATTGATTACATCTGAGGACAACCTACAGGTCTATTTACATATGAGAAACCTACAAGCTTTGTTAGGATTTATGCTCAGAAAACTTGTCTCACCGACTATGCTAGAATTCCCTCTTTCGAGAGATCTCGATCTAGATCACATATTGGAGCTTCATTGGTCCTCTCTCCCAAATAGAAAGTGGCAACATCTTTTGCCTCAGCTGTAATCAGTGCCATGCAGGACTCCATCCTACCAAACCAAGAGATCACACTTGATCCCATAGTAAAGTAGCACCTCAAAGTGCTCTTCCTATCAATGGCACTACCTGCTCAATACGAATCCTCATAACCCTACAGGTTAATATTCTGATTCGTCTCATACTTGAGCCCATAATCAACTGTACCCTTCAGGTACCTCACTGCATGCTTTGCAACCATTAGGTGAACATGTCTCAATGTGTTCACAACAAAGCAAATATCTGGTTTCGTATTTGTCAGGTACATCAAGGAATAAATCATTTGGCGATACATCGTGGCATCAACCGAATCTGATGAAGCAACACTTAATAGCTTTAGGTTCGATGCCATAGGTGTGGTCATGACCTTGTAGTCCATCATCCTGAACCTCTTCAGGATCTCTACTGCATACTTCTCTTGTCCACACCTCCATGCCTAGAACGTAGTGCATCATCCACAGGTCCTTTATCTCGAACTCGACAATAAGTCTTCTTCTTGCAAATTTAATGACTTCCTCTTTTCTGTCAGGAACAAGTCATCGACATATAACAGGAGCATCACTCGTCTTCCACCTTCAACCTTGAAGCAAAGGTTGGAATCCTCTTTACTCTCAGTAAAGCCTAGAGTCATCAGTAATCTGTCCATCTTGTCGTACCATGTCGAACCTTAGGATCTTCTCTATTCACTCCCTCTGAAGTGAAGCATCACACTCCCTCTATCTTTCATACTCTATGCAGTGAAACATTATGTACCGGAGTGACAAGTAGCTTCCTCTACTACTAATATTCTATGTATCCATCTAGGATCATTGGATACCAATATCCTCTATCTTGAACCTTTTCAAAAGTTCTTCTCGCACCCATTTGCGAGCTTGTCATCCTCTATGGACTTTCATCTTCAACCTTGTAGCAAAGGTTCAGATATTCATCAAGCTCCTCATGTATGTGTTATCCCATGGGTGTCTTCTGAGCTCGTACATGGCCTTCTTTCATTAGCACACATGATTCTTCCTGTCATTTGTATTTCTATTGGCTGCAAATGTCTCTTCGTAGTCTATGCCTCATGCTACGAATATTGCCTTGTATCCCATGATGTTTCCATCTACTACTTGATGGAACTACAAACTTCTCTTCAATATCGATACTGCATCCTAGACATCATTCTTCTTGAACTGATCTTCCCTTTCTTCTTGGTTACTTCTTCATAGTTGGAAGGTTCTGCATCAACGATGTTGCTGCATTCATCATATTATTCTTCATCTTGAACTTTCGTTACAAGTCTCATCCTTCTTTGCTTGTAGGTGATTGTACGCGATCTTTCCTACAAGTCAAATGCATTTGTATGGTTAGAAACATTTCATAAGGTATATTCATAATGGCAAATTATTATGCATAAATATATGATCATGCAACTATTTTAGCCAATACAACATTCATCCATATCTCACGGAAACTTTTCTAGATGCCTTCCATCTCCACCAGGACAACATTGAGGTTGTGCACTAATCCAATATGTCAACAAAGAGGTTTCATTCTAGATAAGTAGAAATGGAGAGTTTTATAGCACCATGATCTACTTACCCATCACATGTATATTAGTAGTATACTGTCATTAATGCAAACATTCTATCATGCATAATACATCAACTTAATATAAACAAATGCATAACAAAAACAATATCATGAAATGACAATTGAATACTTATCTTTATTTGTTTCGTGGGTAGACTCCTTCTTGATCCTTCTTCTTCATCATCTTCTTCATTCATGACTTCATCATTTCTTATCCAAATTCTCAAGATGGATAAGAGGTTCTTCAAGAATTGAGTCCTTCATATTCCTTATCGCTTGAGGGATCTTCTTTCGATGGTGAGAGCTTGATCTTTAGTTGCTCCCATCTTCTCTTCTCTTATTATGAGTCAAGATTATTCTTCTTCCCAGAGTCTGTTGAAGGTAATCACTTCCTTTTGGCACACATTCCTCACATGAATGAATCCCATGATTCTGGGAGGCCATTCAAGGTGGCTATCACCACTTCTGCATTCTCCACTTCTTCTTCTACTACTACAAGTTGTTCTTTGATTTGAGAGACCCTTGTAAAGTATGACTGTATGGTCTCTGCATTCTGGATTTCACATTCTTCAACTGGTTTCTTAAGGTCATATTCCGATTTATGTTCTTCCCTTCAAATAGATTGGTGAATGAATAAAAAATATTCGATGTCTTTAGGGAAGAAACTTGTGGTACAAGTTGATCCGTGATTGAATCAGCAATGATCTTCTTGGCCTTGACCAAGTTCAATACAACCATAGTACCAGATATAGAACTTCAAGAAAATGATAACCATAGAAAGACAAGAAGGTTAGATGATATCTATGACGAAGCTGAATCTATAAACCTCACTGAAAATAATGATGAAATAAATATTGCAATAGTACTAGCTGAAGAAATTCAAAATTTGCATGATGTTCTAGACACAATTACATATATGAATATTGCACATCAAAAATTTCGTGACAGGATTGATCGATTGGTTGAAGTTCAAATGTGTCATGTGTTTCAAGAGTCATATGTTGGAATTCATGTATTGAATATAATACCAATCCAATTTGTACGAGATGTAAAAGAGAGGGAGGTCATCACATATTTTCAACAAAGAACCATATGGATCTAGATGCACAACCTCATGTACTTGTAGTGCACAGAAGTTGAAGAGATGTTGATAGCATGTGTAAGTACAATTTCGTAGGTGAAACATTCAATAGGTGCACAATACAAATATAGAGGGAATACCAATAGTTTTCCACAAGAGGTTAAAAATATTGAGATTATATTACCTTGACATATTAAATAGTTAGATTTAATGATTGTTGTGTGGAAAAAATCACAATAAGGAGCAAGTTATGACTTCACTGTAAGACGACAATGTGTAATAGATGCATTCTTATATAAGATTCAGAATGATCCATATTATCATGATGTTCGAATTGATTACAATGCACTACACAAGTTACCTAAAAATGCATTAGATGTATAATGTTTGATTAATTTTGTTACTTTACTAGAAATAGACGATGACATAGAGTTCATAATGTTGAAAGGGGTACCAAGAATTGATGATATGTTGGATGTAGTACAAACTTCTTCATTTTCATCTAGGCTTCCAAATGCACCATGTGAGATTGATCTTATTCGAGCATGGGAAAATAATTCAAATCCTAAATAATAAAACATTGATGGTGGATCCACAAATGTGTTTAATTGGCCTGGAATTGGCTCTTCTCCCACCAATGAGTATAACACAAAGATATTGTTTGATATGGAATTTCCAAGTTTGTTTCCTATAGGTGAAGTTTATTGGTTACAACCATGAATGCAAAATGTCCATCTTCATGATTCCAAACATATGCTTGGATATCATGAGAATAGGTTTGGAAATAATCCATGCTTTAGATACTTTTTACTTAACATTATCATGAGACATTGTGCTCAAGGTTCTTTTGCAGTTTTTGTAAAAAAAATATAGCAAATATACCTACAAAAATGGAGGATTTATGAGATCATTTACAAAAAATTCTAGATTCTCGACTAGTAGAAAGATTAATGAGATTTGGAACTATACTAAGAGTTACATGTTCATATTGAAGTAAGTTTCATGTATAGTTAACTGAATTGATTCAACAAATTGGGTGTCCCACAATATTATTCACACTAAGTGCATCTTATATGAAGTGAACATATTTGCATAAATTAATGCTCGGTACTAGTCCTCTAGATCGAGCCGAGGAAAGTAAATGGAGATGTCAAAATGTGATTGATAATCCTCATATTGTATCATATTATATCCACTTAAGATGCACTATTTTTTGAGATGAAATTTTCAATTTTTTTTTTATCACACTACAGATTAATGGTGTCGCTTTGAATGGAAACATCGTGGTTCTCCACATGTCCATGGATTTATATGGTTAAAATATGCTCTTGATGTGGAGAGGTTGAACTGAGATGATCCTACACAAATTAAATTTGCAAAATAATATTTTGATACAAGTGTACATGCAATGAATCCTCATGTTTGACATCAAAGAAATATTCAAGTTGGAATCAATTATGTAGATGATCATCCATGCTTAAAGGACACAAAACAAATATTTCAATATGATCATATGATTTATTATGAAGAACTTCTAAACTATGTAGAGTGCCACATAACATGCAATGAGAAATCATGTCTCCGAAAGAAGAAATGAAATTGGTATGTTGATGTAAGGCTCCATGGGATCTGTGTGAACACTCAAAAATTTTTGTTGATGAAAATGAAGAAAATAAGTATGAATCAAGATGAAACATTGATAGCGTGGAGGGATAACATAGATTGTCAACCTGTTCTTTTGAAGTAGGTGGTCATTAACTACATAGAAAAATATGCCACTAAATATGAAAAAAGATCAGAAACATTCCATAATATATTGTTGATGCATGTCTCTAATATACAAAATCCAAATTAACTAGGAGCATGTCCATACATGAGTTTGTTTTGTGAAACAATTGTTTGTAGTTGTAAATGTTGGTAGGAAGGTTTTGAAACAAGTTTAGGTTGATACATACAATGTCAATAATAATAAATCTCTTATTTATCATATACCAAGCAACCTAATATGGAGCACGTTCCATTAATAGATGTTTCAAAATCATGGTCATATGAAAACTTCAGTGAGGAAAAAAATGGTTACCAAGGAGTAATGTAGCTATTGTACGTGTGTTTCATCTATATCAACCCGTTCCTGATAAAAAAATGACAAATTTGTAGAATTTTGTTGGTTTGAATTGGTATTGTACAAGCCCTTTCATGATTTCCCCATAGATATAGAGCATACAAATGATGAGATAGTGCAGAATTGGGAAAAACTTCGATACTTACCATGGCATGTTGATCACAATCCATTAACTCCAATCGAAACAGTTCAATCTGATGAAGAACAAGAAGATCCAAGTCCACATAGAGATTCTATGGAGAATGAGTGGAAGATCATTGTGGATTGTATACGACTAAAGTTATAAAATACAATGAGTTTGAGATGCTTGGACATAGGGATCGTGATGTTATGTATAACTAGAACAATAATTATGTGTATGGAGACACTTCCAATCGTGCCATTTAGTTCATATCTCAAATGTTAAAATTGAATTCCATTCTTACTAATGACCATGAAAGCTCTTATTTGTTTAAGATTCTAGGAGTTCAACAAACAAGATCTTTTGATATTATCCTTAACCATTATAGAACATGGGTTGATCCACTACGCATGATAATCTAAGGAATTATAGGTACAAGAAAGTCATATTTGATTGGATCTATTAAAGTTGATCTTGAAATGGAGGCTCTACCAAAGATGAGTCCATTACTCCTTTTGTCTCCTACGAGAGTAGAAACATTCAACGTTTCGACAACAAAAAATCATTCGACACTTCATATACCAATAAAACAAATAATTGATTTACAAGGATCATGTTTAATCACCTTGCAAGAAGAGATGGAACATGTAAAATATATCCTCATTGATGAAATGAGTTTTATTGGAAGAAATATGTCGATAAAATTTTATTTAATACTTCGACAAGATTTCCCCAAAAATGCCAGTATTCCTTTTGGTGGAAGGTCAATTATAGTGGTTGGTGATTTGGGTCAGTTGCAACCTTCATGGATAAACATGTATATGCATCTGAAGGTCTTGCAAAAGAATTATGGAAATCATTCACAATCATTGTGACCCTTGATACCGTGTTTCAATAAGATGGACAAAGCGATGATAATTTTTTTTTTGTCATTTGTTGATGAATGTTAGAGAAGCAGTGCAAATGGTTGGAGACTAGAAATTGCTTGACCTATACAGATACTTCATTGGGTGCTTCCAATAAAATAACCTTTGATACGACCATACATTTTTTAGTGATAAATGATGATGTACAATGTCATAATAAGCGTTGTATAAGAAATTTGAATTGTCCAATTGCAGCTAGTGTTGCTACACGAGTAAGAAGCAAGTATTCTATGGAAATGGAAGAGGAAGACTAGAAACTTGAATTACTAATTGAAAATGGAGCTATGGTTATGCTTAGATTGAACATATGGACAACTGTAAGACTCGTCAATGGTGCTCTTGAAGTGGCAGAAAAAATTGTGCATAACCCTAGAACATTACCCCCATAACCACCTATATACATTTTGGTAAGATTTGATAAATATGAGGGGTTTCCATGAGATTGATCACCCCTCAAAAAATCCTATTACACTGACTGAAAGAGGTAATAAAAAACATTTTCCATTGAAACTTGCATGGGGGTTAACAATCCATAAGTCACAAGGATTGACATGGGAGAAAGATACTATTAATATTGAAAAACAAGAGAGGTAGGCTATGACATTTATTGCAATATCTAGAGTTAAACATTTCACTGGTATTCCATTTCAACCTCCCTTTTCATATGACCAATATGAAAATATGGCAAAAGTAGAAGGTGCGCCTATTTGAAAAGATGAAGATGATACATTGAGATTGATTCCTTGTAATCTATTTATTATTTATTTTACACATCCTCTTACTTTCTTACTATTCACATGTTTCATTATTCAATACTATTATTAATATTTTTCCTCTTTTAACTATTGAACTTGTCTTTACATACTTCATATACATAATAATTATCATATAAATATTTTACGTGACTACCCCGGATTGCAACCAGACTAGATCCATCTAAACTTTGGATCTACCATGCGCTAAGAGGGATCAAATCCCTCAAGATGAAAACCTCTCTAAATAGAGATAGACAGTAAAAGAGGTTTGTACATCGAGGGATTTGATCCCTCTCAATACATGGTAGAGTTTAGATGGATCTAGGTTTGCGATATTAAAATTGCATGAGCATCAACCAAATGAAGAGTTTATTTGAATTTTATGATAGAAATTTGTTATTTAATAAATGAACATATATATTTTCAATTAATCAATTTTAATTTTAAGAAATATTTAAAAATAATTGATTGCAAATAGTATATAAATTATGGATCAATCATTATATAATTTATAATTTATTAATTAGTTTATGAATAATTTTGTGATCATTTTTATACTAATGTTATATTATAATAAAATTTCTCAAAATCATATATACGCTTTTTATAACATCTTTTAAATTTTTTTAAATCATGTGTGTGTGTGTGGATTTTATGGAAAACTTTAAGGATTTATAATTTTCTTAAAGTGTCTTACTAATTGCCAAATTTCCAACCATAAAATATTTGACGGTATTTTTAAAAAAAAAATTTGAATTTCGAAGTGTTTTATATAGCTTTTGGTTAATTCTGGAAAATTTTAGGATAATAATTTTATCCTATGGATTTTGGAAAATCATATTAGTAAAAATGGAAAATTGTGATTAATTTTTGGGGAAAAAACCTCAAAAGTAAGGCTACGAGGTAAATCCCCCCCTATAATTTTAACTGATGGATTTCTCTATTAATTTAAGCAAAATGTATAGAGGATATAATTCCAAGTCTGCCCCAAGGGAAATCATACCAAATATAGAACAATAACCTGTCATTTAAAGTACAATACATGTTACTAGTCTTGAGAAAGAAACAAAACTTAGCTATTATAACTTGATCATAACTATGATAAATAGCAGTAAAAAAGCAGTCTGAAAAGGAGCTAAACCTTGAAGCTATATAATTGAATCTGAGATAGGGTATCATAGGAACCTATTTCCCATGTGGTTATGCAGGAGATGAGGATGTAAAATCCCATCTTGTGGTTTCCTCAATAAGAATATTTGGCTTTGCATCTAATTTCCCATTCTTCTCTCGAAGTTCATCCATTTGCAGCATAAGTTCATTTCTTTCTCCTTGACTATTAAGAAGGACCTTACCCATACAGACATAATTTTCCATTACAAGGATACAATCTTATAAAATTTGCATTCCTGAGAATGAGTATTCCAAGTGTCATTAACCCATGGACCCATGTCGAGCTTGATGTCGTCAACTTTCATAAAATCTTTACCCAAGTTTTTGCTCGTGATATTTTGTTGCAAATATTGTCTGGGATTTTCTAAAATAGGTTTCCTTGGATTCACCTACTTCAACCCATACCTTCGTTTGAGAGTTACAGTTGCTACCTTGTCATGCGCACTTACCATGTCCTTTTCCTGTAATTGAGAGGGTTGCATGATGCCCAATATCGAAGCTGTGAACCCTCATGATTATTCTTTGGTAATTGGTTGTGGAGAGAGGGAAAAACATTAGAGAGAGAATTAAAGAGAAAAGGAAACATAAATCCCTCTCTTCTAAGAGGGAGAGAAAAAAAAGAGGGATACTATTTGGGGAAATTGTTGCGATGGGAAAGAAAATAAAGTCATTGTGAACAATGGATATAAAGACATAACCTCTCCCTAAAAAATAGAAACCAAAGTGGGAAGGTGCCTCACATTTTGTAGCATCATGATCCATTTAAATCATTCATTTCCATATATTTAATGCTAATGAACCATAGGACCACCAATTGATCATGCATGATTGTGGATGTCTCCCTAAAAGAGTCTCATATATGGAAAACTAATGTAATTAAATTTTTCATATGATGAATAAACAAGAAAGGTGCAAGGTCTTGTGATGCATTGTTACTTCCACAATATCCACTTCAAACATTTGTGAAGGCATGCAGTGGAGTCACTTCCACTAGGTGCTCATGCTCCAGTTAGTTGTCATTGTCAACTCCCATTCATGTCACACTATTTGGAGATATTTCAAAATTATATGTATTTGTCTTTTATCAACTTATAATAATTATTTAATGGGATGGATTTTATCATTTCCAAATCCAAAATTTTATTCCTTATTAAAATACATAAAAGTCCAACCCCACTTTCCATCATTTTCCCCCCAACCCCCCTACCATCCACCTTCATCCTTCATGACCAACCCTATAGTAAATGTTTCCTCTTTCCCTCTCGATCCACCCTCCTTGGACTTTTACTCCAAAAAGGTTTCAACTATGCAGTAGTCCCTCGTCACCTCCGTATTGAGGAAATTTTATTATTTGTCAAATCCATAACCTCACATATCCCTCTAGATGAAGGTGAAGAAATTTGACAGGACTGCTCAAGATTCTTAAAATGTTCTAAACTCTCTAAACAGAATCTCCCTAAGGTTTAATTTTTAGCTCTTCGAAGACTTAATGCTAACCCAAATATTGTAATATTGAAACTGGATTAAGGAACTGCAATTGTTGTCATTAGTACATATGATTATGAGTCCAAAATGTTAGATATTTTTTATTCTTCATCTTACAAACCCCTCCCCACCAATACCCTCACCAAAACATCTAATTTGGTTTCTAAAACTATCAAATCTTCTTTTCTTGACCACTCGATCATTAAATGCATTCTACCTCATAATCCTCAAACTCCTAAAAATTCATGAACAACCCAAGATCCATAAGAAAGATATTCTGCTCCATCCCATTATTAGTGCCATTGCTTCCCTCACATATGTTGATGTATTTGTAACTTCAGAATGTATTCATCTATGTATCTTATGTCTTCCAACCCGATGTTTATTCCAGGATCTGTCTATAATGTAATTGAGTCATGTTGTCATGCCCCGATGTTCCGATCGGGAGGATCTATAATGTAAACAAGTCATATCAAGTCATTGTGGATAACCCTCCTATTGTGTAAGGGTTAAAGTCCCCGTAGTTCTAGGGCACTAGGGTTATTAGACTCACTTAGTGAAGTCACCCTAGTAGGGTTTTAATCATGCCGGGAAGCAGTATAAATAGAGAAGTGACTTCTCTATTTAGCACACATATCATACACACTCAAGTGTAGCGCATAGTTGAGTGAGGAGAAGAAACTGGGGCTAGATAAGAAGAAGGTTACTGCTGTCGGGAGATCACTTACTGTTTTGGGCTTTTCTATTTTGGTGCTTATTCTATCTTTGAGGAAGTTGTGGGGTTTTCTCCATTTATGGTTTCCTCAAGGAAAAACACTGTGTTCATTGTCTCTTGTGTTTGATTGTTGTGCTTGTTATTCTCTCAGTTAAAGATTCTAATAATGCTAGCTTAATGTTGAAAAACTAACATGGTATCAAAGCTAACCTGAGAAGAAGACACTGTGCAGCTGCGGGAACTAGGGATTCCTAGTTTGTGGACCTTCCTCCACAGATTTTCAGCAAAAGTAAGGTGTAATAACTCTCCGCCTTAGGGCACATATTTCTGTCGAAGCAGAAACCAATTATGAGGTTTTTCAATTTTGGACCCGACACTACTGCCGAAAATTAGGGATTTTCATAGAAGAGGAATTTTTCAGTGAGCCTAGGCCTGGATTGATCTCCTCCCCAAAATCGAAGTTAGGGATCAATTTCAAAGCATTTGGTTGGACAGAACTCCAGAAAAGAAAAACCCTAATTTGCTCCTGAACTAGTATTGTAGGATTTTAGCTCCAAATCCAGATCCAACATCTTGACCTGGTAAGATCTAAATATTTTGTATTTCCATTTGGGGTTCTCAGTTAAGATGTCTCATCATACCAAGCTTGATGAATAGCTTGAGGGAGATGATAAATTCCGAGCCTGGAAGTATAGGATCTCCCTGGTCTTGGAAGAGAATGAGTTGGACTCCTACATCAATGAGGAGATTCCAGTTCTAGAGGGAGATGAGGCTAAGGCCTTGCATAAGAAGAAGCTGGTTATGGAAAAGAGGATCATTGCTGATTCTATCAAGGATCACATTATCCCTTAGGTGTCCTCTCTCAAGACACCTAAAGCTATGTTTGATACCCTAACCAAATTGTTTGAAGGGAAGAACATAAACCGAAAGATGACTCTGAGGAATCAACTGAATAATGTGAAGATCCAGAATGTAGAGACCATCCAGTCTTACTTCACAAGGGTTTCTCATATTAAGGAACAATTAGAAGCACTAGATGAAGAAGTGGAGAATGCAGAAAATGTGATGACCGCCTTGAATGGTCTCCCTAGGACATGGGACTCTTTCATTCAAGGGATCTGTGCTAGAAAGAAGTTAGTCAAGTTCAACAGATTGTGGGAATAATGTTCTCAAGAAGAAGCTCGGATAGCAGCTCGAGAAGAGAATATGGGAAGTGAAGATCAAGCTCTCACAGTACAATCCAAGAAACCCAGATCTAGCCATCACAGAAGTAAGTACTCTCATCAAAGGAATAACTCTAGAAAGCCTAGAGATAAGTCTCAGTTCATTTGCTATACATGTGATGAAAAATGACACTTTGCTAGAGATTGTACTAAGAACAAAAGTAGCTCTCACAAGAAGAAGGGAAACAAAAGAAGACATCATGCTCATGCTACAGAGGATGATGAACCTTCATCAAAGAGAACCAGATATGAAAGTGAAGATTCTTTACGTGAGGATGAATATGTTTTGATTTCTGCTCTCACCGGAAACATTACTCATGGAAGTGATGATTGGCTTATAAATAGTGGGGCTTCCAAACATATGAATGGATTCAAGGAATCCTTTGTGAAACTTTCAGAACATGAATCACCTCACAAGGTGAAGCTAGGAGATGACTACCAATATCCAATAAAAGGTAGTGGGGAATCTTCTTATAAGCTAGACTCTGGAAAGTCTATGACAATGAAGGAAGTTTTGTTTGTGCCAGGACTCAAGAAGAACCTTCTCTCCATATCAACATTGGATGCAAAAGGAATGAGGGTTGCATTCATAGATGGTCAAGTCATCATGTGGCCAAAAGGAAAGACTATTGATGATGCAATAGTGATTGGTGAACAAAAAGGAGGTTTGTACAAATTGAAGGGCCATTTAGAACAAGCCTTGGTCCATGACACAGTAGAGCCAAGTGAAGTTTGGCATAGAAGGCTTGCACATGTGCATTACAGAGCACTACCTATTGCAAGCAAAGCTATTGAAGGTATTCTAGAAATACAAGCAAAACATGATGGGGTCTGCAAAGGATGTGCGAAAGGAAAGAACACAACGAAGACATTTCCAAGTAGTGAAAGCAAAGCAAAAGGAATCTTGGAAATCATCCACTTTGATGTATGCGGTCCTATGTCATCAAGCTCACTAAGCGGGTATGCATATTATGTTTCTTTTATTGATGATTTTTCTAGGAAGACATGGGTTTACTTCATGAAGAACAAAGATGAAGTATTTAGAAAGTTCAAGGAATTCAAAGCCTTGATCGAGAATCACACTGAAAATAAGATCAAGATCTTTTGATCAGATAATGGATAAGAATGCACTTCGAATGAATTCAAAGAGCTATGTAAAGAATCAGGGATTAAGAGGGATTTGTCCACTCCTTATAATCCACAATAGAATGGGATTGCAGAACGGAAGAATAGAACTATCATGGAAGTTGCAAGATCTATGCTTCATGATCAAGATCTTCCTATGCATCTTTGGGCAGAAGCTACCATAAAAACGATGTATGTACAGAACCGTACTCCACATAGAGTACTCGAGAACAAGACTCCTAAAGAATTCTTCTCTGGAAAGAAACCATAAGTCAGCCATCTTAGAATATTTGGCTGTCCTGTGTACATACACATTCCAAAAGAGAAGAGAACAAAATTAGATCCTTCAGGAAAGAAGGGTATATTTGTGGGATACTCTGAAATCTCGAAGGCTTACAGCATATATTTCCTAGGATACAAGAATATTGCAATCAGCAGGGATGTGACATTTGATGAAGACATAGCTTACAACAAATCTAGAAAGAGATCTGCTGAAGAACCTAAAGAAGCAAAAGCACCTAGAATTCATGATACAACCATGAATGAAGAAACTCAAGAAGAAGATAGAGAATTTGAAGAACCACAAAGACCTGTAGATCCACCTCTGGAGAAGAATCCTCATAAGAGGAAACCTGCTTGGGTACGTGAAATTATCCAAGGTACGGAAAGATATGGGGCTCCAGAAGAGAATCACAGAGAAAGAAAGAGGACCAGATCTTGCTCCGGGTATGTAGCTTTACTATGTGATTTCATTGATAAAGAACCTTCTAGTTATGAAGAAGCGGCAGAACGGAAAGAATGGAAGGATGCTATGATCGAAGAGTACCAATCGATCATGAAGAATGATGTTTGGGATGTTGTCCCAAGACTGGAAGGGAAGTCAGTTGCGACTTCCAAATGGATCTACAAGATCAAGCATGCTATAGACGGTAGCATTGAAAAATATAAAGAAAGATTTGTGGCTCGAGGTTTCTCTCAGAAAGAAGGAATAGATTATGAACAAACCTTTGCACCTGTAGCCATATACACTTCCATCAGATCAGTACTAGCTCTGGCTATAGTGATGAAATGGAAGATACACCAGATGGATGTCAAGACTAATTTCTTGAATGGTGTAGTAGAAGAGGAAGTGTAGTGTAGAACAACCACTCAGTTTTGAGACACATGATAGGGAGTCTCATGTATGCAGATTGAAGAAATCCCTGTATGGTTTGAAACAGGCACCCAGGACTTGGTACGGTAGAATTGACAGCTTTCTATCCAATTTGGGCTTTACCAAGAGTAAAGTAGAATCCAACCTTTACTACAAGGTTGAAGATGGAAACCCAGTGATGCTCCTACTATATGTAGATGATTTGTTTGTAACAGGTATGGATGGGTTGATTGATGATACGAAGAGAAAGCTTGCTTCCAAGTTCGAAATGAAGGACTTGGGTATGATGCATTATTTTCTAGGCATGGAGGTGTGGCAGAGTGCAGATGGAATCTTCCTTGGATAAGGGAAGTATGCAGTAGAGATCCTGAAGAGGTTTGGGATGATGGACTACAAATCCATGGCCACACCTATGGAATCGAACCTGAAGCTATTGAGCGATGCTTCATTAGAGTTGGTTGATGCTACGATGTATTGTCAGATGATTGGGTCCTTGATGTACTCGACGAACATGAGACTAGACATTTGCTTTGCTGTGAACACCTTGAGCCAATTCTTGACATATCCAAGAAATGTTCACTTGATTGCTGCAAAGCATATTCTAAGGTACTCGAGGGGTACAGTTGATTATGGGCTCAAGTACGAGTTGAATCAAAATATTAACTTGGAGGGTTATGTTGATTCAGATTGGGTAGGTAGTGCCATTGATAGGAAGAGCACTTCAGGGTGTTGCTTCAGTATGGGATCAGGTGTGATCTCTTGGTTTAGCAGGAAGCAATCCTGTGTGGCACTGAGTACAGCTGAAGCCAAGTATATTGCAGCTTGTTCATCTAGTTGTGAGGTAGTATGGCTGAGGAAGCTACTGTCTGATATATTTGATCTTCAGTTGGATGCTACTTGTATACATTGTGACAACCAGAGTTGCGTGAAGTTGTCAGAGAATCCAGTGTTCCATGACAAGTTGAAGCATATCGAGATCAAGTATCACTATATCAGGGATATGGTGTAGAGGGGAGCAGTGAAGCTCCAGTATGTTGCGATGGATGATCAGATAGCTGATGTATTGATGAAGCCATTGTCTAGGGTGAAGTTTGAGTACTTCTGGGAGAAGCTTGGTATTCTCCAGATCGATGTTCCCTCCAAAGGGAAGTGATGGGTCCGTGAGCCATTCTGACATGGGAGAGGATTAAGTTCATTCCATGGTCAGATGTAAGGGCTGAGCCATTCTGTCATGGTGAGAGGATTTGGTTCCTTACATGTCAGATATGAGAGCTGAGCCATTTTGATGCGACTGTAGGATTGGTTTTTAAGTGATCAGATATGAGTGCTGTTGCCATTCTGGGAATGGAGGTGCCTGGTTAGTTGCCAGGAAAACTTAGTCTAGAACTGAGAAGCCATTCTGATGTGAGAGAGGGATGTGTTCCCACTTGATCAAATGTAAGGGCTGAACCATTCTGTCATGGCTAAAGGATTAAGTTCCTCCCATGTCAGATGTGAGTGTTGGCCATTCTGATGAGTAGGTCAGATGTAAGGGCAACTGCCATTCTGGGAATGGAGGCACCTGGTCAGTTACCAAGTAGCTCAGTTTGGGACTGGGGGCCATTCTGATGCGATAATAGGATTAGTTCCTTCATGATAAGATGTGAGTGCAGGCCCTTTCGATGCGATGTGTTTACACATGGTCGAATGTAAGTGCGGAGCCTTTCTGACTGGATGAGGTTGGATATAAGTGCTGACCCATTTTGGTGTGATGTTTACACATGGTCAAATGTGAGTGTTGTGCCTTTCTGATAAGCTGGGGCCAGATGTAAGTGCAGAGCCTTTCCAATGCGACGTGCTTGCACATGATCGGATATAAGTGCTAAACAATTCTGGTGCGATGTGTTTACACATGGTTAGATGTTAGTGCTGGGCCTTTCTGACAAGATGAGGTCAGATGTGAGTGCTGGGCGTGCCTTTTTGACAAGATGAGGTCAGATGTAAGAGCTAGGTGGGCCATTCTGAATCAAGTGTCAGATATAAGTGCTGATGAAGACCTATATGAAGGGTAGGCCTATAGGATTGACTCTGTATGACTTCCTGTGACGAGAAGAATCGAGATAGCACCATTATGAGATAGCATGTGATGATGATCCAGACTTGATGATGATCTAGATCAAGTGATCTAGATGTGATGATCCAGACTTGATGACGATTCATCATCAAGTGACGATCCAGTTGTGATGATGATCCAGACTCGATGATGATTCAGATCAAGTGATGATCAAGATGTGATGATGATCCAGACTTGATGACGATCTAGATCGAGTGATGATCCAGATGTGATGATGATCCAGCAGTGATGAGCCAGTAGTCATGATGATGCAGATCCCATGATGAAGAAGACTTGAAGAAGAAGATGACTTGAAGACAAAGAAGACTCGAAGACAAAGAAGAATCGAAGACGAAGAAGACTCGAAGACGAAGAAGACTTGAAGACTAAGAAGACTTGAAGATGAAGATGACGAGATGATCCAATTGATGCAGAGAAGAAGACCAGTGCTGAAAATTGTGTCGAAAGAATACCTTCCTAGTTAAAAGGGAGTGTTGATGTATTTGTAACTTCAAAATGTATTCATCTAGGTATCTTATGTCTTGTAACCCGATGTTTATTCTGGGATGTGTCTATAATGTAATTGAGTCATGTTGTCATGCCCCGATGTTTTGATCAGGAGGATATATAATGTAAACAAGTCATGTCAAGTCATTGTGGGTAACCCTCCTATTTTATAAGGGTTAAAGTCCCCGCAGTTTCGGGGCACTAGGGTTATTAGACTCACTTAGTGAAGTCAGCCCTAGTAGGGTTTTAGTCATGCCGAGAAGCAATATAAATAGAGAAGTGACTTCTCTATTTAGCACACATCTCATACACACTCAAGTGTAGTGCATAGTTGAGTGAGGAGAAGACACTGGGGATAGATAAGAAGAAGGTTACTGCTGTCGGGAGATCACTTACTGTTTTGGGCTTTTCTATTTTGGTGCTGATTCTATCTCTGAGGAAGTTGCGGGGTTTTCTCCATTTACGGTTTCCCTGAGGAAAAACACTGTGTTCATTGTCTCTTGTGTTTGATTGCTATGCTTGTTATTCTCTCAGTTAAAGATCCTAATAATGCTAGCTTAATGTTGAAAAAATAACAACATATGCCCTTTCCAAGCATTTTTCCAATATTCCCAAACCCTTTTGTTGGGCCAGGAAATGTGCATAAGGAAGAATCTATCGCACAAGCGCAAGAGGGAAAGAGGGCACATGACAGAGAAAAGAAGGTAAAGGAAGAAGTGTGAGCATAGAGCAGAGGAGTTTCGATGAGGAAGGTAGATCCGATTCGGTGGAAGAGGCAGGTAGAATAGTTAAAGCAGAGCTTGTGAAAGTCAAGGAAGACTATAGAAGGACGAATCGACAGAAGAACAAGGACAGTTTTTGTGGCTAGTTACCAACATAGATCCAAATCCTAGGCTCTATCAAGCACCGAGAGGGATCAAATATTTGGAGGTGCAAGCCTCTTCTTAAGTATTTCACTCAACTATCAGCTTTGGTGTGATTTAGATCAACAGACACATCTTTTTATTTAAGGTCAACATACAATATTTTTATTATTAATATTTAATACTATTTATGGCCGATATATAATATTTTTTATTTTTTTAGGAAAGAACATTACAACATCTCCCCCATACATGGTTTTAAAACCATTTGCAAGGCCCTCCTAAAACCATGGGTTGTTTAGGAGGCCTTACACATGGTCTTAAAACCATTTGCAACGACCTCCTAAACCATGTACAATAAAACCATGGGTTGTTTAGGAGGCCTTGCACATGGTTTTAAAACCATTTGCAAGGTCCTCTTAAACCATGTACAATAAAACCATGGGTTGTTTAGGAGGCCTTGCACATTGTTTTAAAACCATGTGCATGACCAACATTTTTTTTGCAGATAATTCAATTTTTATTATTTTTTATTATTTTGTTAAGTAGGAACATTACAACATCTCCCCCATATTGTGTTGTTTTTCTGACCGACATTTATTTTTGCCAGAAATTATTTTTTATTTATTTATTTATTGTTTTGTTAGGTAGGAACATTACAACATCTCCCCCATTTTAGGTTGTTTTTTTTGCTGACATTTATTTTGGAGGATAATTACATTTTTGTATTTTTTATGGCCAACATTTATGTAATGTAACGTTATGTAACATTATGGCCGACATGTAACGTTATGGATGACATTTATGTAACATAACGTTACAAGATCTCCCCCATACTGGGATGTAGAGCGCCTCTCGGCACAATGACCGACAGACAGACCAAAAGACATTTTCGCAGCTAGTTAAAGCTATGGTTAATGTAATGCAGGAATTTTGTGGCCAATTTGACCTATCATTAATGTAATTACAGATATTTTTTAGCTACTTGCATCTGTAATAACTGAATAGTACTCAGTCGACACTGCGCGGTCTTGTAAATAATATAAATAGGAGGAACCCATTTTGTATAAGGGTTATCTTGGAGAGGTAGCTTCAAGAAGAAGGTTCAGTTAGCTTCAATATTATTGACTCAGAAGAGGACTCTAGGAGAAGTAGAAGGCTATTGAGAAGCAGATCTATAGTCGAGTGCACAGATAGTCAAGTAGAAGAGTTGATCTAGGCTATATGCAGATTAGTAGGAGTAGATAGAAGCAATAAACCAGAGAGAATGAGAGCAAGAATATTAAGTCAGATAGACATATCTTAAGAACAGTCTGCAACTCACAGACTGCAAGGTGCTACCTATATTTCTCATGCCAGATGAAGAGCACCCTGGAGGTTTTTCCCAGATGGGTTTCCACGTTATTTCTTGTGTTGAATGATTGAATGCTTAAGTGAATGTTGAGTGTTTTCTTACTCTGTATTGTTATAGTTAATGTTGAATGTATGCTGCAATATTATGAATCAGTGAATGAATGAATGTTAAAGCATCGTCAGCATGTTATGTATAAATTCCTGGTTAAATATGCTAAGTTATAATATAAGTCGCACACTGTTCATTATAAGTAAGGAATCAGATACGCCACACGGTTACGCTAGTTGTTAAGTGGTTAGGGACAAGGTTGTGCCGGGCGTTGGTTGTGGAAAATAGCTGCACCTATGTCGCACAGAAATATACTCCATTCTCTTATCTCTATCCAGCACCTTGGCCATGCGCCAAGGGACTATAATCCCTCGCCAACTGTGGAAACATGGTTCTGATAGTTACACATTAAGATATCTCAGGTGAGACTGTGCCTGCCTCGTGGGTGTTGCCGACCGAGTTTGCTCTGTCACATCGATTTATTTTGGTGTCTTGTTGGTATTGTGTTGTTGTTGAACCTTGGGTCACATAAGTAAGGAGATAGAGGCCAACAAATGGTTCTGTTTCCGGTACCATTAATCATTTGAGTCAAGGGACATGTTGTGGCATTCGACAAAGAACTGAAATAGAGGACTGGTTGGAGTCTGGGACGCTAGAATTCATGCAAGGAGAGAGCATAGGAGTATGGTTGAGCCCAAAAAACTGGTTAGACCGATACATATATTCTGACATTCACAAGATCTTCTTTGCAGAGTTCTCTATTGTGCTGCATGAGTGGTTGTTAAGATTAGCGACTAGGTAGACAACTTTTCGGAGAAGAGAAGTTGTTGAATGGAATGATTGCTTGGTTTACGAGATAACCAGTGTAAGTAACACCATATCTAGAGCTGTTGACTTTTGAGTGGACAGTATTTTGCAAGGGTATATTACTGAGTTTGTAGTAGAGACTATAACCTCATATAGTGAGGTTGAAATAAATTCTTTCCAAGGACTACAAAGAATGTATTTGTTATCTATCAGCACATGGATAAAGATGCCAGTTCATGAGAAGGGTAACTTGCAGTTGAGTAGTTGAGCTACATATCCAAGGAGATGGGATATGTTGTGGACGATCTACAGAGAAAATGGGAAATGGTGAGCTGAGATGTTCCCAGGAAGTACAGAACCTAAACTAGAAGTGGGATTCCTAAGGAGTGGAAGGAGATTCAGGTCTCGGAAAAGGAGAAAGACAAGTCCTAGTATGTTCTAAGAAAGTGAGCATGAAATTTGGTCGCAGCTGGACAAAGGGTCTTACGACAAAGAGGAACAGTATCAGCCAATATCTAAAGCAGAAGAGTCAACAGAATCTGTGGAGACACCAAGATCAGGGTGCGATCACATCACACCCAGAGTATCACCAGAGGTAAGGTCTAGAGCCCCATCTCCTGAAAGAGTTGTTAATATTGATAGTGCTAGTATTGCGACTAGTGCGTAGGAAGGTACACCTCCACTAGAGTATTCATCAGATAACCCCAATGCCAACTCAATGGATGGGGAATATATTAGAATACCCACATTTAATGGGAATGGAACAGAGGATCCAGAGTAGCATTGGTTCCTTTGTGAAGCTATGTGGATGATTTGCCTTATTCATAGTATGGACCTAAAGAAAGCGCAGATGATCATGACTCTGAGGGGTCATGCAATGGACTGGTTTATGAAGTTCTGTGTAGTACCACCAAGAACGACATAGAATACCCTTGAAGAAATAGGACTCACAATGATCTTTGAGTTTTGAAAACCTAAATCTGAATCGCAGTGCATCACTGAGATCAAAGAGATAAAACAATCATTGGCAGAGTCAGTATGGGATTTTGACCAGCGGTTTAAAACCTTGATGGAAAAATTAAGTTTCCAAATGTTGGATGTACAACATAAATAGTGTTTTATTGTTGCACTATTACCACGCATATGAGGCCCATTAATGCAGCAAAATATCGAGTTGCAGACATAAGCGCTAGAGTTGGAAATGAAGCTGGAAGCTTCGCCAATCGGTGATGGTGCTGCAAGAATGGTGCAGATTCAGTCATAGCTGGATAATCAGACGATACAGCTCCAGGGTATCAAGAAGGGCAAGGAATCCCAAGAAGAATTATGTTGTACGAAGTGTAGAATGGATGGACACAGAAAGGATAATTGTCCGACCTACATGAACTATATCTCAGTGGGTGCGCCGAACCCATTGAGTGCCCGTGGACTACCCTGGTGTTGCATATGCCAGTCTAGAGGACATTGCGACGAGGAGTGTCTATAATTGCAAAAAAGTTATAAGTACCCCAACAAGAATTTTTTGTAAATTTTGCAAGTCAGTAGGCCATGAAGAGAAGGATTGCAGAGCATACTAGCTCCTAAAGGAAAACACACTCGACACCTACTTGATGAATAATGATGTGCAACCTCAGGTTGAACCAACGCAAGCATCCTATCATCCTACACAATTCTCACCCAATCAGTATCAGAACCAGTATTAGCCGCAATATGCACCTCAGCATCAGTATGCGCCACATAATCAATATCAGTCACAATACCAGTACAATCAGTACTCCCTACAACAAGCACAACCACAGGGAGGGGGTGGTGGAAACTTCAGAGGTTGAGGAGGAGGAGGATTTGGTAGAGGAAGAGGTCAAGTTACATGCTATAACTGTGGAAAACTGGGTCATTATGCCAGATATTTTCAGGAACCTACAAAGACATGCTCATATTGTAAAGCGCAGGACCATAATGTAGAGCATTATCCGCAGTTGACTGCGAAGTGGCAAGCTAGGACCATTACAGGTCCTAAACCTGTGCAGAATCTGAAATCAAATCTAAATCCTAATTTGAACCTTCAGATGATTACTGTTGAGCCAAGAGAGCCAAGCATTGCTATCATAACACAAGGAGGTGCTGCGACCAGAGCTGATCAGGATGTACCACAAGAACGGTTGCAACTGCAAGTACAACTTTTGATGCAGAAGAAAGTACCATTCAACATTAAAAAACAAAAGCAAGTATTTTTTTATGTATGACTAGAGTTCATAGATCAATAACAACCATCGATTTCAGGTGAAGTTATGGAGATGCTTGAATGATTCCAATAGCTATTCCAAAAGAAAATCCCAAAAAAGGTTAGTAAGCTCAAATCATTTCTGTCAAGTTTCTTAGCACCAATGCAATATAAAGATTCTGTCACAGAAATACAAGCACTGATAGAAGAAAATACAGAAGAGTCGCAACCAGAAAGGAGAGTTAACTAGGTTAAAATTTTTTAAAACTGAGCGCGAGTTAAGAATGATTATGTATATAGGCGACTGCGACATGGATTACATCATTTTAGACCTGGGATCGGACATCAATATTTTGACACAAAAGACTTGGGAAAGTATGGGAAAGCCGTGCTTGGACTGGACTCCTGTCCAGTTGCCACTTTCAAATTAGGCGAAGGTCCTACTAATTGGTAGGTTGAGTCAGGTCCTTATTGACATTGAAGGGTTGCACACATTTGCAGAATTTGAAGTTATTAACATATTTGACAATACAAACCCATATCCCACATTGCTGGGGATATATTGGGCCATATATAACCAGACCATTATCAATTTCGAGAAAAGGATACTCTCATTCAAGGATAATGAGATGAGGGAAGTGTCACCTGTTGATCCATTGGAAGGATAGAGACACATCGAGCCTGTCTACAATGAGGGATAGGGTGATTATATGGACCAGATATACAATGTCACTTCTCTACAAGAAGATTATATCAATCTAACAACAGATGGAAACCTAAGCTGGAGGAGTGCTATTTCATGCACATCTGACTCAGGAGAGGCCTTGGAGAATTGGAAAAACCGATTGCATGAGGTATCTATGAGGAGGTGCACCAAATTACAAGGTCTGTGCAATGGGTGGAGAATGAGCTACGAGAGCTTCCCACCTATGAGGGTTTACCTAACCTCATGAACTTCCTAAGTGACTTTGAAGAATTCGTAACCGAATCATAGCGCTTGTCTATGCTAGACCATGTACTAAAAGATACCCCTGCTAGATGGTGGGGTACACATAAGCAGTCCATATCAGAATGGCCATAGTGTAGAAGATTGATGGAAGCTAGATTCAGTTAAGAAGTCACCACTGTGATTCACAATTACACGAGGCTATCAAACCCTATCGAGCACATAAATCATTGTCGCACCGCATTTGTAGGATACCCACATCAGGAGTGGGTCCATCATTTCATTCACACATTGGAAATGACACCCCAAAGTTGGTATACATCAATGGATTTGCGACAAGGAACATAAGAATGAGAAGAGGTAGCTAAACAGTTTTCACACACATTTGAATTTGCTGATGAGAAACCTCCAGTTGATGCTACGCTTCAAAAAATAAAGGAAAAGATATTTGCTGAAATCCATGTTGAAGAGGCAAATTCCCACTAGTGCAGTGCGACCATTCAAAAATTGATGGCCTATTACAATATAGCTGGACACCCAGATGACGAACTGATTAACATAAACATACTGGAATTAGAGGGTACATGTGCAGTGAAAGGAAGTGGTATTTCAAATGACCAGTTCCTTAAGCCGGTGAAAATCAAGATAGTAAACATTGGGTCACTAAAGAACCCACAGTTCGCCAATATAGGAGATTATTGGGATGAAGAGACAATTGATAAGATCACAGACTTGCTACATGAGTATCATGACTTATTTCCTACTGATTTATAATAGATGAAGGGAATAGTCGACGACCTGGGAGAGATGAAAATACCCCTGAAACCATATGCCAAGCCAGTTAAACAATGAACTTATAGGTTGAATCCAAGGTATAAAGAAAAGGTAAAAGCTGAATTGGATCACATGATTGATGTAGGAATTATTGTACCTATTGAGGAATTAGAGTGGATCAACCCTATAGTGATCCAGGATAAGAAAACCATAGGTGAATTCAAGATTTTCATCGACCTAAGGAAGTTGAATGATGCATGCCTGCACGATCCATTCCCAACACAATTTACAGATGAAATACTAGAAAGCGTCGGAGGACAAGAGATGTATTCATTCACTCATGGCTTCTACGGATACCATCAATTCAGGATCACGAAGGAGGATCACCACAAAATGACCTTCGCCATAGAACGGGGATGCTACCAGTATATGGTAATGCCCTTTGGACTCAAGAATGCACCTGGTATTTT
Source organism: Pseudotsuga menziesii (assembly GCA_001517045.1). NCBI lineage: Eukaryota > Viridiplantae > Streptophyta > Pinopsida > Pinales > Pinaceae > Pseudotsuga > Pseudotsuga menziesii. The sequence continues at coordinate 81,904 of LPNX011173853.1, read as the reverse complement.
TTCTAGAATAGTAGTTTATTCTTTTAAAGATTTCATTCATAAATTTCTTGAGGTCTAATTTGATGATTGGACTGTGTTTGGTCTAGTAAGAGACCATATTGAGAGTCTGCGCATGATGCTGGGTCGTTTTCGCCAGTATCAGATCAATATTAATTCAAAGAAATGTATTTTTTGCACACCATTTGGTGTGTTGTTGGGTCATGTTTTCTGTCGTGATGGAATTTGGTTGACCCAAAAAAAGTTATGATTATCCTTGACTTACCACCACCCACATCAGTCATGCAACTTGGATCAGTGCTAGGACACACAGACTACTACAAGAATTTTATTAGAGGATATGCAGAGATCACTACACCCATGGAAAAGTTGTTGAAGAAAGATGCAAAGTTTCAGTGGATAGAACCTTGTCAAGAAAGCTTGGATAAATTAAAGAACAAGATGGCCATTGTGCCAATACTTGTGTTTCTAGACTAGAAGAAGGAGTTCCATGTTCATGTTGTCGCCTCGTCTATTGCACTCGGAATAGTCTTGATGCAACCAAGAGAGGGTGTGCTTGACCACCCCATTTCTTTTTCCAGCAGAAAACTATCAACGACAGGGAAAAATTACACCATGACAAAGAGAGAAGGCCTCACTAGGGTCTATGTGCTTCAAAATTTTCTACATTAATTTTTTGGTGGACATTTCAAAATGTACAGTGATCATTCGGCTTTAAAGCACCTGGTCAACAAGCTAGTGTTGGGGGGAAAGATCTACCGATGGCTCCTCCTGTTTCAAGAGTTTGACTTTGAGGTCATAGTTAAACCTGGTTGAATGAATGTTGGGCCAGACCACCTGTCATGGATAGAAAGTGTTGAAGAACCAACTAGTCTGGAGGATAAATTTCCTGACGCACAACTATTTGTGGTCCACATGATGGTTGATCAGAATACAAAGTTTAACACCATCATCCATCTCCTCAGGACATTTTATGTTCGTAAAGGATTATCCACGAACAAGAAGAAACATTTAGTTGTTAGAGTTGTTGATTATACGTTGATTGTTGGACACCTATACAAGCCAAGCGCGGATGAGATACTGCATCGATGTGTTTTCGACTATGAGTGAACTTGTGTAATCAATGAAGCACATGTCAATGTCGCAGGAGGACACAATGCAGGAAAGGAAACTGTGTGCAAGATATTGCAAGCAGGACCATGGTGTCGAACTATACATATGGACACTAAGAGCTTCAAACAGCGCTGTGATATCTTCCAAAGAACAGGAAAACCCTATGCCACTTGCACTGCAGATAACACTTCAAGTGTTTGACAAGTGGGCCATTGATTTTGTTGGACTAATCAGTCCACCAGGAAAGAGGACTGGTGTGCACTACATTATCACTGCGACATACTACTTAACCATATGGGATGAAGTTTCACCTCTTAAAGATTGCACTGCTACGACTGCGACAAAGTTTTTATTTGAAAGTGTGATGACCAGATTTGGCTGTCCAAAAATTCTACTCAACGACCAAGGTACACATTTTGTCAACAGAATGATTTCTGATCTTACTGCAGAGTTCCAGATTCAGCATAAGAAGACCACACCCTATCATCCTCATGCGAATGGTATGGTTGAAGCCTTGAACAATATTTTGGAGAATTCATTAACCAAATTATGTAATGTGCACCGAGATGACTAGGATTAGAAAGTTTCAGCTGTGCTATGGGAATACTACACAACTTGCAAGCAACTGACAGGGCACACCCCATTCATACTGGTGTATGGAAATGAATATATTGTGCCAATGGAGTACATTGTGCCAAGCCTATGGATTGCTGCATTGATAGAGATGATAGACAGAGAAGCTATCGAAGAAAGGTTTTTGTAGCTCGTTCAGATGGAAGAAGAACGCTTTGTCGCGGGATTCCATCAGATTGATGAGAAGCAGAGGAAGAAAGCGTGGCATGATATAATATATCCATATCTGGGTTAATCCATACAAAGTTGGAGGACTTGTGTTTCTATATGATAAAAAATTCTTCAAACATCCAGGAAATTTAAAGATACATTGGCTAGGGCCATATACGATTGCGCACATCACTAATTCAGGCACAGTAAAACTGTAGAAACTAGATGCAACATACGTTGTGGGTATGGTGAACAGAAGTTACCTGAAACCTTACTATGATGGCCGCTGCATGCCTAGCTAATATTGCGCCACGTGCGAAAAAAAACCGAGAAGAGAACGCAAGGAAACTATTCTGTTGCACGTCTGCGAAAGAACTTGGCAAAGCACACGAAAAATCAGGAATCACAGGCTGGACGACACTAAAGTGCGAATATTTGGTAAATATTGAGGAGATTATGACAGCTAATTGTAATTAATTTGATGAGATATGAGGAAAATGACGACGTATTTTTTTGGTCCCATCAGTCATCCTCATCATAACTACCATAATTTCCCTGACAGGTACAACTCTGAAATAGAGTAGTCAAATTGATGAGGAATGCATTGGTCGAGAAGCCCATGTGATCGACAAGACCTCATACTACCACTACATGATGATCATAGGATTCCCTATAAAGCGGAGCTTTGTCATCAAGTTTCAGTTTACTTGCACCCATGAAGAGAGAACCAGATTCGAGAGTTGATAGAGTCGAAGCTTGAAATAGAGGGCGAGCCAAAAATCATGGTCATAGAGATTTCCAGTGCTAGTGATCTTTTCGACATAACTATTGCCTAGCCATGTCTGATTGAAGAGGAAATCGAATCATTGGAGGTACAACAACCCGAACAGGAACCCGATATAGAATCAATGGCATGAATAAGAAGGAAACCTTCCCCTGTGGCCAGTTCGATCCTTGTCCGACCCCTGGGCTAGGGCCCTGTATCAAACCCTGTTTAGAATCCACCCATAGCCTCCCCCGTTCCAAGACCAACACCTTTCATCTTGGACAGATATATTCCAAGCACTTTGGTACTACTAGGCAGGGTGCCCAAGCCTTCGAAGAACAAGTGGAAGGTTCACGAAGAAATCCCTATTGAGGGTGAACCAGACTTGCCACCACATAGGGAATCTAGGGCCACCAAGGAAGAGGAGAAATTTTCACAATATGTACGACCAAGGAGAGCCGACACACAGAGAGTGATGCTCTCGAAGAAAGTTCACACCAACTTAGTGACACCCAGGATCCCTAACAGTGTTCCCCTCTTAATGGACATAGTGCCGAAGATTACCAAGCTGCAGTTTGAGGACTGCTACACCCGCAAGAAGGTGGGATTAGAAAGGAGAAACTATATTATTACGGCTCTGGCGAAGCTGCTTGCGCCCCAACTCTTAGTGCCAATGGAGTGGGCCAACAGTGTTGATAGAGTGGGCTTACTAAATTTATTGCTCATGCCCCACTTTGGGCACAGCATGTAGGAAACCACATATGTGAAGTATCTCCTTGTCTACTTTCATAGAGGATATTTATGGCTTGACCGACCCTACCTTGTCGACATCGATCTCATCTTGTCGATAATGGGTTTGTCAAAGGTCGAAAATGACCCTTTGCGATATTTGCACTAGAACAGAGACACCACCAAGATGAAACATAAGTATAACCTTTAATGCACAAGTAGGGGAATCCTCATTTACCCCATAGAGGATAATATGGTAAGGTTTGTAGCATAATCTTATCTTGAAAATTGTTGCACAAGATGAGACCTTCTAAGTGCAGCGCAGGCATGATAGAAATCGTAGAACAATGTGCATAGGGAGTAACCTTCAACTGGTCGCAGTTCCTACTGAATGAGCTCATAGCGTATGCAGAGCAGGAATAGGAGGGACCTAAAGCTAAGTTTCACTACTCTTGGTTGCTCATTCTTCTTTCCTTTGTTTTGTGGTTCGACCCATCGGACTACCAGCCAATGGATGTCCCAGTGATTTTCCTTGGCAGAAAGTATTAGAACCTCTAGGAGAATAAGGAGGATAAGATTCGCTACAATGACAATAACATCGAGTTCTTTCTGCATAGCAATGCATTGCGCGATGTTATAAGGAGGTCATACAGAATATAGGTAGTGATAGTGCAAAGGTATGTTGCATTTATAAATTTTCAGGTCAGTGTTCATAAAATTATTATGGAGCCAAGTAAGGACAAGTCCAAGCAAGCACATCAGGAGGGGTTGATGATCACTGACGCTGATGTGGACGCAGTCATCAAGGACTAGCCGACAGAATGGAGCGGCCCATTCGAGGAGAAGATGGACCAAGGAGGAAACTATGGAGGAGATGATCAGGGAAGTGGCCAAGGTGGTAGCTAAGGAAACGGCTAAGGGGATGGTCACAGTCATGACCAAGATGATGGGAAAGGCAATGACGGAGGTGACATCCAGGGTAATCAAATGTCGAGCTCTGACGGGGATGATAGTGCGCGCAGCAAGGATGATGATGATGATGATAAGGATGATGAATATAATGATACTCCTATTGATGAGGATGCGAAGAAGGCTCAAGAAGTGTAGCATTAGCCGCAATTCAAGAAGAGGAAAGCAAACAAATCAGCTAACATTGTTAACTTAGCTAAGGAGGACATAAGCTTGTTGTCTGATGCAATCGCACAAGTGGCCAAGTCCAACTTAAGAGGAATAAGTAAGAAGCAGCTGTGACTGACCAGTGAGCTGGAAGAACACATCAATCAGTTGATAGAGGCTGCTAACGAAGTCAAATCCACCGTCGAGGATGAAACTTATGGCATGGATCCCAATAAACCCTTAGTCACATTAGAGATGGTGTCACCAATCAAAGTATAAATCCAGGAGTGAGTAATGGAGACGGGGACGCCTGATTTCGACAATGTTGTGCATTGGTTTGAGACATTGAACATGGACTTCTCTAAACTCATGTTGGCTGAAGTCTATGCTATCCAACAGGAAGCCGCGATTGAGGTATGCCTCAGAGAAAATGCGGTGTCATATCAAGCTACCAAGAAGAAAATAAAGGCAACATCGCGCAAGTCCCTCCTTAGAGAAAAGGATTAGGAGAATGAGGTGAGAGAAAAGATCAGGTTTGTGCTTGCTGAAGCCATCAAAGGTGTGGTCACGAATTTCCCACCGGAAGCAGGTCAAGAATATGAAGACTCAGTCGCTAGGGTTGGCCTCCTCTCCAAGATTATGGTGGAACTAAAGAAGCAAATGGAATAGCTTCAGGAAAAATAGGTACCAAGCACACCTCCTAAGGTGCTTGAAGAGCAAAACAAAGAAGCGTATGAGGCTATTGAAAGGATAAGAAAAGGATAAAAACTCTACACTGAGGCAGTAGAAGTTGTTTCCATGATGTGGGAAGTGCTTTTGGAGGATGAGATTGTGGAAAAGATCAAGGAGGATGCATGGCGAGCTGATGAGAAAATCACCGCAGTGAAGGCAGAGATGAAGAAGTTTCTTCTTAAGGACAAGGTGACAAATATCGCTTAGATCAAGAAGCTCCATCAAGATGTCCAAGCTCTCCATGACCAAGAGTAGACTAGGAATGAGGAAGTAGCTGCGCACCAGTCGAAAGAAACATGAGTTACAAGGATTATTTAGCATGTACATCAGAAGCTTCAACATATTGCACAGTCATTAGAAGTAGGACCATTGAAACATATCTATTCCAACTGTGTGGAACAATTGAGTAAGCAGGTAGAGGAAGTAACAGAGGAAGTTTCCAAGGTGCAACAGATTTTGAAGGAATTTGAGGACAAGGTTGGTCCTATTGCACAGCCTGAGCCAAAGACTGGAGTATGGCGCAACAATAAATTTTGGTAAGGAATCATTTTTTCTTAGTGGCTTGGGACGAGCCACATGTGAATGTTGGAGGCTTGTTGGGCCAGGAAAAGTGCACAAGGAAGAATCTGCCATGCAAGCACAAGAGGGAAAGAGGGCACACGACAGAGAAAAGAAGGTAAAGGAAGAAGCATGAGCGTAGAACAGAGGAAGTTGCGATGAGGATTGTTGTGACAAGGAAGGAAGATCTGATTCGGTGGAAGAGGTAGGTAGAAGAGTTAAAGTGAAACAGGTGAAAGTCAAGGAATACTGCAGAAGGACGAACCGACATAAGACCATGGACAATTTTTTGGGCTAGTTATGATCGACAGAAAAAATGAAAGATGTTTCCGCAACTAGTTAAAGCTGTGGTTAATGTAATGTAGTACTTTTGTGTCCAGTTTGGACTATCATTAATGTAATCACAGATATTTTGTAGCTACTTGCGTCTGTAATAATGAATTAGTACTCAGTCGACCCTGTGCGGTCTTGTAAATACTATAAATAGGAGGAACGCATTCTATATAAGGGTTAGCTTGGAGAGGTAGCTTCAAGAATTAGGTTCAATTAGCTTCAATATTATTGACTCAGAAGAGGATTCTAGTAGAAGTAGAAGGATGTTGAGCCGTAGATCCACAGTTGAGTGCGTAGATTGTTAGTCGAAGTAATCTGCAGCTGAGTGTGTAGATAGTCAAGTAGAAGAGTCGATCCAGTCTGTGTGCGAATCAGTAGGAGTAGATAGAAGCAATAAACCAGAGAGCATGAGAGCAAGAATATTGAGTCAAATAGACATATCTTAAGAACAGTTTGCAAGTCACATATTGCAAGGTGCTACCTATATTTCTCATGCTAGATGAAGAGCACCTTGGTGGTTTTTCCCAAATGGGTTTCCATGTTATTTCCTATGTTGAATGATTTAATTCTTATGTTAATGTTGAGTGTTTTCTTACTCTGTATTGTTATAATTAATGTTGAATGTATGTCGCAATATTTTGTTTTGACAATAACGGTTGTAGTATATTAGAGGGGTGGTATGACCACCAGATAGAACTAGAATTACAAAATGCCCTTGTGGAAGCGACAACAGAAACTCATAGTCTCGTCATACACCCTTGTGGGAGCGGCAATGTAGCTTTTAAACTTATAATTACGCCCTTATGAAAGCAACAAAGCATTACTAGTCTTTAATAGTATGCAAACTAAACATTTCAGTAAACAGAGGGGGATTCAGAGATTTTAAACATAGGGTCTATTCTATCCAAAGAGTCAAAGAGAATTATACAGGAAAATAGAAAAACAACAAAAACCATCTAAGTACTCAATTAAACCACCCATCTGAGCTGGACGAGAATCCTGGAACAGAGGCTTTGTGCTTGATGAGCTTGAGGGATAACTTATCTACCTCAATGTCTAGCTCTGCAATTATCTTGATTAACGCGTTTTCTGAATGCTTCACCTTGCACTTGAGCTTCTTACGCAGAAAAACCAAATATTTACCCACATTGTCCAACCTCCTGCCACCTTTGCAGTCAATTGCATTGACCTGATTCTGCAACAGCTTGAAATCATGCTTCAAGTATCTGATTTTCACCCCCATGGGAATTGGGGCAGTGGGCGCATTGGAGGAAGAAGACCTAGCATCCATCCTGACGAACAACAACTCCTTATCACTAACCAGTCAACAAAGCTTCTGGAGAAGTCTGTTATTCACCATGCAAGAGATTTTCATATGGCAACCATCCACATTGATCCATCGTTTTAAATCATTGCCACACAGGGTCTCTGGTAGCACCGTATCCCCCAACGCGTGAGCAATTAAACCCACCATGAAAACACATGAATACTCCAGCTTCGACGAGACGCCTATAATTTTCGCACTAGGCGAAGTGACCACATCAGAGCACGCATTTAACCTCCCTTCAACTGCCGACACCAAGCCATGTGCTGGCCATCCTCCACCTGTCCTGGAAACCAACTGGCACAGTTCCGACTAGATCACAGGAGCCCACAAGGTGGGTGACCACTTGGTCATATACTTGGTCCTATGGGGGGAATAAAGAGAGCCCATGCCATTGATAATTAGCTCCCCAAGGCTGAGAGAGGAGCCCGGTTTTGCTTCTTTTTCAGCCTCTATATTGTTTTCCCGTAGCACATGATAAAATTTAGTTTTACTGAAGGTGAGGACTTGGGCCATGATTTTGTGGATCAGCCTCCTTAAGAGCATTTGGTTTGGAGTTTGGTTATCGGTTAGTGCTTGAATAATAATTCTATAGTGTCCGATGACAGTTAAATAAGAGATTCCATGGGTCTTGGTTATCCTCAGCCCTTTCCATAATGCCAGGGCTTCAACCATGTTATTAGTGTCATCTCTTAGACCCCAAGCAAACCTAGTTTCCAAAAATCCATCCAGAGTGAAAAAAACTCCGCCCCCCCATGCCGCCCCAAGATTTCCTTTAGAAGCTCGATCTGTGAATAGAACCATCCTTTTCAGGGACTGTAGCCAAGAACTGAGCTCATTTTCCTCCAGCCTAATCTCCCATGGTTTCCCTTTCTTTGGCCTCGGATGAGCCGAGTGGGGATTTGGAGCTAAACTATTTAACCAACCATTCATGTCAAGAGGAGTGGTGCAAGGATCGTTCCAAAGCTAGGATAGACATTCTCCCAGCAATCCAAGAACTTTTGTAGCTACCTGTTCAGCTTTCACATGATTCTCTCTGAAGATTCGAGAGTTTATTTCCAACCAAATATTCCAAATAATGACCTTTGGCAGCACCATCCAACATGCTTTGGATTTTTTTAACTTGAGAATGAAGGGAGCTTTGGAGGTCCATAGGAGAAAGAGATCCGAAAGACTACCAGAGAGGATCTCAACCTTCTAGGGGAGGGACACTTTCCAAACATCTCTAGTGAACTGACAGGAAATAAGAATATGCTCAACATTTTCTTCATTATTGAGACAGAAGGGACATCTCGTAGGGCCTTCCCATCCTTTTTTCTTAATATTATCTCCAGTGAGAATTTTGTTATGGATAAATGTCCACTTGAAGAAGTCTATTTTAGGGAGGCTTTTGAAGCCCAAATACTTTTCCAAATGGCTGGGTTGTCATAGTTTGCAGTGCACGAGAGGATCTTATAACCAACTGATGTGGAGTACTTACCAAACCTATTCCCCCAACCTCTTGAGTATTTGGCTATGATGGATTAAGGGGATTTCCCTTTTAAGTTCCTAAGGAGCTGCCTCTTAGCACCTTCCAGCTGGAATGGGCAAGGGATATCCCAGTTCTTCCAATAACCTTCAGGAGTCAATTATGAAATATCCCAAATAGTAGTCATGTTCATGTTTTGCATGTGAACTTTGAGATCTCCCATTCCTGGGATCTGGTCCAATGGAGGGTCACCCATGATCGAGTCTTCCCAAATCTTTATTTGTTTACCATTCCCAGGAATCCACGTGATCTTAGCAGAGAAGATAGGGAGGGATTTGAGAAGAATAGGGAGGATGGATGAGCCCTTTCTTGCACAAGGGGGGTAGTCCAATCATCTAAGACGACCATTGGAGAAATAATTTTTCTAAAGGGTAGCTTTACACCATGAGAGCTTATCGAAGATGATGTTCCAAAGAAGTTTGGCTCCAAGCGCTAAGTTTTGTAGAGCCAACTGTCTAATTTACAGACCACCATGAATCAAAGGATTGGTCACTTTTTCCCAGCTGACCAAGGAAAGCTTATTTTAATTTTGCTTCCCTCCTTTCCAAAGGAAATTTTTAAGCAAAGACTCAATACTGGCCAGAACACCTTTAGGAGCAAGCAGAATGGAGCATTGGTAGATCGGGATACTAGATAAGACAACTTTTATAAGAACTAGCTTCCCAGTTGGATTCAACCAGTTGGCTCCCCAAGTGCTAATCCTATTCTTAATTTTATCAATAAGAGGAAGCCAGGAGGATAATTTTAGGAAAGATTTGAAGATGGGGACCCCCAAATATTTGAAATCATCCCACTGGGTTTTCCCATTGATGCCAAGAATTTTGCTAATGTCCACTAGATCTCTAGGATTGCAGTTCTAACTAAGAATATGGCTCTTGTTATAGTTAATGAGACTGCCCGAAGTGCCTTGGTACAGCTCAAGTTCCCGTTTGAATAGTCTTGCTGAAACCACACTAGCTCCCCCCAGAATAATCATGTCATCAACAAATTGGGCATGATTCACATCCTTGACCCGACGTGCTATACGGAGCCCAAGAAGCTCATTATTTTGTTGGAAAAGGTTTAGCTAGAAACTAAGCACGGAGTCTTGGGTAACGTAGAGCATGGGAGAGAGAGGACAACCTTGACGGAGCCCCTAGGAGGCTTGAAAGAAATTAGTTGCACGCCCGTTTACCAATGGGGCTATCCAAGGGGATCTGATACAGGCTTGGATCCATCTGAAAAATGTGGGGTCGAAGCCAAATCTGTGCATAACCTGGAATAGAAAATCATATCTAACTCTATCAAAGGCGTTTGCTAAGTCGAGTTTTACAACCATACCTTTTTCTCGATGTTTGATGCTTGAATGGATTTCTTCCTGGACCAGAATTATATTGTCGACGATCTGCCTCCCTTTGACGAAGCCTCCTTAGTTTTCAGGGATGATGGAGGGTAACACAACTTTTATCCTATTAGTGATAACATTGGCTATGATTTTGTATCCAATATTGCAGAGATAAATGGGCTTGAATCTATCAAAGGAGGTAGCCCATTTTTCTTTAGGGATGAGGGTGAGAAAAGTCGAGTTGGTGCTCCCTCCAATCTTAGCACAATTATGAGATTGTGAACCATTTTGACCAGATCATGTTTAATAGTTTTCCAGCATGCTTTGAGAAATCTGGAAATGAACCCATTTGAACCTAGTGCTTTGTCAGGTTCCATGGCCGCGAGGGCCTGTTTGACTTCTTTTTTCGAAATTGGGGCAATTAGCTTTCTGTTTGAGGAGCAGCTGAGCAGAAGAGGAACCGAATCGAGAATAGGGGATCCTTGGAGAGGTGAATGATAATCCCCTTCAGTGTAAAATATTTGTAAATGATCGTGAGATGCCTTTTTATTTCTTCAAACTCCTTGATAGAATGACCCTAAATCTAGATTTCCTTTAAAACTTTGAAGTTTTTCCGACCCTCCGCTTGCTTATGAAAAAAACTAGTGTTTTGATCTCCAGCTTTTAGCTATAAGCACCTATATTTCTGTCTAAGATTTTCTTCCTCTATCCTGCAAGCCGCTTGGAGGATACATTGGATATTGGATTCTTTCTCTAGACCGGAGAAGTCCATTGGCTTCTCTTCCTGATATATTTGATGGTTTTCTATATTGTGTTGGGCTTCCAGTCTATAGGTAGAAGAGGACTTTAGGGTCTTGACCCAAGCCTTAAGAGCTCTTTTGAGCCTTCTTAGTTTCTCTTCCCAGACATAGAATGGGGATCTAGAAACTAGATCAGCCCAAACTAATTCGACAAGATCCATAAACCCATCCTGACTAATCTAGCAAGGGTTGAATCTGAAAGGAATGGGACCTAAACTTTTTTCTTTGGTCAAGTCCAACAAAATCGGCTTATGATCCGACATGCTGAAAGGAAGGGTCTTAGAGTCTGATCTGAAACCAATAACAATGAAGGAATGTTGAATTAAGAACCTATCGAGCCTAGCAGCAATATGACCCGATCCTAATCTTCTATTGGACCACGCAAAATTGCCTCGGATTGGCTTAATATCCTCAAGATCCCAGCTACTCATGACGTCTTCCATGGTTTCTCTTAAGGGATATTTGACTAAGGAGCCTCCTTTTTTTTCTTTGGAATTGAGAGTGATGTTTAGGTCCCCTGCAAGAATGATGTTTTCTAGATTTTGGGAAGAGAGTTTGTCTTGAATACTTTGCTAGCAGTCTCTTTTTTCCATTAACAATACAGGAACATAGATATTGAAAACACTTACTTGGATGCCCGATTCTTTGTGAAGGAGAATGGGCAGGATCCAATGAGTGTTAGAAGTAGAATGGATTAGGTTAAAGGCCTATTTTCTCCATAAGGTGCCTATACCCCTAGAAGCACCTCTGGCGCTATTAGCGAGGCCCTCACCATTTTTCCAGAAAAGAAGGGATGACTGGAGGAAGCTTTCTTCCTCCATTTTTTTCTCCTGGATCAACAAGATATCAGGACCAGATATACGGATAAGATCTTTCATTCATTCCATTCTTTTTTGCTTCCTAATCCTCTACAGTTCTAGGAGACAATATTCATTACTTACTTTTAGGGGTTTTGGTAGCACCTTTGGGTTGCCATTTTTGCCTCGTGATTCTGGATTTTAACATGGCTTCATGGGTGACTTGCGCTCCCATTAGATTTTCTTTGTAGGTGGCTTCTTCCCTTTGTTCCTTGTCAGTTTTTATTCCTTGCTTATATTTTATTTTGGAAGGGGAGGGTTGCATTTGTCCTATTTCTTCTTCTTCATGTTCTGAGGCCTCTTCGTCTGATGACTGATTCTGAGAGTCAACAAGGCTGTTTTCTTCCTGGATTTTTCCTTTGTTTGATGAGCTGTCAATTTCAGGGATCGGGCTTGGAGGGATCCCATCTTCCTGAACAAGGGGCTCCTCATTACTAGAATGTGGGGAATCGACAACCAGAGCCGAGTTGGTTCCTTGGTCGGATCTAGGATTGATGGGGGAAACAACAACCTTGGATGGGCTAGGGATTTTCTTAGATTTTTTATGGGCCTGTCTTGGGTTGGTTTTGGATCTTTTTTGCCTGGGTCCATCCTTCTTCTTGATCTTTTTCAAGATCGATCGACTTCTTAGGGAAGCTCTTTTGGAAATGACCATACTTATGGAAATGATGGCACTTGAATGGCAGTTGTTCATAGTCTAGTTTTTGGTAGTGTTTCCATTCTCTGACAGCTAATTTAATTGCTTCGGGAAGCCCTGCTTCTAGATCTATTTCTACACAGATTCTGGCACATGAATAGTTATCTTTAGGATGAGCTTTATCAATATACTTACCAAGCTTGTTTTCGATGGCTTGCATGGAGGAGGGAGTCTAGCAGTGGATCAGAATATTGGGGAGGTGGACCTAGACAGGGACTTCCTTAGGGACATCAACCATTGGATCAAAATATGGATTCCATATGTTCAGATATAATCCTTGGGGACCCATGAAATATGGCCCACTTCGAAATATCAGATCTCAGTCTTCTTTAGCAATGAATTCGAAAAGGAAAAACCCCTTGCCTACTTCATAGCATGTAACATTGTTTGAGATCAGGGGTCTCTAATTTTTTTGAATCCAGTTGTCCGTGGAATTAGGAGAGAGCCAAATCCCTATGAACTGGCCCACCAAAGCTCGATCTACCAGAGAGACAGCCACCTGCATGGGATGCTGTGGAGGAAGGTCAATGGTGGGAACTTCATCAAGTTTCTTCACAAATTTGGCAATCAAGGGGGGCTGAAAGGACTTGGATCTCCCCACAATCAGGGATCTGAAAGCAATAAGCTTGACACTAGGGCCCAAGGGGGACCTAGCGATGCCATCAAGCATGCCAGAGGCCTACACGACCGCCTCCCAGAGGCACAAAGGCCTGCCAAAACGATGCAGAACCCTAGCATGCGTAGAACCCTAGCACAGACATCACCACGTAGCTAACCACCAAAAAATCGGGAGCCCAATTATTTGAAAAAACAAATAATGATTGTTGCTTGCACTTTTGTCACCCCTAATGTATGTCACAATATTACCAATCAGTGAATGAATGAATGTTAAATCATCTTTGGCATGTTATGTATAAATTCCTGGTTAAACCTGCTAAGTTATAATATAAGTCATGCACTGTTCATTATAATTAAGGAATCAGCTGCGCCATACGGTTGCGCCCATTGTTAAGTGGTTAGGGACAAGGTTGTGCCATGCGTCAGTTGTGGCACATAGTTGCACATATGTCACACAACAATAGACTCCATCCTCCTCTCTCTGTCAAGTGCCTTGGCCGCGCGCCAAGGGACTATAATCCCTTGCCAACTACAGAAACATGGTTCAGGTAGTTACACATTAAGATATCTCAGGTGAGACTGTGCCTGCCTTGTGGGTGTTGCCGACTGATCTTTCCTTGTTGGGCTGATGTATTTTGGTGTCTTGTTGGTATTGTGTTGTTTTTGAACCTTGGGTTGCGTAAGTAAGGAGATAGAGGCCAACACCTTTACTGGGCTCTCTCCAGCCTCATTAGAGAATCCCTCAAAATTAAAAAACAACCCAATAAATTTAATCGTGAGGATGGATACTAATTGAGCTAATATTCAAAACCACTTATCCATCATCTTTGTATCTAAAATTATACCCCCCTCTGTTTTTATCATCACTATTCTCGTTTATTTGAGTCTTCTGTACATGCTAGTTTTCCTCATTTAACTATGATCGAACCTTTCTTTTTCTCTTATAGTTTAATATGTTATAATTTGTTTTCACTTCCTTCCTAATCCTCGTCTCTCTAATTAAATATTTTTAACTTGTTTTTTTATGTCTTTCATATATATATATATTATTTTGATTTATTTATTTTTAATTTATTTTTATATTTATTTCTAATAAATAGAACTTTATTATTTATTATTATCTTTTATTTTCATTTCTAATCTTTCTTTTCAAATGATTCCAATTTTCTCTTCTTGTAAAATAAAATAAGTTTATTAATTAAAATCCCAATCACCACAACCCTCAGTTGTATCCATCCTTTTACTCGCATTAATCTAATTCCTAATCCTTTTACCTTATTTAAGTCTGATTCTAAATCCTAACTAAATGTTTATTTGCATAAAGTTAGAACCATTGTGAATGAAGATGATCAGAACTTTTGGGGGAAATTGAGTCTTTGGATTTTGATTTTTTGGTATGTCACTAAAATTAAGGTTAGTTGGATGAGATGGTTTTTGTGTGTGGCATGCATGTGGGTATGTGTATGCAGTATTAGTCCAATGTTAAATACATTGTATTATATTTGAGGCTTCCTAAAGTGAATTGTAATTACATTTAAAAAGGGAAATTAAAGAATCTTTTTGTTCCAAATGAGTTATATCTGGGATTCTCATAAATTTTGGTAGATGCTATATTACTAAATTACCCCACCACATTGGAGGGAGATCATCCTATAAGGTTTCTATATTTATAATACATGTTTTCTTGTTTTTGACTAAAAAGTTATTTAATATCATAAATGATCACTTAGATGTTAATAATAATTGGTACAATCCATCCTTTATTCTTAAATATAAAAATACCATGGATCCATTTTCATGAGTGAAATGAGTCCCTTTCCTAGAAAAATATTCAGAGGCTTGGAAATATAAAAATCCTTAAAATTAACATAGCCATCATGTTTTATAGGATTCCTAAGCTAATAATTCATGAAAGATATTAAACCTACCAATTTTGCTGCTATTGTCTTTTTTGAGAATATGGATACTTCCCCGTGGCTATGCATAAAACATGATTAGGTTAACTTTGTATGACACCTTTGTTGATAAATAGTAATCTTACAAATGTTCCACTGGATTAGTTTCATTCTCTACTTGCAAGTCATCATAAAAGATAGATCTTGCATTGTTTCGGGTGAGAGAAATGACGAATGGAATCAAATGAGAACTACAATGGTTAGCATGCCAACATAATACTCCATCCAACATATCAAGGAAGAAAAATACACCAATGGAGATAGATATGGTAACATGCAATTTTTTAAAAAATAACTCAAATTAGTTCTCAACATAATTCTACTTGTGAGGATTTAATAGAATTATTTCAACATTTAAAAGTCAACATTATCGTACTAGTAATTGAGTGAACCAAGGATGTTTTCTTTTCAAGGTGTAAATAGAGTTTAGAATTTCCCAAAAGGATGAGATCACAATGCAATGATTTGAACACTATTCTTTGGATTGCATTTGTGACAAGTGATGGATGCATTTTTTTCATATGAAGATTGACCTCTTTCCAAAATGTTAGAACAAAGTGCTAGATTCTAAATGGCACAAGCTTGAGAAACAATGCTTGAACTACTAGTTTACTACCAAATAAAATTCAACCTCCAACAATTAACAACTTAGATTGGAGTTGGTTATATATGATTACAAAAAGAAGATTTTAACATTATGAATGTTTCTTAACGAATATATGAGATTCCAAATATTTGGCCTTAAATTTCCCAAGAGGATATAAATATTGATTTACATGATAAATGGGACCATGCTATCCAATAAAATGATAAATTATAAAACAACCTCAGATTGACAAGTAAATGTCCCGGGAGTTCTAGTTGTGCTTACATGGACTGCAATTTGGCATGGTTATACTAAACACATGCATTGACCGTATGGGATGGTTTTTAGACTCAAACGTGGATCATAAAAACAATTCTCCAACCAAACAACAAACCTATAGAATAATTTCAACGTTGTCCCCATCTAGTACATAAATGGGGCCAACGTTGATTTTTTTTTCTAGTTGTGCTTGTATGGACTAAAATTTGGCATGGTTAGATTGGGCACATGCATTGATGAGACGGGAGGGTTTCCAATATCAAACATGGCTAGTAAAAAAAATTCTCTAATAAAACAACAAAGCTATAGAATAATTTCAATGTTGCCTACATTTTTTACATGAATGGGGCCAACGTTGAAATTTTTTCTAGTTGTGCTTGCATGGATTGAAATTTGGCATGGTTATACTAGACACATGTATTGGGAATATGGGAGGGTTTATAGACTCAAACATGTCTCAAACAAACAATTATCCAATCAAAGAAAAGAACTATATAGTGATTTCAATGTTGGTCCCATTCAGTACATGAATGGGGCCAACGTTGAAATTTTTCTATTTGTGCTTGCATGGACTGAAATTTGGCATGATTAGAATGGGAACATGAATTTAAGGTATGGGAGGGTTTATAGTCTCAAACATGGATTGCACAAACAATTGTCCAATAAAATAACAAACCTATATAATAATTTCAACGTTGGCCCCATTTAGTACATGAATGGGGCAAACGTTGAAATTTTTTGTAGTTGTGCTTGCATGGAATGAAATTTGGCATGGTTTGAATAGACACATGCATTGACCATATGGTAGGTTTTCCAAACTCAAACATGGATCAGAAAAACAATTCTCCAATCAAGCAACAAATGTAGAAGGTAGATACTTTTTCATTTCACATATTAGTCGAGGAATTTCACACATTCTTTATGGATTTATTTAGATGACAACCATCTACAAGTGATGCAAGGAAATCATTAGTTAAAAAAAAAACATTATAGTACATAACACTTAGTAAAATAAATGTCAAATATAAGTTTTAGTACAATGAATTAAACAAACACTTTACCTCATGTATTTTATGAGATCATATATAACTTGTTTCACATTGTTGCTGAAGTTGTCTGGGAGAGATAGAAGTAGAACATACTTATCAAGCACATCCTTTCCTAATATTTTTGAACGTCGATATTTCATCTTAGGACCACAAACTAAACATGCAAATTTTCCCTTTGTTTGAAGACCTACAGGAGATGGATTAACTCTCTCAATTATTATAATTATATAATTAATTGATTATTTAAAAAACATGCATGATTAATATATCAACTTCATAAAATTTAATACTATTAAAGTGGATGTTATAATGACATACCACAAAAATGTGTTAGCCATGGGTAAAAATTGTCCATACAAGCATTGCATGGAATTGAAATTGCCTTATCCTATTGGTCTATAGACATGATAGATAGTGATGCCATTCCATAGCTTTAGTAGCTCGTCAATAAGAGGCTCGATATATACATTCATATATTTAACTTGGTACTTAGATAAATGATTTGAACATATACAATACACAATTATTACAACCATTTTAGATATATAAATAATATATATGAGTAAATGAAAAAAAAACATATGACAATATGCAACAAATAAAACAAATGAGATGGTGTCGCGTTAAAATAAATTATTGCATAAAAAACTACTTGGAATAATCATTGCCAACATTGTGTGTTCCCTTTTTATTGACATCCATGGAGGGATTTTATTATTGATAACAAAAATAGGCCACATTGAGTTGATAGATCTCATCTTTGCAAATGGATTGACACCATCTGTTGCCAAAAAAAGTCTAACATTACGAGGTTATTCTTTAAAGTGTGGCAATTTTTCCTCCATGTCTCTAAATGTAGAACTGTGTGAAGGCATTTAAAGAATTCAATCTTCACTTTTGTTTTGTGCATAGTAATCCGTAAATTGTGCTATGTTTTTGCAGTTCAACAATCTTTGCAAATGTGGAATAATGGGAATATAACGAAGAATCTTGTGAGGCACATTTTTTGTTACTTGATCTGTTCGATATCTACTGCTATGAAATTATGGATTTAATTTAAAATTCATGTTGCTTATAATATATAATATGATCATTGGGGCATGCATCAATTTGTTGATAGTGCATTCCAATATCTTTCATGATGGCATGTAAATCTCTATATGTAATGTACCCAAAATTTGTGATAACACCATGGAGATCCCCATAGTCCTTTAGAACCCCATGATTCATAGTGGAATAATAAATTAATTAATAAGGGGTCATTTTGATAAGTAATTACCCATAGTATTTAAATTTGTCAAACTTAGGATTATAAATATTTAAATTATTCTCATTATGAGTTTAATTAAAAATTGTGCTAAGTGAATGTACTAGGTGTTAAGGGGGGCGCATAAGATCAAGTGGACCCATGTAGTTATCATCCAAAAGGGAAACCTGGAGAAAATCAATAAATAGCCAAAAATCCAGGAAAAAGATAAAAAAACATGCATAAAGTAGCTAGTTAGAAAAACAAGGATAAAGCAAGCATGTCCAGGAAAAGCTGTCAGGATGAAAAGCATGCAATGTTTGGAGGTCAAGAGGGCACACTTTCCAAAAAAGGATAAAGTTAAGTCATCCCAAAAATTAGGAGGTTGTCGTTTCCAAAAATGAGAAAAGGAAAGTTAGTCTATAAGCAGGAGGGCACAATTTCCAAATGAAGAAAAAGGGCATGTCGGTGGAAAAAGAAGGAAAGTCCTACTTTCACTCATGAGGAAACTTTAGTTAAGGAAGGTGGGACACATGAAGAGTGAATTCAACCTAGAATCCTTTTTTACTATAAAATAATGATATCACACCCCTCTCAAATTTTTTTTTGGCATTTTGAGTTTGTTAGTGAGTGAGGTTTGAGCCTCTCTAGTGCTTGGAGATGTGCCCAAGCCAACCATGGGAGATGTGCCCCATGGTATTGTCATAGTTTTTCCTTAGTGATTTTAAGATTATAATATGCAACCAATTATGGAGGTTAAATTACATGCATGGATATCCATTTGAGCCATGTTCACGGTCTCTTCTTAGTAATTGAAGGATTCCTATGCAAATTCTTCCCCTCCTTCTCTTCTTTCTCTCTAGTTCTTTAAAGGAGACAAGATATGATGATGTATTTCCAGATTTCAAACATTTATGGTATATATTTGTAGGTTTTATTATCATATCCATAGGTTTATCAACTTCATTGAAGAGTTTGGGAGCCATCCCTTTTAATCCCTAATGGATCATGGTCTCTAATTCCCTTGTAATGGTGTTTTTGCAAAAAGAGGCTACCGATGATTTTCAAGTGAGGTTTATTTCATCCTATATGAATTATAGTTAATTTAATATTATTTCTATAAAAGTTATATGATAGTCCAAATCAGTCTCATGAAGTTTCATATGAAGGTTTTATTACATTGCCTAAATTTTCATGAAAATTTGACTAGTTTAGTATAACTGTAACCAAAAGCTATTAGTAGGTACAATTTCAATTCTGTTAGATGTTGAAGGTCATTAATACATACCTGAATCCCATACAAGCACAAAAATCATAATTTGAAACCATCTTCCATTGTTTAGAAATATCTGTTTAAAAACTAGTTGAGTTGTCGTGGTAACTAGTTTTGCTAGTTTAACACCCATATAAATTCCAATCCTTCCTAAACCTATGGTTTTTAACCTTGCTGAGATGATGGACATAGTTTTCATATGTTGGGGTTCCCAGGATCCTAGAAGTAGAATTCATCCTGGATGATGCTCGAAACCTAAATGGTCCCAACACATTATGCATAGGATTCTTGAGATGAAACTTTCCTCTAATTGTCTTGTTTTGAATTCTGTATTTGTGCACCTTTGGTATATATTTGCAGACCTGATACTTACCTTATAGAACCAATAATTGAGCATATTTGAATTTAGGAAACTCTTCTATGCATTAAGGTTGATTCAGGAAAGTCTAGTCTCATGTTATAGTACCTAGTTTTGCTTGTTTATGAATTACATGTTAAATTGACCTAATCCTTGAGTTACTGTGCCAAAAATAAGAAAGGTACATTAATGCGGTATCATATCTCTTTCCTCCACCACTGTGGAAATAAATCTTAGTTGAATAAATTTTCTATAATGAGGTTGGTACCTTTTTTTTATTGAAGAAGAAGACTATGAAGCCCCCTCATGCAATTCCTCAGGTAGATTCATGGGGATGATGTTGATTACTTATGTCTTCCATCATATGATGAAGTCACATGTCATAAATATAAAAGTGTTGTTGGTAAAATTTTCAATGGAAATAACTCTAAGGAATACTTTCGGTATCTCATGGAATACTATGCTTTAAAAGAGGAGATAAGGGAGGTCTTATTTTTCTGAGATTACTACTAACTTGAGATGAAGAAGTTGTTCAAGGATCCCTACTTCCAATAAAATGAAGTAGGGATTTCACATATGATTTATACTGTGTTCTAAGAGATGGGGTTAGTATAACCAAAGGGAACCAAATTTTATGCACAAGTGGATCCCTATTGTACTAGCAAGTGCAAGGAGGAACCGAGTTACTCCATCTCTCCAAGAAAGGAAGAAGAAAATATTAAGCACAATTATGATAATAGTTGTGAATTTTGCATTAGCCATGTTTACTTTCAGCCACATGATCCATTAGAGTATGAAAATATTTCACTTGCATATGAGGTTTGCAAAATGAAGGATAATTATGGGGAGAGGAAGTCACTACAAAGTGACTGCAGTGAAGAATAAAAGTTCCATGAGGAGGAGTGTAAGTTAGAAGAAAACAAGGAGACAATCCTCACTAATGGGGATTGTACATCACACGAAAATGATGAAGCCACCACTTGTGTTTTTTATGATCATCTAGATATAGATGAAATTTTGGATATGGATAATGGAGTAACTACTAATGGGTGCTCAAGTTCTTGTGAAGCATCTATTGATGGAAGTTTAAGCTATAATGGAGTATCTATTGAGGGGTACTAACATCTCTATGTAGGTTGAATATAGATCCACATTAATGAAGTTTCTTCAAGTTTAAATTTCCTTGAGCATGAAGATGACGACCTTGTAGCATCTCAAAAGGAACCAAGATTAAATTCCACATCACCACTTAAGTTTCATGAAGTTGATCCAAGAAAGAGGGAAGAAGAAGATGTTCATCTTCCAGAACTTCATTTTCTTGCAGGGTCACTGAAAAAGAGTGAGTGCAAGACAAAAGAGGCCCTACATACTCTCCATGACACCCATTAATTGATGACAGATATCTGTTTGAAGTTGGAGGAGCAATCTCCCATGGAAGACATGGAGAAGTTTCAAAAGTTCATGACAAGCATCAAAGGTAATTTTATCCATTTTCTTTCTGATAGAGAAAATTTGATTGAGCTTATTGAGTTGTTTCATGGTACATCCTTGAAGGATGAAGATGATATTTGCAATCTCACACAATATTTGATGACCACCCAATATTCTTTGAATAACACTCAATGTGCACTCCAAGAGTCCAAGATGGAGATAGATAAATTTCATGAAAAGTTGCATAGATCACACCCTCCCTCCTACACACCATTCAACCATACTCACAAGGTTGATTGCATTCTTTATCATATGGAGGAACCACATGAGATGGTGGATCATGAGATGCATTTGGTTTTGCATGTGCTTGAGGAGTGTGTAGAAAAGATTTATGAGAACCAAGCACTTGATCTTTCCCAGAGCAAAATGGAGTTGTTTCCTGGAGAGAGTCTCTTCTCTATGGAAGAGTCAAAATATCTCACCTTAGTTGTACCAGATAGTGATGAAGAATATGCATCCATAAGTTTGGTGGATGAAAATTTCAGAGATATGAGGTTGGTTCACAATTATTCACCCCAAATATTTAATTCAGCCACATCATTTGAGGATGAACATGGGGTGAAATGATTTTCCTTGTTGGTGCCACATGAGGAGCAGGAGGTGCCCACATGTGTTCATGATGAATTGATGAATTTACCATTCCCTTCCCAGAAGAAACATAGGCATCCACTTGTATTCTTTGATGCCTCCTTTATTCACTTGCACCCATTGAGTGGACCCGATGGTAGAGAGTTGAGCCATTGGAGTTGTGCACTAGTTCCATGCTTGGGGGATCATAAGATTTCTCTAGATGAGGAAGGATTCTGGATGGAGAAGGTATCTTCATGCATTCCACCTAGAACCATCATCCATCATCTTGATTTCAGTCCATTGGGATATATTAGTAGAAAATTCTATCCACCTATGCATAGATGCACTTCACAATTTGATATTCTAGGAGGTAAATTTTCCTTTTATAAATTTATTGATGCCTCTAATATTGACATGTTTTGTGATCAACACCATAGGAAAATATTTATTCCATTTGATTCCATTCATCCACATATGGATTGGGTGGAATATTACATGTCACACATGGAGTCTTCTTGCAAAAATATTTCCGCTCATGGTTAGTGGAAGGAAGCTAAACAATAAAGCTGGCAAGATAAGTTATTGAGACATCTATCTTGCACAAGGTGGCCTCTATGGAGGAAATATACATCTTTATATGAATTATTTCACCCTTTGACAAGTGGAAGAGAGTTGATCCATTGGATGTGTTCACATGGAACTTATGTTTTGAGTGTCTTTCTTCCCTTGTTGGATGGGGAGGCACATGTTTGTATTTTCTGCTTGCATTCTCAGAGATATTTTTGATGCATCATTTTATTGTGAGAATTCTAGGAACCCTTGTTTGTTAGATGATTCATACCCTTCTTGTGGTTGGACATGGTATTTTCACCCTTGTCACTTAAGCTTCATTGATTTGATATTTGATCACTGTGTGCATTGGGCCAATAAGAACCTTTCTAGGAGATTGGAGAGACTTGTTTGGACACAAAATCACCTTGGGGACATCTATTTTACTATGGATAATCTATGTATATTTTTCTTCTAGCTTGGAGGTTTCCATACTTGTATGTCACTTGCATGATCCAGTCATTATTCATGATGTTATTGCTATACTTCATAGTACCTTTCATGGTGATGGTTTCTTAATGACATAGATCATGCTTAGGAGGATGCACACTAGATAGTGGTATCTTGGAATTCCTTGGGATTTCAAGTTTCCACCTTTAACATGACCACATGGATACTTGCATTTGAGAAAGTGGGATCCATACATACTTTTTCTTGAGGAGTTTTGTTGGATGGAATTCTCGCTGATGGGGATGTAATGCAAGAAATGGGACCTTGGTGTTGCTTTTCTTTGGAGAAACTATATTACTATTGGATTGATGGAGAAAGTCAACGTTTCTTCACATGATTTCATCTATGTGGTATCTTGTTCTAATTTTCTTACATGGGGAATAATTATTTGGGTGTACTTGTGGTTTACTTGCAGGGTGCATTGGAGGATGTATCTTGGATTTTTGGTCTTGTAGATGATTGGGTATCCTAGTATCATTGGTACTTGGTTATTACACTAAGTTCATGATTGGATAGTTATGGATCTATCTATGGGGAGAGTGCATGAACAATTTGTAATCAGAGTAGAGAGGCAAAAACATGATGTCCATTGATTCTTAGTTGGTTTAAACTTCCAATGATAGTCGATAGGAAACATATACTACAGAATCAAAGAAGTGGTGATATGTTTCCCATGAATAATTCCCCTAATTTTTTCATCATCAGTGTGCTTGAAGATAATTATCTAGAACAAGACGCACTGGAATATTGAAGCAACATATTGGAGGGAGTTCTTATGTTCATCATGCATATTTTCATTTGCTTGAGGACAAGAAAATTCTGAAAGGGAGGACTGTAATGTCCCCACAATTTGTCATAACACCATGGAGAACCCCATATCCCTTTAGAAACCCATGAATCCTGGTGGAATAATAAATTAATTAATAATGGGTCATTTTGATAAGTATTACCCATAGTATTAAAATTTGTCAAACTTAGGATTATAAATATTTAAAATATTTTCATTACGAGTTTAATTAAAATTTGTGCTAAGTGAATGTACTAGGTGTAAATGGGGAGCGCATAAGATCAAGTGGACCCATGTAGTTATCATACAAAATGGAAACCTAGAGAAAATCAAGAAAGAGGCAAAAATCCAGGAAAAAGATAGAAAGCATGCATAAAGCAGTCAGTTAGAAAAACAAGGATAAAGCAGGAAAGTCCAGGAAAAGTTGTTAGGATGAAAAGCAGGAAACTTTTGGAGACCAGGAGGGCACAATTTCCAAATATTAGGAAGGAAATTCAACCCAAAAAGCAGGAGGGTGCAATTTCCAAAAATTAGAAAAGGAAAGTCAGTCTAAAAGAAGGAGGGAAGTTTCCAAATGAAGAAAAAAGGCATGTGAGTGGAAAAGAAGGAAAGTTCCAACTTCACTCACGAGGAAACATTGGTTGAGGAAAGTGGGACACATGAAGGGTGAATTATACCTAGAGGCCATGATTCCTAAAAAATAATGATATCACACCCCTCTCACATTTTTTTGGCATTTTGAATTTATGAGTGAGTGAGCTTTAAGCCTCTCTAAAGCTTGGAGATGTGCCCCATGGTATTGTCCTAGTTTTTCCTCAGATATTTGAAGAGAATCATATCCATCAAATGATGGATGTTTAATTTCAGGTATGGATATCCATTTCATCCATGTTCACCGTCTCTTCTTAGTAATTCAAGGCTTCCTATCTGAATTCTTCTCCTCCTTCTCTTCTTTCTCTTTAGTTATTTGAAGGAGACAAGATATGATGATGTATTGATGGATTTCATCCATTTATGGAAGATATTTTCAGGTTTTCTTATCATATCCATAGGTGTATTATATTCATGGAATATTTTTGGAGCCATCCCTTTTAATCCCTAATGGATTATGGTCTCCAATTCCCTTGTAATGGTGTTTTTTCTAAAGGAATCTAACAATGATTGTCAAGTGAGGTTTTTAAAACCTATATGAGTTACAATTAATGTAATATTACTTATCTGAAATTTATATGACAATATGAATCAGTCTCATGAAGTTTCATATGAAAGTTTTCTTAACTTGCTTAAATTTTCATGAAATTTTGACTAGTTCTAGTATAGCTGTCACCAAAAGATATTAGTAGGTACAATTTAGATTTTGTTAGATGTTTCAAGTCATTAATACCTATCCAAATTGCATACAAGCACAAAAACCATAATTCAAAACCATCTTCCATTGTTTGGAAAGCTCTGTTTCAAAACTAGTTGAGTTTTCCTAGTAACTAGTTTTTCTAGTTTGACACCCAAATAAATTCTAATCATTCCTAAACCTATGGTTTTTAAACTTGTTAATATAATGGATTTATTTTTCATATATTGGGGTGCCCATGATCCTAGAATAATACTTCATCCTGGTTGATTCGCAAAACCCAAATGGTCCCAACACATTGTATATATGATTCTCGAGATCAAGCTTTCCTATGATTGTCTTCTTTTGAATTCTATATTTTTGCACCTTTGATATATATTTGTAGACCTGATACCTACCTTAAATAACCAATAAATGATCCTATGTGAATTTAGGCAACTCTTCTGTGTATTAATATTGTTTCAGGCAATTATAGTCTCATGTTCTAGTACCTAGTTTTGCTTGTTTATGAATTGCATGCTAAATTGATCTACTGCTTGAGTTAGTGTACCAAAAATAAGAAAGGTGCATTATACTATATGTGTGAGGTAAAATATTTGATGGTGGTAACAAAAATTCATCTATCAAGCTACAACAAATTAACAAAAAAGATATAGTTAATATAATATATAAAAAATGTTAATGAAACTTACTCCATCCCTATTAATTTTACTTATTCACTTACAATAAAATTATTATAGGAACAAATATATCCTTTATCATGATCATATATATGTGATGGAATATATTACATACCTTAACGTCCGTGTAATTTATGTGTTTGAAAGTCCATTCATAACTTTCAAATTTAGTATCAACAATATAGTAGAGAGAAGATTGGTGTTGGAGCCTTCATAAATGCGTTCATATGCCTTCTCAAGTAGAGGTAAATCATGAACATCATCAAAGTCACCACTTTTAATACTATCATCATCATCCATTATAGCATTAAATGCATCATGGATTAATTTATGTGTACCATCATCTCCAACTATGTTACCAATATGATCATTAACTTGATCTTCCATATTTGGAGCTCCATATTCATCTTGTGGTTTCTCTACAACAACATCGAGGCCCTTCCTTTAAAATTACAAACCATCAACTAGATATATTAGTGTAAATATACCAAATATTAAAATGATACACACATTCACAAAAACGATCGATATAAAGACATATATAATGAAGAACTTACCAGTGGACGATGTTCATGTCCCCCCTAAATGTGTCCATATTGCATGAAGTGTCTTTTAGATATTGTGATATTTATTCTTCACATTTTAAAGCCCCTACAGTCATGAAAAGGAAAATAACATTTCCCATCTCCCTTTCTTTTCAATCTAGCCCATAATATAGAAATTAATTCTTGATTTCGTTCTTCTGGATCACGAATATTGTTATGTGACATTTAATTCTATCAATCTTGAGTGATGATTATTGATCTTAAAAAATCAAGATCCACACTTCAATATTTGTAATGATAATAACAAATCATCAAATAATTTTGTATTTTGAACGAAAAGCAATCCATGCAAAGGTAATAACCTTCACAAGTCGTCACTGACACAACGTTTATGCCAGTTTTTTTCTAAAATTGCATGTTTCCAAAAACAAATTCGTTGGATATCCGATGAAATTGAATTCTAATAGCCAGAAATAATTTAATGAATAACATAAAAAATAATACCACTTTTACTCTAGAGATAACATTGTATTAATTCCTATGCCATCTTGTTGGTTTTTCTACGAAAGGTTGTCGAAATTTCTACAGTAGTGTGTCAGATTTTATACGTCTTATTGTCATATTTTCTAAGCCCTAGTACGTAATGGAATATTATACATTAAGTAATCAAATGATCTACTTTCATCGAATATCTGACGATCATCAGGATAGGTTAAAAAAAATAAACAAAATCCAAAATTTTGAACTGAAAATATGACAACACATTCAGTTTTTTTGGGTTTCATCGGATGGCGTCGTCGAATTTTGGGTTCAAATATATTTGTGTAGCTTGGTTATAAAAATGAAATAATTTAATGCTAGTTTAATTCTACTAATTACTTAGCATTAGTTTGACATTCATTTTCACACTAATGTTTGCTTTCCTATTAATATGATGCAAATAAATCACTGTTAGGCATTTTCCATGATAGTTGAATCGTTTTCTCTCTACCAACCACTTGGTACCTATTGTAAAGACACCAAGACAACATTTAAAAGTAGTCAAGGTGAAGAAAAGCTCTAGGTAGTAGTAGAATAAAGAATCATGACCCGTGGTGAACAACTAACACTTGGAAATCCAAACCTGAAACCACCCCCAATTGAATATCAATCATTGTAGGTCAAGCAAAAAAAGGAGAATAAGGCCTGACTTCCTAAGCATGATTATATGAGCATCTCCTAGGTATCATGACATGATTAGATGAGCACCCAAGAAGTGTAGTAACAAGGGATCCAATAGGTGTAGGAAGATTAATTATCCTTTGTTGTTTACTTACTTATGTTGATTCTTAAGACATGCAAATGACTTTCTTGGTGTAGGAAAGATGCTTATAATCATTATTTCTGTTGGAGACATTTACCACCATACACACTCTTTTTGGTCAAATTGGCCTAGTTAAACCACTATCTTAAGTATAATTGACATTAATTGACATCAGTGGAGCATTAATTAACATCATCCAGTCACACCCACGCCTACCTACAGTCAAGGAGGCTAACTTAGCCTTCTCCAACAGTCAAGGAGGCTAACTGGAGCACTCCGGGGGTGATCTGAGTGATATTAATGCACCTAATTTCTAACTGGTGGTTACAATCAGTTCAACTAGTCAGTTAAGGTGCCTCCTCTCATGAAATATATTATTTAATGATTATTTAATGATCTGGAGTCAACAGGGGCGCCTCCACCAACTTCTGATGATCAGTTCAGCTTCAGCTAAACTCATCGGGGTTCATTGAAGTCATTGAAGCACTAGCACTTGATGGTTGGATTTCTATGACACGTGTTTGATCTCTTTCAGTTGAGATTCAATCATTTATTGCACTCTGACTTCAGTTAAGGTTTGGTAAGTCAATTAGGGTTTTGGTCAAGTGGTTAACTGAGTGTGAACCAATGGCTTACAGCCAGTTAAGCTAGACTCGCTCATTGAATTCGAATGAACTCCTTAGGTATTCAAATTCCTCATTGATTCAAGCTATTGATTAACATTGTTATTGTAACTATTCATGGTTTATTGAATATACAGAGAGGAAACCATTCTGGTTTCGATTAACACCATTTCTAAGTTATTTGTTGATTATTTCTTGATGAGATTGATTATTTGTTCCTAGATCAATGTATAAGATTAATATGGTATCAAAGCTTATGATGAGACAAAGATATATCTCTCAAAAACAAGCTTTTTGACAGATTTCTCCATGAAAAGTGAGCAATAGCTCAAAAATCCAGCACTGCACTAGAAGCCAAGGCTTACCACTCGATACCCCAAGTAAAGAACTTGTTGATCAAGCTTGCTTGATTGACTATGCTGGGTGTGATGAAAGCCTAGAATGTGCAGGCTGTCCAACCTTATTTTTTCGTTTCTGTTTTGATTTTCAGGTTTCTACAGGTGAAGCATTCGCTCCAGCACATCCAAATGGACTCCTCAGTAGATCTCTTGACTCCATACAATTTCCACTTATCGAAAAGTGATATGGAGATTCAGCTACACTCCAAAGGACTTTTTAGAGTCACCATGGACACTGAAGTTGAGCCTGGATCCGCCATAGAAAAATCAAGATTATTGAACAAGAAGGATGAAGCCTTTAGTTTCTTGTGCCTCTCTATTTCCCAAGACCTTCTCTTCCATCTTATGGATTTGAAGACACCGAAAGAAATATGGGACAAATTGGAATCTCTATATGGAAAGCATGATGACTTGAGGGTTTACCAGCTCGAAAATGAACTCATGTCTCTCCAACCTTCCAATTTCGAGACTCTGAATGATTTCTTTACAAAGTTCAAGCATACTGTTTTACTCTTGAAGCAATGCAACATGGAGAAGGAGGATGATCACCTCATCCTTTCCATACTCTCCAAACTCGGGGCTGATTATTTAGTTTTTGTTTCAACATTCTGTGCGTGGAAGCTCACAACCCATGGATGGAAGATGCCTACACTCAATGCCTTCATTGAGTCCCTAACAAATGAAAATGACAAGCTTGTCCAAATGGGGATCATCCGATCTTCCTGTGATCAAGCCCTCCATGTCTCGGGGCCCAAAGATCTGAAGGGTAAAGGAAAGCAGCAGAAAAATCAGAAAACTAAATTTGATGCTCCCAAGCCTAGAGTTGAAAACCAGCAGCATGATGAATCTTCCGGCTTAAGGAAGAACAAATGAAAAGGGCACAATGGGAAAGAAAAAGTCAAGTGTTCTTACTGCGGGAAGGGTTTTCACCTTGAACATGCCTGCATGAAGAAAAATCTTGATGAAGCAACCTCTCTCCTTGAGAGGAATCACATCAATCTTTCGAAGAGCTTTTGGAGGAGAGATCGCCAAGATCGGGAACCACAACATGAGAAAGGTCATGCCCTCATGGCAAGAACTTCAAAGTCCAAAGCACTGCTGATTGAATCTGGAGCTTTGAATCACATGATGGCTGAAAAAGACTCCTTTTCATCCTTGGATACTGGCAAATCCATCCCCATCCACATGAGAGATGACTCCACCATCATTTCCGAAGGACAAGGTACTGTAGATCTTGAAAATGGTTTTTTCTCTAATGTTTTGTATGTACCGTCTCTAGCAGCAAATCTCCTTAGTGTCTATTAGATGACACATATAGGAATGCTTAAGAGAGTCTCTTTCATCCTAAATGATGTTGAGGTAAAAAAAATTGCATCCGGGAAACTCATTGCAAAAGGCCTTGCAAATCATCATGCAAAATCCTATGAGTTCTCTCACTTTGTTGCGGATGCAAAGCCCACTGCTCTGCTAACTCATGGAAATGAGGTTAGTAGGATGTGGCATGAGAGGTTTGGCCATATTAATTTCAAATATTTATATCAATTACAGAAAAAATCCATGGTTGAAGGCCTCCCAGTCATCAAGGCAACCACAGGAATTTGCAAGGGCTGTGTGATTGGAAAACACCCTGAGCACAAGTTCGATCGGGGGAAGGCAAATCGAGCTACAAGAATATTGGGGCTGATACATTCTGATATCAACAGTCTGATTCCTGTCACATCCATGAATGGATCAAGGTACCTCCTTAATTTTATTGATTATTTTTCAAGTTATACATGGGTTTTCTTTCTAAAAAAGAAATCAAAAGTATGTGAAATTTTTTCTAAATTGAAGGCCTTGATCGAAAATGCCTCTGGGCTTAAGATCAATATCTTGAGATCTGATAATGGAGGGGAGTATTTCAGTAATGAGCTTCTATACATATGATCCCAAAGTGGTATTCAGGTCCAGCATTCAATTCCCTACACTCCCCAGCAGAACGGAGTAGCGAAAAGGAAGAACCGGTCTCTCAAGGAGATGACCACCTGTATGTTGGAGTCAAAGAAGCTTGCTGAAAATTTGTGGGCTGAAGCCATGCATGCTACAGAATACATTCAGAATAGGTTGCCAAACTCATCCATGAAAGGAAATACTCCTTTTGAAGCATACTTAGGACACAAGCCGGATGTGTCGAACCTACGGGTGTTTGGGTCCACTGCATGGTCCCGGATTCTGCTTGATAAAAGAAGGGCTTTGCAACCGCAAAGCATAGAATGTCTGTTTATTGGGTATCCTGATGAATCTAAAGGATTCAGGCTTCTTGATATCAATACCAAACAGATCATCATTGAGAGAAGTGTCAAGTTCGATGAGCCTCTTCAGGAGATGGAACTAGTGAAGGAGAAAACTGCTGAATTTCCTTCCTATTCTACTGAATATTTGGATGATGAAATTGGGGGTGATGACCCTGATTTGGATCCTCTAATTTCTGATATCAGTGTGCAGAAATAATTATATGGTGAATCAGAACCTGAAGTGAAAAATCATCTTCCTACATGGGCCCAACAGACACTCTCCTGCGCAGGAGAAAACATTGGAAATCCGGATGATCCAAGGAGAACCCGGTCCGATTTCCAAAGAGCAGGTATTGCGCTCTCTTGTTTTGATAATTTGCTGTCCAAAAATTGCTATTTTATTATTAGTTCAGATCCAAAATCCTACTACCATGCTCGGAATGATCCGAGATGGCAAGTTGCCATGGATGAAGAGATGAATTCTCTTCAGAAAAACACTACTTGGGAGCTAGTTTCTCTTCCTCCGGAAAGGAAATTGGTTCAATGCAAGTGGGTGTTTTGGACAAAAGTTGCTGCTGATGGAAGCACCTGAAAATATAAGGCAAGGCTGGTAGCAAAAGGTTTCTCTCATGTCCAAGGAGTGGACTACCATGAGACCTTTGCATCGGTTGCAAAAATGGACTCCATCCGCCTTGTTTTGGCAATTTCAGCATCCAAGCACTGGGAGGTGAATCACATGGATGTTAATTCAGGATTTATGCATGGATATATTCATGAGGAGATATAAATGAAGCAGCCTGAGGGTTGCATCAATGATCCCTATTTTGTTTGCAAGCTAAAGAAGTCACTATACGGGTTAAAACAGGCCCCAAGAGAGTGGTATTCCAAGATGGATGCCTTTCTTCTCTCGCAAAAATTTTAGAGATGTAGATTAGATCCAAATGTGTATTTACAGCAGCATGATGGTCATATAATTATAATTTTTTTATATTTTGATGAATTACTGATCACAGGTACCACAATTGCCTCCATTTCAGCCATCAAAACTGCTCTCCACAATGCCTTTGAAATGAGTGATTTGGGCTTCTAAAACAATTTTTGGTGCTCAAAATCAAGCAAAATTCTGATGGGATTATGGTCACTCAATCCAAATACAATTCATACCTGTTAGTCAATTTTAACATGGCTGAATGTAGGCCTGCACCATTCCCTTTCCTTTCAGGGATTAGCCTTGAAGAAGGAAAACACACACCTCCCATGGACTGCACTATCTATCGACAACTGATTGGTAGCTTGTTGTACTTGACACATTTTAGGCCTGATATTTGTTATGCCATGAATGCTGTATCAAGATACATGCAGAAGCCTCATGATATTCATTGGAAGGCAGCCAAGAGGATCCTCCAGTATATTCAGGGAACCAGGACCTACGGCATTCATTATGCTGCAGACTCCGAGCTAGAGCTGGTTGGATACACAGATTTCGATTGGGCAGGTGATTCTATTGATCAGAAGTCAACTTCCAGATATGTATTCATGTTTGGTGGTGGTCCCATTTGCTGGTCAAGAAAAAATTAGGCTGCCATAGCACTATCTTCAGCAGAGGCCGAGTATTGAGGAGTGGTGAATGCTTGCATCCAAGTAGTTTGGTTGCAAGGCATTCTTTCAGAGTTTGATCTTGGTAGTACTTTGTCCACTGTCCTCTTTTGTGACAACCAAAGTGCTATTAATATATCCACAGATCTAGTTACGAGGCAGAGGACCAAGCATGTAGATATTCACATGCACTACATCAGGGAGCTAGTGCATGATAGGACCATCATTCTGCAATACTGCCCGACTGATGAGCAGATTGCAGACATCTTCACCAAGATATTTTCAAAAATGAAGTTCACTTACGTCCATTCACTGTTGGGGGTGAGTTCATCTGAGTGATTCAGACTACTTTCAGTGTTCAGCTTGAGGGGGAGTTTTCCCACTGGGTTTTCCCTCTTTTGCTCACTTAGTTTTTTTTGAGCATTGTTTCAGTTTCAGCATTGTACAAGGTGACCTATAGCCTTAGTTTCTAGGGCCCTAGCATTTTTATGCTTTTTTTTTCTAACTCCTCCTTATTATAGCTTGAGGGGGGGTGTTGGAGACATTTACAGCCATACACACTCTTTTTGGTCAAATTGGCCTAGTTAAACCACTATCCTAAGTATAATTGACATTAATTGACATCAATGGAGCATTAATTGACATCATCCAGTCACACCCACACCTACCTACAGTCAAGGAGGCTAAATTAGCCTTCTCCTACAGTCAAGGAGGCTAATTGGAGCACTCCGGGGGTGATCTGAGTGATATTAATGCACCTAATTGCTAACTTGTGGTTACAATCAGTTCAACCAGTTAGTTAAGGTGCCTCCTCCCATTAATTATATTATTTAATGGTTATTTATTATTATTTAATGATCTGGAGTCAATAGGGGCACCTCCACCAACTTCTGATGATCAGTTCAGCTTCAGTTAACCTCATTGGGGTTCATTGAAGTCATTGAAGCACTAGCACTTGATGGTTGAATTGCTATGACATGTGTTTGATCTCTTTCAGTTGAGATTTAGTCATTTATTGCACTCTGACTTCAGTTAGGGTTTGGTGAGTCAATTAGGGTTTTGGTTAAGTGGTTAACTGAGTGTGAACCAATGGCTTATAGCCAGTTAAGCTAGACTCACTCATTGAATTCAAATGACCTCCTTAGGTATTTGAATTCCTCATTGATTCAAGCTATTGCTTGACATTGTTATTGTAACTATTCATGGTTTATTGAATAAACAGAGAGGAAACCATTCTGGTTCCGATTAACACCATTTCTGAGTTATTTGTTGATTATTTCTTGATGAGATTGATTATTTGTTCCTAGATCAATGTGCAAGATTAATAATTTCATCTAGCTTTTTCTACCTAAATTGTAAGAGTCATATCATAGATGTTATGTCTCCTTCAAGATAATTATATTTTACTTTCCCAAATAATGGAAGGAGCATTTGATGGTGCAAACCATCTAAATTTCCAAGCTAGCTAAGTGACAGTTGCGTTGTCATGAGAGGTAGGTCAAACCATGGAGATCTTAGAATTAATAAGGAATAATAATAATCATAGTGGAGGATGTAGTCCTACCTTGATATTTAATCACACGTTAGATAGAGGGTGACCAATTTCCAAGGAAAGTTAATCCCCTCACTGACCTAAGGTTTCATGGTTTACACGACTACTTTACAGGGCCACATTCAGCTGGTATTTACCGTTTCCCTTTTTTCATTAGTTTCATTCTAGTCTTTCTATTTTTCTTTAATAAATGTCTTGTGGCCTTCAAGGAAGCGGGTCTCTCGCTACACTAGAAAAAATCCACCCTTAATGTTTTTGGATGATGCAATGGTGATTCTAAACAATGGCTATGGGTTCTTAGATCCACATAAATGGATAATTTATCCCAATGTCATCACAATTGTTCAATAGTAAAGGTGATAGAGTGTGTTTCTAAACAACCCAAATCTTATGTGTTTGTTATTTGTTGCATTTTTTCTTCATTTGTTTTAATTTTACTATTTAGGTTTCTAGTTTTTTTTTACCTCTCTTTATAGTAGGTTTTCACCTAATATTATGGGAAAATAACTAAGCTCTATCCAGGTGCACATTGGCCTTCTTAACTCAATGACAAAACATGCACCGCTCGCATAGGTAGGGGTTGGGATAAATACAATGAGTTCTTAAGACATTGATGCCTTTTCTATGGTTAGTGTCGTTGAAGCTTTTGTATATCCTTTAATTCTTCCCATGTAGCTTCTCCTACCTTGGCTATGCTTGTCTCTGCAACCTACCTTATTCTCGGTTTTCACTTTGTTTATGATGGGTCAATAAATAGCTTTGGATCTAAAATGAGCTATTTCTCCTGAAATGGATTAGATGTTTTCAGGAGATGGTAAAAAACTTGAGAATAACTATATTATTACGATGTTGTATCTCAAAGTATCGGGTAAAATATGAGGTCAACTTAGTCAATTGGAGAGTTAAAACAACTCTTTATTGATGCTACTACGCAAAAGGTGAAAAATGATACTATGGTAAAGAAACATAAGTTGTTGAAGCATCCTCATGACCAGTTCCTATAAAATAAAACATAATAATGATTTGTCTACTAAAATATACTAAGGAAAATTTTCCTATTGATATATGCCCAAAGTATATGACGATTCGATATACACTATACTACAATAAAATAATCACAGGGCTAGGTTGGGTCAATTATATGGTAAACTAAATGACTTCCAAGTTGATTTGTTTACTTTGAGATAAAAATTCCTATTTAGTTTCTAAAAATAGAATGGAAAATCAACTAGAACATCGATACAAGAAGGGAATGACTCCTTCATTAAATAACTCCCTAATATAAACAAGTTGTGAAGTAGAGGCTTGTAAAACTTACAATCCTTATCCTTGATATGATAAACAAGGAGCATATCCTTCTTAGTAGCTACATAAGGAACCCAAATCCCCACCTTGCGAGTGGAACCAAATGAAAAAAATAATTCATCAAATGTTGTGCAAGCACAACAAGCACCTATAAAACCCATTAATTTATATCATTCTATGTTTAAAGAATGCATACACAAAAATAATGGTCATTTATCTCTTACGCCAATGTGTAATGTAAGAATTGAAACAAATCTGTCAATAACATGTCCCTATCAAGAGCACCTCATCGAAGAATGAGATGTTACCACTAGAAAATGTTTCATTAGATCTTAACAAAGAAATCCTTCCCTATTTTGGAATTATGGCCATTATAATTTCCCTTATGACATGGCTAGTGTTTTTTTATGTGTATCGCTTCATGAGCAAGTGGACTATGGTTTTGAAACAAATGGAATCAAGTGTAAATGGAGGCATACTCTACAAATTACAAGAAGTGACACTTGATATAAATTCAATAGTACAAATGAATGTCCTCCTTCATGGCAGGGAGAAGCACTCTTTCCAAGGAAGTGGGATCAAGCAACATTGAAGACATTTTATTTTTTTTAAATGATTTTGCATTGCTAAAATTGAATGAAATTATGTCACAATAATGTTTACACTCAAACACGATGATATCATCTAATCACAACGAAACTAAAATCACCCAAAAATGATGATATCATCTAATTATAATGAAATTAAAAAAATAAGAAAATAAAAAGTAGAGTACCTTTTTTCTCATGATTAAAAATTCTGACGCTCTGGTAGGTGTCATGTACATATAGTCATGGGTTTTGAACATGGGTGGGGATAATTATATCCTACTTCCCCACCCAACCAGCCTACAAGAGGAGCCCATAGTACTTACCATACGTAGATACATCACATTAAGAATGTGATAGATTTGTTGATATGCCTATGAGTCTCACGGTGTTTTCTAAGGCTTCTCTAGATTTCAAGGTCTTTTGGATATCCTAAGCTAGAAAATTATCTACAAATGTTACATTGATCATCTATCTTTGAACTCTTGTATCAATATGAGCTTCAATAATTGAAATCGTATAATAGTATAAACTGAGAGAAATTAATGAAAAAATCATTATACATGGGAATTTTCTTTTAGTTCCTACATATAATTTATTTGCTACCACAATTATAATAAATTATATTTATATATCATTTTCATTCACTTCCATGTATAATTGTTTCAATTTATATATCATTTCCATTCACTACAATGTATTCTACAACCAATCACTACCAGGTGGTGTAGAACTGTAATATCTTGATTTTGACCCCATTTGCATTAAAATTATAAATG
This sequence comes from Pseudotsuga menziesii, assembly GCA_001517045.1. Classification (NCBI taxonomy): domain Eukaryota; kingdom Viridiplantae; phylum Streptophyta; class Pinopsida; order Pinales; family Pinaceae; genus Pseudotsuga; species Pseudotsuga menziesii. Next base: position 44,987 of record LPNX011173853.1, on the reverse strand, counting down.
ATGTAAATATCGTTATTAAATCATGGTGTGGAGCTCAAGGACAAGGCCACACCATCGATTTAGTGTTTTGTGTATCGATAAATAAAAATCGATGTCGTGGTACTCATGCTAGCCAGACGCAATATATTTTGGACATCATGTAAATATGTAAATTAATAAAAATACCCACAACTAGCTATGCAATGCAACAAGAGACGAGGGCATGATTTCTTAAAGAAAAAGTGGGGGAATTATTCAAACACTTGAGCCAATATATTAAATCCAAATGTCAAAGAGAGAACCCATAAACTCTCAACTACCCATTTTGACTTATGCACCCAATCATTTATTTCTTCCAAAAGTTGGTTGGGGTAGTTAATGCATTGGGAATGGAAGAGTATGGCAGCCAAATTTGTATTGGGGCAAGCCATCATTTTTGAAAAATGTGTTTTTTCTTGTGGGGCAAGAAAACACCCACAAATTTCTGCCCATTCCATTCCTCATTCACGTTTTCCCTTTCCTCATGCAATTGCAGCTGGCTGTGTGTTTCCCTCACGATTTTATGTAGTTTCCTCATTTTCTCCATGGCTGGGAATTAATTTTTGTATTTCTTAGTGGATGGGAAGATAGATCCACGATTTGGGGGTTTTTAGAGGTTGTTCTTGCCTCTGTGAATCCATTAAATGTTTTCTGAAATTGTATGGCTCTCCCAGGATTGATTTCCCCCATTTACCAATTCATTTTTTTATTGCCAAAACGTTTTTTCATACCCATCACTTGTGTTTTGTTGTTCTGTAAATCCTTGTTTTGGTATAAAATATTAGGAGTGGAAGAGGCCTATAATTGGATTGATAAACCTAGTGAAGAGAGGAACCTCATAGAAAGGATCAAGAGAGGCTATCTATTCTTCTATGCACACCCTAAAGAGCACTAGAAGGGAAGGTATGGCTTGAGGGGTTGTGCAGCAGTGAAGGGAATATTTCTTTGTGTTGGGTGTGTAGGTATTGTGGAGGACAAGATAAATGGATCTTGTGCATGTGTCCATAGCTCTGTGGTTGAATCTTCCAACTTCATCGCAATTTCCAGAGCCTCGCTTTGCGTCATGATATTTTGCTGCATTAATGGGTGTTGGATGTGAGGGACCAGTGCCACAACGAACCATTCTTTAGGTTGGACATCACTCATATCAAATTTGACCCATTCCATCAGCATATTAAACCTTTAATCAAAGTCCCAAACCGCCTCATTAGGGAATTGTTTGATTTTTTTCAGCCCTGTAATGTACCGTGCTTCAGATTTTGCTTTCTTGAATTCTTCAAGCAGTCCCTTCCATATCTTATCCAAATTTTTTTTCATCGTCCCTCGTGGGACCTGTATCAATCTCATGTACCAATTGATTGCATGACCCTGAAGGGTGGTCACTAACTGGCCTTTCTTTACATCCTCGTTGATATTCTATCTGGCAGTCCAGACTGCCTCACATAAGAACCCATACTGTTTCGGGTCATCCGTTCCATTTCCATGGAACATAGGTAGCTTCATATCATCCCCTGCCATCCTAGAACTTCTTCTTGTAGATGTTTCTTTACTACTAGATTTCACTTGGCACGTCAGACACGTCGACATAGATTGCGTATATTTTCCTGATGGTGGAGTAGTGCGTGGAGGTGTGGACACGTTGCTACCAGGGTTTGATCTTGCTACCACCCTTGGCATACCCTGGGTGTGCTCGTCCTTTTCTCTGCTATAGGGATGCTTTGTCCCATGTGGTTGTCCTTCACGGTTTTGTGTTTTGATCGTAGCAAGACCTTCTCCTATCCTCTGCCTCTTCTCTACTCAAAACCTTGCTCCTCCCCTCATGCAACCACTCTCTTCTTTGGATTCCCTCACAGTCTCGTCAAAACTTACACCCATCTATCCCTTATATTTCCATTCGTTTCCCCCCTTCTATCGTGGTGTTCATAGCCTCCACACACCAGATTTTTAATACTCAAGGTGGATCTTTAGTATGCCCTTTTCATAAACAAGAATCTTGATTGACAATTGCAGAGACAACAAGAACCTACTCGTGGTATGTTGAAAAATTACCGTTCTGCTTCGCTGTAGGACTTGTTGGTATCAACCGCGAACTCAGTGATGTATCTTTCCAGGATACTGTCCAACTAAGCTTCGATAGCCCACGATGCCTTATTGTCAGTTTCTTGAAGTTCTTGAATTAGCTCGGGGGTCCAGGACGTCGGCTCTCCTTCCTGGAAGTTGTACTTTTTGTAGGTGAATCGCACCAACCACTCGTAGAGTATGACCATAAACTCATAGAAAAACCATTCATGAAGACCGTCGTGAATGTATCTCGCCAACCATGCATTTTTCATCAACTTTGGGTTCTGGTTCTCGGCTTCAGTAAACTCTTGAAATCTTAGGTCGAGCCAATCTTGGATCTCCAGTTTCCTCAAATGCCACAACATATCCTCCTCTTCAATCACGACAAGGTCCCAACAATGGAACCATTTGTTGGTGAAAACCCACCAATAAAGCCTCGTCGATAGGGGTTCCCACTCTGTCAACGCCCAACCAATGCAATCTCCCTGAGCACCAACCCAGATAGGTTTTACCCTTCCTAGAAACACCTGCGGAGTGGATGAAGTCTCACCCAAGATGTTCGAGGGAGAGCTGTTGAAACCACGTTTCCAACAGTAAGGAGGAGGATTGGGGAATCAATGATTTAACATAATGATCAGATCTAGCAGAGCCATTTATCAAATATCGCAACATTTATCATAGATCTATCATCACGATCGCAGATGTAATAGGTCACATCATTCAACTATTCATCGCAGCAGTATAACATTCTTCATTCATAAAAATAGAATCATCATAGCATATAAAGGGTGATCATCTATTCATTGCAGTAGTATTCCATTCCCCATTCATGAAACAGAACTATCGCAGTATATAAAGATAGGAAAAGACATCGTAGCATGTGAAAAGGGAACAAGAATAACAGTAATTCAACTCAATATCTGTCATATCATATTACTTCCATTGCAACAGATCCAAAACAACAGTTGTTTTTCTCCACAGCAAGAAAAAGGTCAATTCGTAGAGTCACATACAGATAACAAACGATTCAATCTCTCACTTCAGTCTTATCTCATACATATCTCTTCTCTTCATCTTCCTCCTTGTGTCCCTATACAATTGCAATTCTAATCTATATATACTATTGTGCCTTTACATTCAAGGTCCACTTCTAACTAAATCCTAACTTATTTAACCACTAATGACCTATATCCACAAAATGTGGTCAACTGATACAAAAATATTCATAAAATATTCAAAAGTGGTATGTTTTCTACTCGTCACACTATCTTTTTCTTGCGTGGTGTCGCGTGAGCTTGCGTAGCCTCTGTGGCACTATGCAACTCACTTACCCCAAAACCCTTGCCAGCATTTCCATTCCCTTGGAACTTTAATTTCTTTTCTTTTCATAAATCATAAAATGTGGTGTGCCATTTTGGTTATATATGTAGATTCTTCCAAAATGACCTTAGATTCCATTGTTGGGACCTAAACGCAAGTGCCTCGGATGAGAGATGAGTATCCTGATCAAGTGTCTCAGAAGAGAGATGAGTATCCTAACCAACTAGACTACAACGTATATGTTGATCTCTTGTGTCACTACAAGACTCTCTTTATTTATTTGTAGTATCAATTTCGATTATTATGTAGTATCTTGCAATTTTAGTTATAACAAAGATGTTTTATAAGTTCATCTTTCTTGAAGATAATGAATTTGATGCATCTCTGCTACTGAATGAATTTTATCTTCGTTTTGGTGTTGAAATATGACCAAATTGTATATTTCATTATTTACTCATTTCCAATCATTTCTAATCACTCTACATCATGTTTTTAACGGATCATTCGATATTTTAAAACAAACTACCCATAAATTAAACAAATTAAAAGAAACGACAACCTATGGAATGGTCTTTTAAGATTGGATGTGTCATAAAGGAGTAGTATACTTATTGACTGACTCATTCCCTTTAGATTAAAAAACTAAAATTATAATCTCCACACTTAAAATTTATGGTTTAAGATATATCCATACCATTAGATTTATTAACTTACTTATTCCTCGTGGTTTTAAAAGGTTTGAAATACAATTACTCATGCCAATATTTTTAGTTTGCATAATTGAACTTGAATAGAATATGGTAAGAGTTCATAAAATGCAGAAAAATGAGTAAAGAAAAACAAAATGCTAAGTCAATGAAAGTTGTTAAATTAATTAAACAACTCCAAATTTGTTTTATTTACAAAATTTTGCCTCACCAATCAACATATGAAACATAATCTCATAATCCTAACTCAACATATTGGCCACAAAAACAAAGCAATCGACATGACAACAATATAACAAGATGAGAAAAATAATAAGAATAATAATACACAAAATTTAATCAGCAGCTCATGTAGGTGCAAGTCAATCTTGGAAGCTGAAAATGGGAGGGATTGCAATGGGCCGAGTGGTCCTTTCAATCAGTGTGTGGAAATTTAGCTCCTCCAACATGGAAAGACACAATTCTAGCGATATTTTGTCTACAACTTCTTATGGAGGAAATAAAAGACAATGTTAGGTAGGTTGAACCTGTGCATCTCTGCAAATTTTTTAATATATGATTCTGACATCATTTCAATAAATTGAAAATCGTTTGGAAAATATCTGTCATAATCTTCTAACTAATTCTCCAACATCAGAACTTCTGGCGTGGAATTTCTTTTGCAAATTAAAGTGAAAGGATTTGCGAAAAAACCATTGCGAGAGAAAATATACGTGATGAAGAGTGAAGTTCACACAAGAAGAAATATGTCAATCTGTGTTGTAGAAAGAGACCCAGATTGTGTAGAAAATCTAATTGAAGAGGTACAATCGTTGAGAGGCATAAGAGCCTAGCCTCTCGTACATAAAGACATTCTTGGTCATGAAATATGTGTGTTGTTGAAGGGAGTACTGGTGGAGGAAACAATATTCGGCTCAATGCACTCTAGTGGAGGCAACATAAATTTTATTAAATAGAAGGATTTGAAGAACGGGCTATACCTTGACTCTATTAGGATTTATAATCCTCCCTTGTCCAAACTAGGGATGATTTTAAGGAACCATACTTATTTAAAAGTGTATACATGTTGGCGAATATTACCAATTTTTAAAACGGCAAAAATAAAATGATTGGCAATATTTTTCAAAAAATATTTTAATTTCCATGGATTTTATATTGTTTATATAATAATTTGGCGATTTTTAGGATGAAAATTTTTTACCCCATCAAAATTGGGCGAAACAGGGCTTCAAAAAATGCAAAATGACGAATCTTTTTGGGAGAAAAACATGGAAAAATAGCCCACTGGGCTAAAAGTCGCCCCTAAAATTATCCCTGGTCCAAACTGTCTATTAGAATATATTTGCCTAACTTATGAGTCATTTGATTATTATTAGGTCCACTAGTACCATTGGGTCCACTTGGCCTAATGGGGCCACATGTACCAATCACTAGAGTGTGGGGAACACAGATAGAGGTCATCTGCAACTGACTCCACCTTCATGCATAAGTTACTGTACCTCTTAGACCATTCCCTACAATTTAGGAGCCACTAGGAGTGTCGTCACCAACCTCCTTCAGTTGTTGGTAGTTGGTGACTAGTTAAACTTAGTTATGTTTCGGTTACATTCAGTTAGATATACTCCAATTTATTTAGCACCAGTTATGCATGGATGCATGTGGGAAGGCACCTATTCTCACCTACTTCTCACCTGTAACCAGTGCAGTTAGACTGGTTTGATTGATTGTAGCTGATTGAGAGATTGGATTAGACATATGGAGTTAGCTTGTTGAACTCTGATAATGATTTAGACACTTCTAGTTTTCCATGTAGTTAGATTGATTTGGTGATTCGAATCCTATCCACATGATTCAAATTCTCCTATTTGTAACATTGTTGTATACTGCTGGAATTAATAAAGTTTATACTGTATTTATAATGAGCAATTATTGTTTGTTTCCTGTGAGATTTGTTTTGTTTAGTGGGTATTATTCATTCCTTTTCAATGCAAACAATCAAGAATCTAATAGCACTCATTGCTTGAATATAAATGACATATTAATTCTAACATGGTGTTAAAGCGATCTCAAGCAAGCTTCAAGTCTGTTTGCTCTCCATTGTACACCAGAAGCAGCTAGGTTTCCACATAAGTCCCACAATATTTGCATTGCTAACTCTGGATTTGTCCAGAGAGGTATCTACGGGTGTGACGGACTCTGACAAAGTGTACATGTCGAGAGGGAAGGCTTGATTCTGACATAGTGCAAACGGTTTTTTTTTGCAGTGAATTTTTACAGGTTCTATGTAGCTTGATTGAAGATATTGTCTGATCAAAGGGTGAATTGATGGATTCTTAACCTTCCACACCCTGGATCCTAACACCCTTCAACTATGTTGATTGGAGGGAAGATATGCAAGTTTATTTGCACAACAAGGGCCTGTTCAAGATGGAAATGGGAAGGGAGACTGAACCCCATCATTTGGCTGAGAAAAAAAAGTTTATGAACCACTTAGATGAAGCTTTTAAATTTCTATGTACTCACATCTCTAGATACCTTATGTTCCACCTTGAAGGTTTGAGGACTCCCGAAGAAGCTTGGGAGAAGCTTGAAGTATTTTTTGGAAAGTAAGATGAGCTTTAGGGACACATTTTGGAGAATGAGCTGATAGCCTTACAAACTAGTAGTTTCGAGACCTTACAACAAATTTTCACCAAATTCAAGCCTCTTGCACTACAATGTAATCAGTGTGGAATAGAGAGAAAGGATGAGCAAATTGTGCTCTCTATACTCAACAAACTAGGTTCTGAGTATTCTGTATTTGTCTCTACCTTCCATTATGGAAGAGATTCCATTCCCAATTGGAAGATTCCCTCACTTGATATATTTTCTGAGTCCTTAATACAGAAGCAAGAAAAGTTTGTACAGATGGGACTCCTCCAAACTTCCAAGAACCAAGCTATATCAGTGACAGACTCTACTAATACGCAAGCAAAAGGGAGGCATAATGGGAAGGAGCCTAAATCCTTTGATTCTAAGCCAAGAGAGAATAAAAATTCTTCCACTAGAGCCTCAGGTTCTAGAAAAGAAAATACTATATTTTCATAATGTATTAGAGGCTTTCATCCAGAAAGCCAATGCATGAAGAAGACCCTCGACCAGTTGAAAGCACTCCTGCTACAGAACAATATTGCCCTTCCACAAGGTGCAGATATGTCTGATGCTGGAGAAGATACTAAAGAACATGAGATATTCCATGCCTTAAAGGAATGCCTCACTCTGTCGAAGGCTTACTTTATATATTTTGGAGCATCCAACCACATGGTTTCCTCAAGGGAATCCTTCACCACTTTCACTCTATCAAGAGAATCTAGCAGTATTATGGGAGATGAATCTAAAATCCCATTTGTTGAGAGAGGTTTAAATAAAATACAAAATTAATAGTTCAATAATTTACTCTATGTGTCCTCTCCTACAGTAAAGCAAATTGTTGAAACTGAAGAAGAATCATAATCTTCCACACAATCAGTTTCTATTGAAGAAAGTCACCTTGGAGCGACTCCTTCTCCTGTTGATCTAGAATTTTATGAGATATATAATATCTCATATTCTCATATGGCTTATCTAGAATAATAAATTTGAATCTCTATTATGGAAGAAAAATTCTTCTTCCATTCTATGCAAAAATTCATCAGTGATTCTTCTAATTTAAATTTTGTGCATACTTTACCGGTGATTTTTTCAGAAAATGAAGAGGAATTTGATTTCTCTATCTCTAATGATGTTTTTGGTGTGCAGATAAGTAATAACATAGATATTTTGTAAATAATTTCAGATTTTAGGAGTGATCCATTCACTCTCATTGATCTAGAGCTTCCAACATATTCATATATGATTGCATGCACCAATACTCAGAATTTTGAAGGAGGAGAGAATTATGCATCTACCATCTCGAAGGAGCACACTTTTGGATATGATATGAACTTATTTTGTTCTGATATGATATTATTTGGATCTGATATGATATCATTTGGTTCAATTTTTAAGTTCCAAGAGCCTTCAGTCATGCTTGTAGTTGGTCTCATCAATTTTGGTGTGACAAATCAAGTACCGCAAGTCTCTTTCAAACTTGTTACTAGGGATTTGATGTTAGTTTCCTCCTATGAGTTTGTTGATATTATATTTTGTGAATAATTTGTTATTTATGAAGCTATATCAGATTATGGAGCTCAATAATTCTCTCTCTAGAGTCCCAGGGCTTCTCTACCTATCTATTTGATCACATGCTCATCTCCTCACAAAACTAGTAAAATGGTGACATTCTGCATTCGCATGGACACTTGCTCCTAACACTTGGGGCTGATTTTACCTCACATGGTTTGATGTTCAAGGCTGAAATATATCAGTTTCTTGGTTTTTCCTCACAAGGTTCTAATTCTCTAGCAATTTTTTCTCTCATCAGTTGATTTCAGTTGCTCTACATGGGTCCAGTTTTCATCTTGCAACTATCTATATTTCTGAGTCAGTTGAGAATTTTATTCTTCTTTCAAAGAGGAAGATTCCTCCAGACATAATGATTTAGTTTGGATTCAAAGGTTCACATGCATAGATTCAGAATTTTATTGCATAGAAGAACCATAATATTGCTTTGTTGTTACATAGTGTTGCAAATTACAACAAAATATTTTATAATTTTCAAACTTGTATTTTCCTGTTCTTGCTTATTTTGAGGGGCAGGGGGGTCCCATGAGGTTTTCCCCTATTTCTCGGTTGATTAAGCAACATTTTTTTACCTTTTAGACTGTATATGGTTGACTTATGGCATTGTTTCAAAGTCCCATGGTTGTCCAATTTAGGATTCAAGGGGGGGTGTTAGGATTTATAATCTTCCCTTGTTCAAACTATCTATTAGATTATATTTGGCTAACTTAGGATTCATTTGATTATTATTGGGTCCACTAGTACCATTGGGTCCACTTGGCCTAATGGGACCACATGTACCAATCACTAGAGTGTGTGGAACATAGATAGAGGTCATCTACAACTAATTGCACCTTCATGCATCAGTTAGTGCGCCTCCTAGACCATTCCCTACAATTTAGGAGCCACTAGTAGTGCCGACACCAACCTCCTTCAGTTGTTGGCAGTTGGTGACTAGTCAAGATTAGTTATGCTTCAGTTACATTAAGTTAGATATCCTCTAGTTCAATTAGTGCTAGTTATGCATGGCTGCATGTGGGAAGGTGCCTATTCTCACCTACTTCTCACCTACCACTGCAATTATACTAGTTTGATTGATTGTAACTTATCGAGAGACTAGATTAGACATCTAGATTTATCCTGTTGAACTACGATAGTGATTTAGACACTTTTAGTTAGCCATGCAGTCAAATTGAGTTGGTGATTCGAATCCTATCCACATGATTCAAATTCTCCTATTTGTAACAATGTTCTATATTGCTGGAATTAATAAAGTTTATACTATAATTATACTGATCAATTCTAAAGTTTATACTATAATTATACTGATCAATTCTTGTCTGTTTCATGTGAGATTTGTTTTTTTAAGTGGGTATTATTCATTCCTTTTCACTGCAAATGATCAAGAATCTAATAACACTCATTGCTTGAATATCAATGACATATTAATTATAATAGACTCCAGGTGCATGGTTGCATGTCCCCTCAACTCCAAGACTCCTAGTGGAGTGTTGCATGCACCTAGACTATAACTACTTTATTGAATTTGCAAATTTATGTTAGGGTGTCAAAGCGAGCATGGAATCTACAAACATAAGAGTGAATTTGGCCTAGAATCTAATTTTGCTATAAAATAATGATAGAACATCACTATCACATCCTTTGGCATTTTTAAATTGTGTATAAGTGAGCCTTGAGCCTATGTAGTGCTTGGTGATGTGCCCAAGTCAGCTTTGGGTGATATGCCCCTTAAAAAATGTATTTGTCTTTGTTCATAAATCCAGTGCAAAAATTAATGGATTTTTATTGCAGGTTTTGAATACCATTCCATCCAATTGGAATACCCTTCATTAGTGGTTAAGAATCTCTTGTTCATATCTTGACAAATCTCTTGTCTCCTCTCTCCTTTTTAGAATTTTTGATCTTGATACGGATATAATGGAGTTGTTGTAAATGGAAATTTGAACATTCATTGATATAAATTATGTGTTAATGTATTTTTTCAATATTATATCAGGTTTAGATAAGTATCAGAGCTCTTACAAAGAGCTGAGAATCTTAACATTCCAATCTCCAAGATTTCTAGTCTTTTTAGCTAATGTATTGTTTAAATTCCATAGGAAGCTATCTATGAGTTTATCGTGAGAATCCTTTAGACCTTATAATCATATATTTGATATTATAAGGCATATATGCAATTTTTATGACAGTTCAAATCATTCTGGTGGAGTTTTAAATGAGACAATTGAACTTAGTCTAAATTTCAATGCAAATTTGACTAGTCTTATTGTTTTGTTTGCTAGTTGGTATTAACTCAACCAATTTAATTCATTCTTGTTTTGAGATTATATTTACAATATTATAATTATTTTCCATGACTTAAACCAATAATTTGTGTCCTTCCTTAGGTGTTTGGGAATCCCAGAAATGATCCCTTGTGAGCAGTCTTATTAACTAGTTTGACCAATGCGAACTTCTTAGCCTCCAAATTCGAGTCCATATTTGTAAAAACCTATTATTTACTGATATAACATCATAACATAAATATGAAATGTTCCATAATCCAAATCCACTCACCCCTGGTTTTTGGAGATTGAATTGTAAAAGTTCTAGTATGCATATGTTGGTAAGACATATGTTGGATCAGATCCAAAAGAAGGACATAGATCAAATATGAATCACCATTTGGGATTCACAATGAAGCAGAAGACAAGAAAACATTAGTTGGGCGTGAAACAAAATATTTGGTGGAAGATCAAGCTACCATAGCTCCACCAAATGAGGGAAACTATGATGCAAAGGGACGAACACATTTCATATTTTTGTATTCCCTTGTATCATGATGAAATTGATCCAAATAAAGAAGTAAACACAATGTTCAAGTAAGTGATATTTGCATTGCATCCATCAAAATACATAACTGAAATCCTTTCTAGTGAGGATTGTGTAACAAAAGAGCAGGGTGTTCATTCACTTGACACTACCACCAATGTTGTAGAAGAACAATCCAGAGAGCCAAGTAACACTCTAAAAATGGATGAAAGAGTACTTACTGATGGGTGCTCAAGTTTTAGTGAGATATATACTAATGGATGTACACTTCTCTATGTGGGTGACATAGATATTTCACTTGAAGAAGTTGCTACAAGACCAAATCTCCATGAGCATAAAAAACTTGTAGCAGTTAAAGAAAAGGATGATAAGGCCAAAATGTTAGACTCTTCTCAAACACATGAGGATTTGGGAGAGAATGGATCATATAAATTAGATTTGGATCTTTCATTGGAATTCAATGAAGAATATCATTTAGTCAAGAATCTTCTTTTTGAGACACACCATTTGGGTGGATCACTAAAGGAGGGTGAAGAGAAAATCACAACAGACAATGGAATTTTTGTTGATTCCAATGCATTGCTGTCAAGATGTTGTTTGAGAGATTTAGAAGAAGGATTGGAAGCATAAATATTCTTGGGATGTTTTGAAACTCTCAAATAAGAAGTGTACAAGATGAAGGAAATCTACATGAATTTGATCTAAGATAGGAATCGTCTTCTTAAGGAAACCAAATATATCATCACGCACTCAGAAGGGAGGAAGATGAAGCAAAAAGGGTTGGTAATGAATTGGAGGCTACACATGTCTCTTTGGAGAGAACCCAAAAGGATCTTCAAGAGTCAAAGTTGCAAATATATCAACTTCAAAAGGATTTGGATGTACCACACCTTTCATCTTGCATGGAAGGAAATGCATAGGGTATGATGGAATACCTTCATGTGGAGGATGAACACGAAGAAAGTTTTGATTTGCAAGTGTTGGTGAAAGGAGATACCATATAATATCATGGCCAATTTACATTTGAATTGTTGCGGAAATACATTCAAGAAGACATACCATTCAGATATGCAAGTAAAGGTACTTATTTGTCCATGGATTGGATAGACAAGTACATCACCAAGATAGAGGTCCAAGGATGCACAAGTAATTATTTCATCTATAGGGAGTTGTTAGGCATGCATGCATTGTAGGAGAGGCCTCAGGAGATACCTATATGGATACAAGACTTATATTTGAAGAGGGTGGCTAATTACACCTCACATAAATAAACTAGCAAAATATTGTATTCATCCATGCATTGGGTGGATGAATACATAGCCAAGATGGGGATTTATCAAGGAAAAAAAGTTTTTTCTTTTATGATAAGTCTTTTGGATTTATTGATATTTTCCTACCATGTGGGAGGAAACAAAGATATATTTTGCAACCATCATATACCTCCAGTACATATGCATAGGAGAGGCATTTTGATTTTCATGTTCTTGAGGAGTTTGAGAGAAAACAAAATGGATACCAAGCACTTGCACTATTTCAGAGAGATTTGGAGATGAGCCTTTGTGAAAGTTGTATAATTTTGGGTGAGGCACAGGATGGTAAATATTATTAACCAATTAAAGGATTCAAGCATTCATCCAAATTCTTGGTGTATGAGTACTACTGAATTTTCAATTTGGTTCATGAATTTTCATTCTGTACACTTTCTACTACAACTATAACTCATGGGGATATTAACTGGGTGAAGAGATTCTTTGTTTTTGTGCCAAGTAAGGGAAGGAGGCTGCCACACTCATCCATGGAGATTTTATGAGAGAACCATCCCCTTCTCAGCAAAATCAAATGAATCCATTTCCTATATTTGAATTGACAGTGTTGAAGATTCCACTTCTTCTTCATCTTGAACAACTTCATCAGAGAGAGTAGAGGCCGAGAATTTTGAATAAAGAACTCTTGTGGTGTTGGGTGTGCTCTCCAAATTTCTATAATGATCCTCATTGTGCTTTTCAAAGGTTCTATCCAATTCTATCCAGATAGCCTTTGGGAATTCAGCAGAATCAATAAGGTAGCGCAATCTTGGAGAAAAGGCCAAACATATTGTTCCAAAATCTCTATCACCATCATTTAGCCAGTCATTCTCATATTCATAAGACTCTTTACCAAATCCAATAGATACCTCATAGAGACCTTGTCTCTTTAGAGATGAAATCATCTTCAATTTCCATTTTGAATATCTTGTGAATGGAGTAAGAAGAGGAACTGATAATCTCAAATCCATATGAAGTTGTACCTACAAAATATCAGTGCAAAACAAAAAACATTTTGCAATCTGTTAGAATAAATACTTCCATCTCGACATGTACACTTTCTCAGGGTCTCTTATGCCCGCAAAGACTTATTTGAATGAATCCATATTTAGAAATGCACACTTTTTGGGACTTATGTGGAAACCCCATTGCTTCTAGTGTACAATGGATATTGGACAGACTTGTTGCTTACCTGAATAGGCTCTGATACCATGTTATAATTAATGTTCCATTGATCTTCAGGAAATGAGTGCCATTAGATTTAATTATTATGCAGTGTAAAAGGAATGAATAATACCCACTAAACAAAACAAATCTTACAGGAAACAAACAAGTATTTCTCAATATAATTACAGTATAAACTTAATTAATTCCAGCAATATACATGAATGTTACATAAATGAGAATTTGAATATATGAACTCAAGATTGACTAACTAGCTAACTAGAAGTGTCTAAATCACTATCGGAGATCACTAGTCTAACTCCAAATGTCTAATTCAGTCTCTCAATCAATTATAATCAGTTAAACCAGTTAAACCGATGTGGTAGGTGAGAAGTAGGTAAGAATAGGCACCTACCCACATGTAGCCTTGCAAGACTGGAACCAACTAAACTAGAGGACATCTAACTGAATGTAACTAGAGCATAACTTATCTTGACTAGTTACCAACTACCAACAACTGAAGGAGGTTGGTGGTGGTACTCCCAGTGGCTCCTAAATTGTAGGTATTGGTATTAGAGGCACATAAAGTGATGCATGAAGGTGCAGTCAGTTCCAGTTAACCTATACATGTGTTCCCCACACTCTAGTGACTGGTACTGATGGCACCATTAGCCCAAGTGGACCCAATATTAATTAATGACTCCTAAGTTAGGAAATATAATATAATAGACCAAGTATGGAAAAGGGAGGATTATAAATCCTAACACACCATGCATGCAGACGCTCGGGATTATTGTCGCAGCTATGATGTCTATCAAAGAACCAAAAATCCATCCCAAAGAGATGAAATTCCATTGGTACCACAGATAACACCACAAACATATGTTAAATGAGTTGTTGATTTTGTAGGACCTGTCAGTCCATCATGAAAGCGCACGAGAGAACGATATATTATTACTGCGACTAATTACCTGAAAATATGGGAAGAAGTAGAACTAGTAAAGGACTATACTACTGCGATTAATGTGAAGTTTCCATTTGAAAATGTTGTGACAAGGTTCAGGTTTCCAAATATTTTAATCAGAGATCAAGGTACACATTTTGTCAATCAATTTATTGAAGAATTTCAAATACAACATAGAAGGACAACACCATATCACCCTCAAGCAAATGGATTCGTTGAAGCATTCAACAAGATTCTGGAAAATGCATTGACAAAGGTTTGCAATGCACGGAGAGATGACTGAGACCAGAATAGTATTATGGGCATAGCACACGATGTGTAAGAAGTTGATAGGTCAAACACCATTTTGGTTGGTGTATGGGCATGAAGTTGTCATTCCTGTGGGGTACATTGTATCAAGCTTAATATTTGTTGAGATCACTGAAATGATAGATGTTTATGTTGTGGAATACAAGTTACTTCAACTAGTATAGTTAGAGGAAGAACATTTTGTTGCATGATTTCACCAAAACATGGAAAAGAAAAGACAGAAGGTATGGCATGATTGAAACATTAAGACCAAGCAGTTTCAAGTTGGAGGATTTGTTTTTATGTATGACCACAATTTTTTCAAGCATCCAGGAAAGATGAAAACACACTGGTTAGGATCATATGTTGTCAAAGAGATCACTAGTGGAGGAGAAATGAAGCTAGAAAAATTAGATGGGACAGAGATTAGATGACTCGTCAATGGGATTCAAATGAAACCATATTTCAATAGCTATGACTTGGTCGCATAAAAAAAAAGGAGAGAGAGAGAGAGAAAGAGAAAAAGAGAAAATAAAAGAAAGAATGAACCAAAACCTATGATTTCAGACTACTAATCTGTCACAGTAAGAACTGGAGTTTCGCAGGCTTGACGCCAGGAAAAGATAAATTTTTTTTAAAGTGAATACACTTAGTCTATCACAAGAATGGAACCTTGCTGAAGGAGAGATGCAAGTTGCAAAGAGTGCGAATTTGTCGTATAAGATAACAAAATCTTGGATATGACAAGATAGAGGTCATTAATTGGAAAATCCAAGAAAATATGGCGGCGTGCTTTTTTTCATGCCTGACTCTATGGAAATAACTACCATTTGAAGTGAAATTTATTATGAGGTGAACATAAAATATTCCATAAATGAATCAGACGATATTCCCATGTGCCTGAAAGGATGGAGGCCTTTCTGATTATGTGCTTGCGCATATGAAGAACTACTAGGGAAAATTGTTGCACACTATTAGACTTCGTGCCCAAGACTCCTTTCCTTCTGCTAGAAAGAGAAGAGATATTGTTGTCTGCAAACTTGAGAGCCAAAGCAAGTTGTTCGTAGCATGGTAATTTCCATCTCCAAAAAAAGCACACTTGATTTTGAGCCCGCATCACCCACAATACTCATGGAGGATACTGCTGGTTATGTCCCACGACAATCAAAGGTTTCACTAGTTGCTAAATAGACTATGCTAGATGCTGAACAGACTACACCAACTTCTAAATAGACTGCACCTGGTGCTACACAGACTGCTCCAGTAGTCGATTTGAACCCCATTAGGTCATTTGGAAAAGCACATATAGAGAGACCAAGTCTGTTTGGAACCAAATGGAGAAAGCGCACTGGTAACCAAAAGAGGAAAGAAAAATCATCAACAACCCCAGTACCATCCCCACCAGAGAATGAAAATTCCGAGACAAGAAATTTGTTGCTACCTTACATCATGCCCAGACATAGAAATGCACCGAAATTCAAAATCCCAAAGCAAACAGGGGCCTCGCTGATATCACCATTGGTGCCAAAAGGAGTAAAAGTGTTAATGGATATCATGTTGAACCTATGAAAATGATATTTTGTTGACCATGACACAAAGAAGAAAAAATACCTAAACCTCCAAAACTACATGGATCCTTTGTAAAACACACCAGATGCACCCAAGCGATTTGTCGCAAAGGAGTGGGATATAGGATTGGAACAGTATGACATACTATCACTGTTATATATGCCACATTTTGGCTGCAACATACCGATAAACGCCCTTCTTAAGCACTTGTTGGTATTATTTCATGGTGGGTTCCTATGGCTTGGAAAGACTATACCTGTAGATGTCGAAATTATTGTATGCATCACAGGCCTACCATTTGCAGTAATGGACCCAATGCCACTTCTAAGGAAGGATCAAGAAGCGACGATAGCTACACGGATGAAGGAAAAGTATGAAGTAGTAAGAGATAACAGAGGAATTCAGATAGCATCCATCAATGATTATGTCATTTGCTTTGCTGCGAAGGTGTTGGCCTCAAAGTTACTACACAAGATGTACCCAAACCAATGCACTGTAGAAGGAATTGTGCTGGTTGAACTTTGTACGGAGGGATTTCAAATCAATTCTTGTTAGTTCTTGTTGAATGAACTATTACAAGATGCGACTGAGTCGCAAGAGGAGGGTAGGGAATTTCACTACTCCTGGTTGTTAATTTTAATTTAATTTATTTCATTGTCCAAACCACTGAACTACCAAGAGGTAGATCTGTCGGTGAAATGCAAAGGAGTGAGATACCAGAACCTTTGGTTCGACAAGAATAAAAAGGAACGATAGACAAAAAATAACATTGAATTCTTTATGCATGGGGAGGCAATAAGGCATGCGGTAAGGAACATGTGCAAGTTGGATGACGAGATTGTTAAGCGCTTTTATCAAGTTGTTAAATTTGAGATTGGTGCGCACCATGTCAACATGCAGTTGTGCCAGGACCAACATCGTCAATGCTTTCCGGAAATATTCATAATATCGGAGGAAAAGGTTGAATAAATTGTTGATGAATGACTGACAGAATGATGTGTTTCGGTGCCAGAAGATCGATGACAGCAAGAGGAAGAACAAATGCAAAAATTGGACGCACCACCACTAAATGACGGGAATGAAGAAGAAAATACACAAGAGTATTTGGAATCAACAGAAATTCCTTCTAATTCAAATACGACAGACTCAAAAATAGAAAATAATGGGATAGAACCTCAAAGGAAACATGCAGAGTACATAAGGAAATAGAAGAAAATGAAGGCTGATAAAAGTGTAAATACCATCATCCTGGATACCGAAGATGTCCAACTGATGACTGAGGAAATAACTAAAGTCATGTAGGAAAGATTCAAAACCATAGAAGAGCGACAAGAAGACCTTTTAGGTACGATTATTGATTTTTTCAAATTTTTGTGTAAGGTGGTTGAATATGTCAAAGTTGATGTAGAATGTTAATCCCCAAACACTGAGTCACTGGATGAACCCGGCCCTCCTGAAGCACCAAAACCTAAGGAACCAAGACTAGTTTCACCAATCAAGGTATAGGTCGAAGCAAAAGCACTGGATCTCGGAATCCCATAATTTAATGATATAGCCAAAATCATAGGTCAGGTCACTATAGTTTTTTCACAGATGTGACTACCTTAGGTATATGCATTACATAAAGTTGTAGTCATGTAATTCAAATTCAGAGAAGTCACCTTGGTTAAGCAGGTGAAGAAATCCAAGAAACTTGTTGATAAAACAAAGAGAAAAATGCAGGAGATAGAACATAAAGCAAAAGCATGTGAAGAAAAAAAGGAAGAGCAGATGAAGGAAAAGAAGGAAAAATATACGCGACATAAGCATATAAAGAAGGATTTAAGGAAAGAAACAATTCAAGAGGAAAATATGAAATCCATGATAACAGGAAGATGAGTGACAGAAGGAAGGAATGTGACAAGGAAAGGTGTGATGGAATAACAATACCAGAAGGCGTGCAACGGTATAACGACTAGAAAATGACATAGGGAAAAACGACCAGAAAGCGACACTTGGGGAGATCATGAGTACGAGTTCATTTAGAGATGGTTGAATCCATACGTATGAAGGTATCTTTGTAATTAATGCCATTAATTCCTATTGTCATGTGTCATTAGAATAGGAAAGACAACATGTTGGCTAAATGTAAAAAGTTGGTTGAGAAAGAAACATGTAGAGATTTTTTAATGAGTCTATAAAAGGAGGAACCCAAAATGTATACGGGCTAGATCCGCAGCTGTTAGCTCCTTCTCTAGAGCTTCTCCACTATTAGAGTTTTAGCCTCTCTATGGTTTTCTGTTAGTTTTTTCTAAGTGCATAGAGTTGAAGAATCCGTAGCTGGGAGCGCATAAGTGTAGAAGAAGTTGAGTTGATCCAGGCTGTGTGCGTATTGTTAGTAGAGTTAAGTAGGGAAGGAGTAGAATAGAAGAGACCCTTTGTGGTTTTTCCTGGATGGGTTTCCACATTATATCCTATGTATATGTGTGAATGTTGAATGTGTTTGAGTCACCTATATAGATGTTGCTTTGAATGAATGTTTGTATATTTTCTATGAATGAATAGATGCATATCAGTTGCATTGTTATAATTTGAATACATTTATGTTGCACAAGGGTTGTGGTTATATTAGTTGCAAAGTAAGAGTTATGTTGTGATCTAACTTTTCATAGTAAACACAAGTAATCCACCCATGAGATTTGGTCAAGCTCCTTGGTAAACGACCAAGGGAGAAAAAATTCCCCACCCAACTGTGGAAACCTGGTTCTAGAAGTTACCCATATAAATATATCTTAGGTGATACTACATCTGTGTCACAGGTGTTGTCGATTGAGCCTTGCTCTGTCAGGCCGATAACTGGGGCTTTGTTGTGCTAAGCAGAATGCACTGAACCTGGGCCGGAGGGATGCAGGGTAAAAATCCAACAATAAGACATAATACAAGTAATTTGGAAAATGACATATAACCATTCTATACAATCATAAATTACTTTAAATACATAAACCATATTTCACATCATACTGGTTTTTAACCATCTAAAGTCATTTAAACACTGCATCAAGTAATCAAGTTTCCATTTCCACCATCATAACATGAAAAAAAACAATATAATTAAACAATCAAAGATAATAATAACAAAATGATATCTCAATTTGTAAATGATGAAAGAAAACATGTACCTATCACTCTCTATTTCCATCACCCTCCTTATCTTCCTAAGTTGACATTCTAACACTATTTTTCTCAAAAACATGTTTATATCTAGGGTCACGTCTTAATAGAACCACCAATCTCTATCCAAAACATATGGGTAAAATAAGACTTGGTTGCAGTGTTTTGGGAGAACATAAGGCTCCTTGCTTTCATCCCATGTCTTTCTAGAGTTGATACATATCAAACTGCTATCACAACATTCCTTTACATTATTCATGTTGAATGTGTCCCACCACCTGCACCTAAAAATAACACATTGAAAAGATGAGAAGTCCACTTGAATAATCTCTTGTATCTTTCTAACATAACCCAACATCCTTCCTATCAGGTTTTGATCATGGTGGATAGAAGGACTAGATTGGTCAAACTTGAATGCCACTCCACAACCTTATGTAACATGCCCATCATCAGTGTCCTCGATTTGAAAATGAAGTCCATAATCCCACATAGATGGGAACGAATGCACATGTAAGAAAATTTAACAAATGATGGTGTCATATGTCTAATAACCCAAGCATAAATATATTAAATATAAATGTTACAAGTTAAAGTTAGAAATGTAAATATATTTTTTTATCGAGTTGTTTCACCCAATCCTAATGCTTAGTGCATCCTCCTCTTCAGGAGGTAATAACCAGATGCAACATATTTCTCTCTAACTTGGTCTGCAACCTAACTGTTGGGACAAATCATTGGCATGTTTTCTTTTAAATGATCTGGGAAAGGCATGCTTCTACCGTGCAACCGCTTGAATTATTTTCTATTAATGTCCCATTTTCTCCTCTTCTCTTCATACAATGGTACCAACAATTGTGTTTCCTTTGCATTGTAAAGAAGGAATTTATTGATTGCATCAATTTATGAATTTGATGTTGTTCATGGAAACAAAACTACATTCAGAACGTATAGGATGAAATATATATTTTGAAGTTTGTTGTGAATAGTTACTATGCAGAAATGTGAATATTGAAATATAAGTGACTTACTCCTTATCATGCACCTTTTCCCTTTCATTTCCAGTAAATCCCCTTCCCTTTTTTCCTCATCACGTTCATCATCCCAAATCACTATGCCTAGTGTGTGGTCTATTTGCTTGATGTACTCACTAGCATAATATAACAACTCATATACTATGTATCGCTCTTCCATATACTCCTCGGGGTTTTCCCTCTGTTGATTAAATCCCTTCAATTTTTTCATGTACCCCTCCAAGAAGAACATCCATCAACATGAGACCACCCCAATACATTGACTAGGTGAATTAGAAGATGAATATGAAATTCCATGAAACTCGAAGGAAATCCCTTCTGAAACATAGAAACAATATTTGCTATCTCTTGACGCCACCGAGGAATGCTAAAAATGCAAATCTCCTTTGATGTGATCCACCGTTAAAATGCATATAGTCTAGATATGGCATGCTGCAAGTCACTGGGAAAGTTGTGGTCCAAACACCCATGCACAAACAATGGATAATGACACTAAAAAGTAAAAAAAAACAATTAATTTAATTTTAACTTGTGTGGTAAAAGATATAAAAGAGTAGTTTTTTTTTTGACATTATACACATGTTTAAAAGGTTGACATGGTCATGTGATTTCAAACCCAAAAAATTTTCACCTGTAGTAAAGTAGCGTCATAGAGAAGACCCATAAAAATAAGGCACCTTCACGCCCAATGTAACTTCATTTTCCAAATTAAGATCTTCTTTCTTCAAAATCCATAAGACATCACCTTTTTTAAATGAAAAAAAGTGGCCATTCTCTCCTTTAGTTTTCATGTCTTAGCTAATGCTTCTTTTTAGTATTTGAATAAATAAGATCTCTCCTAGAAGACAACTTGTCCTTATTTTTGGATGATATATCATTCCACAAAGAACTTGAAACAATTTTAAATATATCCTTGGGATCTAGTAAGTTGGAAATATTAAGGTGCTCCCAGTATGGGATCTCATAAAATATTGATTTCCCTTTCATCCCTTTGGGAATTTCCTCATCATAGGTGTCAACGAATTTAGGATCATTGAACACAGGTTTCCCATTTGAATCGAGCATCCCTACAATATCCTTCTCCTTATCTCTCTCATATTCCCTAAGCTAGTCCACCGGTGTCATTATTTCAAGCACTTGGTTTCTCTCTGGTATACCATTGAAAGTAGATGTTTCTCTTCTATAAGGGTGCTTTTCTGGTAGGAATACCTTTGAGAATTCATACACTGGTTTTCGTAGGTATTTGGACCACAAATATTTCATATAATTTCCACAACATTTACATCCATGGTAACCTTTTGTTACAAGACCTATGATTTTATGGTATAAAAAGCACACAGTAAGTGTTGAAGATCAATATAGTAACAACGAATTAAATGTGCTAAAAAATATTTCTTTCAATATAAACAAATCAAACATCATATTTACCTGAGCAAACTCCCAACCCCAGATAATCATGTGTGGTGTACGCACATATGCCATACAACGTAAAACTACTCTCTAATGGGATGGGTCTCGATACATCATATACATGTAATCATTCCCATAATTACTTCAACCCTTAAGATTTTGTACAACCAAAAACTACTGGGGTGTCATAAAAGAGTTGTATCTCACGATGAATTACTGTCGATGAACCATGATTGTTGATTGAAGACGACATGTTACAATTTGTAGGGTAAAAAGTTTTCCCATTTTCATCTACGAACTGCTTGCGGTATCTTGCTATTGATAACAATTTACATCATTTTGAAAATGGTGGAATGTCTTGTGCATCAGAACTCGAACCTAAATCAGGATCCTGTAATAAAGAATAAATTGATATTCAGATTCACATGGATAAGTAACATAAATTCAAATAAATAGTCAAAATATAAATAAAACCTAAACTTATTGGGGATGGAAAGGGATAACTGGTCGAACTTTGGACATGATGGAATTAGCTGAAATATGTAGAATTGGCCATTTGATACTACAAAATTTTCTCCCTGCATTTGAGCCAAATCAACAAACAATATATGTCTCGACAATCCTAAATGCTTTTCAATAACTATATTACAGTCTAAATTCCAATATAGTTTGGACACCATTATGTAAGACCAAGGTGAGATTAATACACATATATATACTATGAAATATTGTAGCTGGTGTGGTTGAATACTAAAAGAAAATTTGAGATGATTATATAGTTTTAAATGGACCCATAAATCCCAGCATTTAAAAATTTGAGTGGTGTGTCTATTCAAATATACACGCAACGATGCGCTCAAATGGAATAAACGCATTGGTGCTCAACAATGACAAAGGAATCGTGAAAGAATCTCTGCAAAATCCCCCTCGAGAGAAAATATATGCTACATTTGGTAGTGGATACTTATACATGCATTATACACAAGTATTCATTACGGTGCGTTTTATAAACACAACCGCACCGGTGTGCTACATGTATACACCCACCGATGAATGATAATTTTTTTTAAGTAGCTGGATGTCGATGCGTAACAACGATAAACACACCATGAAATAACCTCCATAAAAGCTCCTGCAGTAGAAACTATCTGCTACGTTTCGTAGTGGATATTTATACAAACATTTTTACAACAATTTTCATTCTGGTGCATTTTTTAAAGACAAGTGCACCCGAGCATCATAAGTATATGGGCACTAAGTGATTATATTTTTTTAATTTTATGGATATCGATGTGTTTTATAAAGTATCTCCCTAGTATGTCATGGACATGAGTGCATTGAATTGTTGAAAGTTAAAAAAATTTAAAAAATTTGCAGAAGCTATTTTTTCCCTAAACTGAAAAAATGGTGGCAATTTTAAGTTCGAAAAATAATTCTAAATTGTGTTTAAAAGCAAAAAACCTAAATATTAATTTATTGTTTTCCTAAGATTTCATGGGAGATCTTTGGAATAGAGAATTATAGGGAATGTGTTTGGATTAATTGGATTATTCTAAAGATTGAAATTTGTCAGGTATGGTGAATGAAACAAAACCTGCATAGTAAAAATTTCATGTAAATATTATTGTTGACCTTATTACCTTATTTATATTTTAACTAGATTTAGAAAAAAAAAACATCGTATGTAACTTCAATGTTGCAACCCTTCTATTCTTGGTGCTTCTTTTCGTTCATTGTGGCTACAAAATTTTACAATAGGGTTTAAATCGCTCTATTGTTTCGCACAATTACGATTTCACCTTTTAGGGATTTTAGATTTGTTGAATTTGTGATTATATATAGAAATCACAAGGCAAGATGGGGCCATTATTTGGATCAAATCGTTAATCATGTTGGCCCTCAAAATTATTTTTTTCTAAAAAAAGAATGCGTCAAAATAGGTGTGTTTGTTTTTCTAAAATGCATCGGTGCACGTATTATTATGGTGCACTTCTAATGACATGTGACACATAGTTTTCTCTTTTTTTTCATTTCTTGGTTGTCTATTACTGGTGTATTTATACAAAAATAGCATCGATAATGGAAGGAACTTCCCATTTTTTTATTTCTAGTGCACTTATGTTGGTATAACACATCGGTGGGTCTTATTTGGTCTATCGCATTGGTGCGTTTATGTGTATGTATAAACCAATGCATTTGATTTTAAAAAACACACCGATTTCATACTTGTTTTCTATTTTGAAGGTCTTTAATTTATTTGGATAATATATTGATAGCTTATGTATTTAATGGTCCAGGTTGTTTATTGATTAAAATGTATGGTATGAGTTCAATGAACAAAAACTTTAGTCAACGTGATGGAAGCACATCCAAGATCACAAAGAAGGCAAGTGATTCTAATTAATTTATGTATTTAAATTAATTTACTTGAATTATTTGTAAATTTCACTAATATGTATTCATACATGTGTGAAATGCGGAGCCAAAAAATGAGGAAGCTCGATAAAATGATTACCAATGTAAGTCCAGAAGAGTGTAAAACTTTGATTGAAAGGTTGCAGAGGAATGAACCAGATGAATAAAAAAGAAGTCAATATGAATTATTTTTTCAAAATTGAGTAATATGTACTTATGATTATTCACTAATATATTTCAAATAAAATCTAATTCACATATGTTGAATGTTATGCAGGGATATATAGCAGCCAAAGTCGATTTCACCATAAGATTGTTTTTATGGAAGATGCAAATGATGATCAATTGGTCCTTAGTTCATCTAGAGTGGTGTTGGAAGCTAATAGAAGAAGCAAAGAATTTTATAATTCTATGAGGTATATAGTGGAAAGAACGTACATACACACTTTTCACATACAATACATAAGCCAATTAAATGATTTCAAAAGTTATATCATATGTAAACTACAAAAGGAGTTCCCAAAGCAATGGTCAATGAGACCTGTTGGACTTGCAATACTGAAAACATACAATAACACAAAAGAATAATTGAAATTTAGTAATATTCCTAAACATGTTTATGTAGAATATGTATGTATAACAAACACAAAGTGTCATTCCTTTAATAATTTTTATTTTGATATATTTTTTTATTTTTCATGTCAACAGAAAAATTGTTTAATGCAGTCACTTTACATGTCAGGAAAGATTATGAAAATCCCAAAGGATGAACGAGGTGATATGCAAAATGTGTCAATAGGGGTGTCAAAAAAAAGTGTGCAAGGAGATAGTCAAGGAAATAGACATAATTGCATCACAAGAGGATTCATCTCAACAACATCATGTTTCAAATGTATGAAACCATTGGTTCTTATGATTATGTAAATCTCATTAATTAATTCAACATTAAATATTCATTTTCAATACAGTTTTGTTAATGCAAAAAACAAAAGAAAATGGAACCCAATCAATACACAAGACATGACGGCAATGAAGAAAGGGATTGATAGAAAATTTTGTGAGTATTTGTGATTTCCTTATAAGAATATTAATATTTCAAAGTGGTTGTGATTTGTACATTTATTTTTTTTGTTTTCCTTGCCAATCCTTGGATTTCTTCAAACATGTGTTAACATACGAAGGGGAAACATCAGAAGAATTAATTGGCAATTGGTTAAGCAAGGGTTATGAGTATATGTTGGCATATCAAAAATTAATTGTGGATTTTGTAAGTATCTATATTGTTTTACTTCTCTCATTTTATAATTAAAAAAATCATTTATATTAAATCTATGATTAATTGTGACAGGGCATAAAACTTGCAGGAAACAAAGTATGGAGTGGAGCCAATAGAAGGCTTGTTGAAGGAAGGCATGAGATAAGGTTTTGAAAGAATGTGTATCATTCATGACCCAATTATTATTATGTAGGTACGTAAATTTTCAAGTTACATTCATGTATACTATCTATTTAATTTTTCATTATTCTTAATAATATAAATACACTTAGTGCACTTTATTTTTATGTTTGGAGATGCTAGTTGAAGAAGAGAAAAACAATTGAGCCAATGAACAAAACATTCAGCCAAATAACCCGATTGATGCAAGTGGCTCGAGTACTGATAAGAGTTCTAACAAAGAATGATGATCCATATTATAATTTGATGTTAATGTAAGTTGTTGTAGCTTGTTGTATATTTGTAAATAATTGTCTCTAAAAATTAGACATTTTGTATAATATTGCACTGGACACATTGCCCGAATTCAAAATCAACATGTTACCAATAAATGTAAAAATTACATGCATGCTGACATTTTTATTATTGTTATCTCTATGTTGTCATGTTTTGTATGACAAAGGCAGTGTTATTAATGTATAATAAAATAAACTTTTTATTCAATTGCATTATTCAATGTTATTGTCAAATGTTACATGTGAAATGGTACATTGGTAATTATGGATGATTAAATATTAAAATAGATGTTTTCATCTATGATATAATAAATTAATCCAAACAAACCCAATAATTAAAATTGAAATGAATAGTACTACAAAAAATATAATATATAATATATATATTTCACTACAATGTCATTAGTTGTTGTTCAAAAAATCATATGCGATGCTTTTGATAATCGACGATGCACCGATGTGTCTACTCAAATTAGTCACACCGGTGTTGTTATGTAAATTAAACACACACTTAAATTTTAAATTAAGGATTGCCATTTTCCAGACGACGTTAGCGATGTATTTTCATTTATTTTTCGCACTAGTGCGTATCATTGGTTTATACGCACTGGTGCATGTCATTGTTTTATATGCATCAGTACACTCATATCAATAAACCATGTCGATAAATCTGAAGAAAAAAAATTGTACGATGCATATGATGTGACATATCACATCAATGCATTTGTTAGGTAAGAAAGAATCGGTGTGTATAATCGATATGAAAGCACTGGTACAACATTGAAATTATGTTATTTTCAGTGCTCATTCTGTTTAAATGCATTGGTGCAAATACTTTACCTTGTACAACACTAGTGTGTTGTGTATGTAACGCAACGGTGCGCTTATTTTGACATAAATGCATTGATTAAAAAACATCCGCTAAAACATCAAGACGCCGAGTTTTTTAGTTATAAAATATATCCGTTATGACCTTTGTTAAAACATCCGCTACTATTGGCAGAGGTTGTGGAATATGTCTTTTTTACTCTTTTTTTCAATCTTGTAACACTAAAATCCTTTGCTATGACCTCCACTACAAGGCATTTTCCTTGTAGTGAGAATAGTTGATCTCATTTATATGAAAATAAATTTCCCTCAAAATGTAGGTGGTAACCACTTCTATAGCCTCATCCTTCTCCTGGCCAAGGATGAAATTTTGTTAATCATCCTTCAGATCTTGGATCATGATCTTGGTAAATTATCAAAGGGCCTTACTTTTCAACAAGTTTTATATATATTGTGCCCATATTCAATATTTATGACCATTCAATATCATTGGTTCTTGATTGGAAGCCATAACAATGATATTTCAATCTCAACCCTAATACAATCTATGAGTCAAAACCCAAATTCAATCACAAATAAATTTGACTCAATAGAGAGTGTCTAGTTGACACTTCAAAATACTTGTAGACATAAATTTGTGATTCAAACCAATATATTTGATACCATGTTTGATAAAACAAGGAATTAGAAAGATCGGAGAGTTACTTATTCCAAGAAAAGGTGGTGTCAATAGAAAACACATAGAAATCCATTGTTTAGTGGCCATATTTCCCTTGAAATTCAACCCGTGAGATCATAATTTTATAGTTCCAAGATGTAACCAGATCCTTTGAACTAAGAAATAATGTGTCTAGATACTTGGGTCATAGCACACAACAACCTCCTTGAGTTTTTCCTTGTTTGTGCCATAGTCAATAGTTCTATTCCAACTACATAAGCAACTGATCAACTAGTCAACTCCTTCATTGATCTATCAGTTTGGATAGTTGAGAGCCTAATCGACCTAATAATCAACCAACTAGTTGACCACTCAATCAAATTTTCTATTCAACTATTAACTTTACTAGTTGACTATCAACTATCAACTATTTGTCTTCAAAAGATCCAAAGATGTAATGAAGTAGCATAGCCTAATGCTCCAACCTTTTCTAAAATCAATGTAAAAAAAAATATTGAAAGTAGCTTCCCGCACTTTACCATTGCAATAGGAACATAATCTATGGATACAATTAAATCATGCTACTAATCCTTTATGGAACATTCACAAAGTATGGTTACAATCTTTATAAAGATTTGCATTCAACTAGGATAATGGTGATGATGAAGTATAAACATTCATTTGTATGAATGTTATGCCTTTTGTTAGATATCTAATTCCATGGATATCATCATTCATCTCATGATTGTTGCCTTATTTTTGGTATTGCTTTGAGATAGTAGGTGAAATCATGAATCTGGGTGTCTATTTTTGGGGGGGTTATGGGAAAAAGTAGTGTTTTTTTCCAAGTTTGTCAACTTCGAGCAAAGAAAAATTAGATTTGTACTTAGAATTTCATTTTGTAGTAAAAACAAAAGTTGTAGATAATTGTGTTAGCTTTCTATCCATTATTTTTTATATTTTTTTATTGGCATTTGATATGTCATTTTTGCAAATGTTTGATAGTATGTTATTAATTAATGAAATTATGATAAATAGTCATGTTTTTTGACATCGGTTTATTCATTATTCAACTATTGTTCATTAAAAACAAAATATGTTATGATGATCTAGACAGATTGTACTAAAGGTTGTCTATAAGTTTGTATCCAACAACCACATGCAATAATTATTAGAATTTTGTGAAGTGGACCAATCTAAAAAACTAGCATAAAACTGACATGTTTAGTTTGACACAACATCTTCCCTAATTTCCAATTCAAAAAAAAAACTAAAAGTACCCTTTTGAAGACAACACATCAATGTTGGGCACCATGATTTTTCCAAATTTTTTTATTGTGTCTTTAAGAAGTTATTGAATTTTCATTTCAATGAATTCTATTAAATTTTGAAGCAATCCACACACCTTCTAAGAAGTCTATTAAATAAAATTAGTGGATCACACCAAATTAAAAAAATTAGCATCTATAGAAAGTAGATTGAATTATGTAACTAATGGTATTATTTGTGAAGATAAATTGTAAGTATTTGATATGATCCGATCTATCCGAAATTGGAAGAAGAGTAAAAAATGAAATGGAATTCCATTTCTGAAAATTTACAGGTTTTCGGCCGAAAGTTACTTTTAACGGATACCATTAATTTTAAAGTTAGAAATTTAGTTCTTTATAACTTTAAAGTTAACAGTATTCGTTAAAAGTAACTTTCGGCTGAACTATTTTTTTGGTCGAAAGTTAGTTCTATGTTTTCAGCCAAAAACATAAATTAGTTTGGCCAAAATATTATGGAATATGAATTCGGAAAAATTATTCGCACGGAATAGACACCTAGATTCATGATTTCACCCTAGTAGAATATTAAAATTGAATGAATGATGTAATGTAAAACCATACATAGCAATGTTTGGTTTATTTTCAAAAAAACGTTTATTAGAATTGAGAGATTTCAAGAGATGGGCTCACTAACAGTGTTGGAATTTCACTATAGTCTTACCCGTCATACTATTTTTTTTACGTTTTGGGGTTTAACATCCCCCTTCAATGAACGTATTTCCTAAATATGTACCCGTCGGTAATAAATTTTTTTGTAAATATGTACCTGTCAGTAATAACATTTTTCTTGAGTGAGTGAAGCATACTTAGGTCCTATACACACGTACACATAAAGGTTATGTTTCTCAAGTTTCAAGGCCCTTCCCACTACAAAACGGTATAGAATAGCATTAGGTCACATCCTACATGCATATTGAACATGGACACGAGCAAAAACCCATCTAACTAGTTCTAATATGCACAAATTTCAAACTATCGAAAGTTCCAAGATTTGATAGGTTAGAAATTTGTGTGAACTTGAGATATGCATGCTCATGGTTTGGGATTAGATGAGTGCTTGTTAGTATCAATTTCAGTTGGATTGAATTCTATTAGGATATTTAATCGAATACATTGTATTCACCATTACAACCATATTTTTAAGTATTAGGCATACCTACCAATTGAGAGTGGTGGGAATGTTGATCCCAAAAAACATCCTCCAAATGATATTAGGATAATTCTATGGGGTCATATTGAACCTTCACAACCTCCGAATGCATGGTGTTTCCAAAGAAAACATCCTTGTATGTGGGTTTATGCATAAGACTTTGCATATATCCTAATCCGGCCTCTGTCTTGTTAACACCTGGGACTCTCTGGAACGTGAGTTTGACTCCCTAGAAGAATCATGCACCCAATTGGGAAAACTGTAGGCCAGGGGATAGGACATCATCATTTTTTCACTAGGTAATCAAAGCCCCCTCTATATCGATTTCCCTGCTACTCCTCGAATTTTCTCAGCCCTTGAATCTAGGTTTTCTCAACCACTCGTTGATCAAATTATTTATATAGGTAACTGTGTTGAATCTGCTAATTCTTCTATTGGGCTCAATGGAGAATAATTGAAGGAGGGTTTGCAAGAATCCAACTATATGCAGAGAAAAATGAAAGGAACGGTTGAAGGGATTTTTTTAGGGTAATTTTTGAAATGGGTCATTGCAACTTATGAGTGATTCCAGGTAGGAGTCACAGGCCCTATGCCCGATCCAACCAATAAGCAAACAGTCACTAAGATGTCGAACAACTTGTTCACGGATTTCAAATCCACGATAAATTTCGTTTTGTAACGAAATTTTACATCCATCCAGAAAGGTTGACAAGCTTGCTTGTTATAACTGCGGAATCCATTTGGGCCATCGGATAAGTGTCCCCACCAAATCTATGCTGGACTTCAAAAACTATAAAGAAAATTCTATAAATATTACACACACATCAAAAGTATTTTAAATCATGCAACTCCACCTAGCGTAATCGTTGTGCGCCATCGATCTATTTTGATGATCGATCTCGACCGTTGATCTCCAATCACTTCAGAATGATTGGTTGTAAACTCCATAACCTAATCCCTCCTTTATCTTCCACACTCTTTCTCTAGAAGAATCCACATTAGCCGTTGATATTCGAGCACCTCTAATCTCCACCCTATGATCTCTAGTTGTATGGATGATTAGTTTATGGTTATATCGGGCATAAATTTTATTTGCAGAATTGGATTACAATCGTGGATCTTTCCAAGACACACATCCTTTAAACCCTCTATGATATTCACTGAATTGATCAGTGAAATGATCAATTCCTTTTGCAATTGAAGGTTATTGTCTCAAGACTACGATCCTTGGAGTTTATCTATCAAAATAGGCTTGTATACCTACACACAGAGAATCCAATTAACAATTCTAGTTATGGAAACAAAGGTATAACTGATCCAAATAATTGCAGAGTAATACTCTATTCTTCATTCAGTTTAACCAGCCATGAAATTCAATACACACTCTTTTCTCTCCACACTCCACACTAATATCCCCCTCATATCTATTTCATTCAATTCTTTTTATAGGATCTGCAATCCTATCAGATTAGAATAGGTTGGATCTGAAGACCTAACAAAATAAATCCTATCAACAAAGATCTATCCTTGAAGAATTCCTCGCAGGGTTCAAGGAGAATAATGGAAAATTGCCAATTATTACAAAATAAATATAATGCTATCGATCTAACAACGAACCCTATCCTTCTAGAAGTGATTACATGAAATGTTGACTCAGTAGTCAATGAAATCTGAGCTGGATGCTCCTGCATCATACTCCCGGGGTAGAAAATAATTCTTCATTAAGTCTTCGGGGTGTACATTTTATTTGGAAATTTCTTGATCTGTCATCCAGGATGCATCTTCAGGAGGTTGATTCTTCCATTTGACTAAGTACTAAAAGAAGGTTTTGTTTATGGTCTTCCTTAGAATTCTTTTGTCAAGGATTGCTTTGATCTGAGGTTGTTCTTTCTATGGAATTTGTCCTTGCCAATATATAAATGAATCATATCCATCTAAAGTCATACCATCTGTCTGGATCCTGCATCTCTAAAAGGATACAAATCTAAAACATTAAAAAATTGGTGAAATCTAAAGGTCAGAAGGAAGCTCAATCTTATAAGCATTTGTAGAAAACTTCCTTAAAAATTTACAAGGTCCAATATTTTAAAGCTTCAATTTATTATAAGTTCCTTTAGGGAACCTTTCCTTTCTAAGATAGGCCATCACTAAATCTCCAACCTGAAATTTTAGTTCTCTTCTCTTCAAGTCTGATCTCTGTTTATATTTTTCTGCACTTTCCTGGAATCTCCTCTTAATATTATCTCGCAGCTCATGCATGCTAATTGCAAAGTCTTGACCCTTTGCACTTCTTCTTTCATGTTTTTACAAATCTCTAAGTTCATATATACCTCTTGGATGCATCCCATAGATGATTTGAAAAAGAATCATGCCTGTACTTGTGTTGGGTAAATCATTGTATGCGAACTCAACCTAAGTAAGAGCCAAGTCCCATTGTTTTGGATGTTCATACATGAGACTTATCAGTAAGTTTCCCAAGCTTATATTTACCACTTTAGTCTGGCCATCAGTCTGAGGGTGATAGGAAGAACTAAAACTGAGATTAGTCCTAAATTTCTTCCATAGTGTTCTCCAAAAATGACTAACAAATTGTGTATATCTGCCAGACACAATACTTAGAGGAAATCCATGCAACTTTACAAATTCTGAAAAGAATAGGTTAGCAATATTGGTTGCATCATTAGTCTTCTTACATGTAATAAAATGATCCATTTTTGAAAATCTATCTACCGCAACATAAATTGAATCATGACCTCTCTGAGTTCTAAGTAAACCCAGAACAAAATCCATGCTTATGGAATCCCAAGGCCTAGTTGGAATAGGAAAGGGTTGATACAATCATGTGTTCTGACTTCTTCCCTTTGCATGTTGACAGATTCTGCATCTTTCAACAAATTTCTTCACATCATGCTGTATCTTTTGCCAAAAATAAAAATTAGTCACCAGAGCAAAAGTCTTGTCTTGTCCAAAATGTCCCGATATACCTCCACTGTGCTTTTCTTGAATTAAATTCTCTCTCATTGAACATCTTGGAAAACACAACTTACTATCCTTTAATAGAAAACCTTCTTGCAACATATAATCTAACCACTAGCTTTTGTTATGGGTAACTGGATTTTCATAGGCAGCATATATATCCTTGAAATCTAAATCCTC
Organism: Pseudotsuga menziesii; assembly: GCA_001517045.1. Lineage (NCBI taxonomy): Eukaryota > Viridiplantae > Streptophyta > Pinopsida > Pinales > Pinaceae > Pseudotsuga > Pseudotsuga menziesii. The sequence goes on along the minus strand of LPNX011173853.1, from coordinate 11,721 downwards.
TTTATACATATTAATCAAGTTCTCAGATCCCAAAGTACTGACCTTAAATTATTATAATACCATATTTATCCTGCTCAAAGCATCAAGAACTTTATTAGACTTACCACTTGTATGTTTGATAAAAAAAGGTAAAGTTCTGCAAAAACCCTCCCCATTTAACCTGCCTCTGGTTTAATTTAGGCTGACTATTTATGAAATGAAAAGCATGATTTTCAGAATACAACACAAATTCCTTAGGCATCAAATAATGTCTCCACTTCTTAAGAGCCTACACAACAACATATAATTCTTTACCATATGAAGAGTATTCCCATTTTGCTTCATTCAATTTTTCACTGAAGTATGCCACTGGCCTCTGCTCTTGACTCAAAACTGCTCCCACCATTGTTCCACCAGCATCTGTTTCAACTTGAAACACTTTGTCAAAACTGGGTAAAGCCAACATAGGCTTCTCAATTATCTTTTTTTCAACAACTTAAAATTCATATCAGTTGCTTCTATCCATCTAAAAGGCTATCTAATTCCTCTTAAAGTATCTATCAAAGGTGCACAAATCTGACTAAAATTCTTAATGAAATTCCTATAGAAACTAGCAAGTCCATGGAAACTCCTTACCTCATAAGCATTCTTTGGAATTGGCCAGTTTAAAATCGCTTGTACCTTGTCAGAATCCATCTTCAACCCTTCTTTTGAAAAGTCTATAAATACCAAGTAAACTAACTCTTTCTTAAGGAAACTATATTTCCTCATATTTATCAACAACTTCTCTTTCTGCAAATTTCTTAACACCAACTTAAGGTGTCTTAATTCTCCTCTCTATTCTCACTGAAAATCATAATGTCATCTAGATACACTATCACAAAATTCCCAGTAAATTCTTTTAAAACCTCATTCATCAATCTCATGAAGGTACTAGGTGCATTAGTAAGTCCAAATGGAATCACTAACCACTCATACAAACCATAATTAGTTTTAAATGTTTTCTTCCATTCATCCCCTTCCCTTATCCTAAATTGATGGTATCCACTTTTCAAATCTATTTTGGAAAAATATTGTGAACCACTTAAATAATCCATCAGATCATCAATTATGGGTAAAGGGAATCTATACCTGATAGTGATATTGTTGATTTCCCTGGAGTCAGTGCGCATCCTCCACCCACCATATTTATTTGGACAAAGTACAGTGGGTACTACACAAGGAATCAAGCTTTCTTTTACCAATCCTTTCTCCAACAGATCCTGTACCTGTTGTTTGATTTCTTCTTTTTCTTGAGGAGTTAATATGTATGCTAATTTATTAGGTAAATTTGCACCAAGTATTAAGTCAATTTGATAGATAATACTTCTTACATGTGGCAAAGAATTTGGAAACTCATCCACAATAATGTCAGTACATTCATCAAGAAAAGTTTTAACTTCAACAGGAAAATCATCTAGATTCGTAGAAGTCAAAATTACCTTTGGCTTACCAATAAGGGAAATATGTAGACCCTCCTCTTTCTAAATTTAGTACAACAATTCTTTTCCAGACATCAGCAAAATATTTGATGTTGAACCTTCCTGAACTGTTTCATCCTCTAAGGGAGACAAAGTATGTCTCTTCCCATCTTTCTCCATAGAATAAGTATTTTTCCTCCCATCATGAACAACTTTCATGTTATACTGCCATGGCTTCCCTAAGAGTATATGACACACATCAATAGGAATTATGTCACATAATACATCATCTTTGTATGTACCAATCTGGAATTCCACATTACACTACTCATTCACCAAAAGATGATGTCCTTTCTGCAACCAGGACACATTGTATGGAGTGGGATGCTTCATCCTCTGCAATCCCATCTTCTCTACCATATCAGTGGAAACCAAATTATTTTTACTACCATTATCAATAACCATTTTACAACACTTACCTTGTGACTTACACCTTGTTCTACACAAAATTTTCCTTTGAGTTGGTTCATGTACTTGTTTCTCTATTTTTACTAGGACTCACTTCAACATAAGTGATTCTCCTTATTCTGGAGGTTTATTCATCTTTGTTTCTTATTTTGACTCTTCTTGAGCCTTTGTAACATTCACATTTCTCTGATTTGAAGTCTGATTTCTTGGAAAATTCCAAGACATATGTCCAATCTCTCTACAAGCATAGCACTTTGCTTCTCTGTGCCTGCCTCTTCCTCTACCTCCTCCAAATCCTCCTCTCTGGGATGTCTAACTACAAGAACCCTCAACTCCATATTTGGAAGTCCTACCTCCACTACTAGGAGATTCTCTTCCTCTTACTATATTCTTTCCTCTGTTTTCTTAACAGTTTCTCTTCTACCTTTGAAGCTACCTGATATTCATCTTATACATTTTTCATATTTAATAAATTGAGATCATCATGTATATCATATATTAATCCATTGATAAACCTAGCTACTCTTTCTAGACCTCCCTATGTGTGTCCAACTCTAATGCTCAGTTTAAAAAATTATTCTGTGTATTCTTTTATAGTCACGGTCTTCTGTCTAAGGTTCTGTAATTGTCTAATAAGGTTTAATTGATAGTCCTTAGGCATAAAATGACTCTTAATATTCAAAAGAATCTTATCCCAAGAGTTTATTTTTGACTTACCTCTCCTTTCTCGATGGAACTAGATCTCATCCCACCAGATAGTTGCGTGTCCCTTCATTCTGGTAGCTGCATATCTTACTTTCTTCTTATCTTTAATTTCTTCAAAATCAAAATATTTATTCATAGCATTAATCCAATCAATGAGTTCTTCAATATTTAAGTTACCTTCATACATAGGTACCTCCACTCTTGGTCTGCTACTGGCCTTCATGAGAATCTTCAAAACGATGGCTTCTTCAAGATCTTATTCTTCATCACTGTTATCTGAATTCTCTGAATGGTTCTTTCTTTCTTTAGCTTCCAGTATTTCTTCCAGTCTTCTCATGTCTCTCTGTACATCTATCTCTGCAGGTTGTCTTCCTTGACCACGTCCTATAGGAACCCCATGCGCTCATCCTCGTCTTGGCAGAATATTTAGCCAAGCTCTCATACCAAACCTAATACCAGGTAGGATTCATAGGTCATATACTTGATCCAGTTAGCAAGCAAATTGTCATTAAGCTGTCGGACAACTCATTCACGGATTTCAAATCCACGATAAATTCTGTTTCATAAACGAAATTTCGCATCCAGTAAGAAGGTTAACAAGCTTGCTTGTTAGACCTGCAGAATCCATTTGGGTTGTGGGATCAGTATCGCCACCAAATATATGGTGGACTTCGAAAAATGTAAAGCAAATTCTATAAAGATTCCACACACATCAAAAGTATTTTAAATTGCACATCTCCACCCAGCAGAATAGCTTTGTTTCGTCGATCTATTTTGATGATCGATCTCGATCGTCGATCTCTAATCACTTCACAATGATTGGTTTTAAAATCCGCAACCTGATCCCTCCTTTATCTTCTACACTCTTTCTCCAGCGGAATCCACCTTAGTTGTTGATCTTCGACCACCTCTAATATCCACTCTAAGATCTCTAGTCGTGTGGATGATTAGTTTATGGTTATCTCAGGCATAACTTTTATTTATGAAATTGGATTACATCCATGGATCTATCCAAGATACATGTCCTTTAAACCCTCTATCATCTTCACTGAATTGATCAGTGAAACGATCAATTCCTTCTGCAATTGAAGGTTATTGTCTCAGGACTACGATCCTTGGAGTTTATCTATCAAAATTGGCTTGTATACATACACACAGAGAATCCAATTAACAATTCTAGCTAGGGAAACAAAGGTATAACCGATCCAAATACTTGTAGATTAATACTCTATTCTTCATTCAGCTTAACGAGCCATGAAATTCAATACACACTCACTGCTCTCCACACTCCACACTCAAATCCTCCTCATATATATTTCATTCAACTCTTTTTATAGCCTCTGCAATCCTATCATATCTGAATAGGTTGGATATGTAGACCTAATAAAACAAATCCTATCAGATAAGATCTATCCTTGAAGAATTCCTCGTAGGGTTCAAGGAGAATAATGGAAAATTGTCACTTATTACAAAATAAAACTAATCCTATCTATCTAACAGCAAACCATATCCTTCTAGAAGTGATTACATGAAATGTTGACTCATCAGTCAATGAAATTTGAGCTAGATGATCCTGCATCAATGAGTGACCTATCCTGGAAGTTACCACTATGGCTCTACCAAAGGATTTTAACCACTATGGCACTGCCTTTGTTTGAGTGCATAAACCCTAAACATAAAAAATAAAATAAGGAAATCACCTGAGCATAAAAAATAAGATAAGAAAATAACCTGTGGTTGTAGGTTGTAATAAGAGTATTCCCTTGATCCTTCCCGAGTCACGAGTCCTGTTTGTTGCTCACTTCACAAACCCCCAGGCTTCAAGTCACAACATTCCAAAGGAGCACAACAAGCCCCAGGCCTCGATTCACGAATCACAATGGTCATTTATGTTAGTTTTTCAACATTTAGCTAGCATATCATTAGGATCTTTAATTGAGAGAACAACAAGCACAGCAAATAAACACAAGAGACAATGAACACAGTGTTTTTCCTTGGGGAAACCATAAATGGAGAAAACCCCGCAACTTCCTCTGAGATAGAATCAGCACGAAAGTGAAACCCAAAACAGTAAGACAATCTTTCGATAGCAGCAAGCCCTTTCCTCTAGCCCCAGTGTCTTTCTCTTCCTCAACTATGCACTACACTTGAGTGTGTATGAGTTGTGTGCTAAATAGAGAGTCCATCTCTCTATTTATACTAATCTCGACATGACTAAAACCCTACCAGGGCTGACCTCTACTAGGAGAGTCTAATAACCCTAGTGCCCCAGAACTGCAGGGACTTTAACCCTTATATAGTCGAAGGGTTACCCACTATGACCTGACATGACTTGTTTACATTATTAGTTCTCTAGATTGGAACATCAGGGCATGACAACATGACTCAATTACATTATAGATACATCCCGGAATAAACATCGGGTTACATTACATAAGATACATAGATGAATACATTCCGAAGTTACAAATACATCAACACTCCCTCTTAACTAGGAAGGTATTCTTTCGTCACAATTTTCAGCACTAGTCTTCTTCTCTGGATCATCTGCATCTTCAAGTCTTCTTAGTCTTCAAGTCATCTTTGTCTTCAAGTCATCTTTCATCTTCAAGTCATATTTGTCTTCATGTCATCTTCATCTTCGGATCTGGATCATCACTTGATCTAGATCATCATTGGACATCATCACTAGATCTAGATCATCCGTCGATCTGGATCATCTCTGTTGGATCATCAATACTGAATCTTCATGGGTGCTATCTCATGATTCTTCTCATCATAGGAAGTTCTACAGAGCCAGCCATTTTTCATGTTGGATGTAGGCCTAGCCATCATGTAGGTCTTCGCCCAGCACTTACATCTAGTCATGTAGGAACTAACCTATAATCATATCAGAAAGGCACGCCCAACACTCACATCTGACCATGTGGGAACCAATCCCACAACCATGTCAGAAAGGCCCAGCACTCAAATTTGGCACATACGAGGAACCAATCCAACATGTATGTCCAAAAAGGCTTTGCACTTATATCTAGGACATACGAGGAACCAATCCAACATGTATGTCCAGAAAGGCTCTACACTTATATCTGGCACATGTGAGGAACCAATCCAACATGCACATCTAGAAGGACCTTGCACTTACATCTGACACATGCAAGGAACCAATCCAACATGCATGTTCAGAAGGGCATGCACTCACATCTGACCTGGTAGGAACCAAATCCTACACCCTCACCAGAATGCCCCCCAATCCCAGACTGAGCTACATGGTAACTAACCAGGTGCCTCCATTCCCAGAATGGCAGTTGCCCTTACATCTGTCCTACTCGACAGAATGGCCAACACTCACATCTGACATGGGAGGAACCTAATCCTTTAGCCATGACAGAATGGTTCAGCCCTTACATCTGACCTACTCGTCAAAATGGCTCTCTCAATTATGGACTGAGTGTTCCTGGTAACTGACCAGGTGCCTCCATTCCCAGAATGGCAATCAGCACTCATATCTGACATGGAAGGAACCAATCCTCTCACCATGATAGAATGGCTCAGCCCTTACCTCTGACCATGGAAGGAACCAATCCTCTCATCATGTCAGAATGGCTATGGGACTCATCACTTTCCCTTGGAGGAAATCTCGATCTGGAGAACACCAAGCTTCTCCCTAAAGTACTTGAACTTCACCCTAGCCAATGGCTTTGTTAATACATCAGCTATCTGTTCCTTCGTCGCAACAAAATAGAGCTTCACTGCTCCCCTCTGCCCCATATCCCTGATATAGTGATACTTGATCTCGATATGCTTCGACTTGTCATGGAACACTGGATTCTCTAACAACTTCATGCAACTTTGGTTGTCACAATGTATACAAGTAGCATCCATCTGGAGATCAAATAAATCAGACAATAGCTTCCATAGCCATACTGCCTCACAACTAGCTGAACAAGCTACAACATACTCTGCTTCAGCTGTACTTAGTGCCACACAGGATTGCTTCCTGCTAAACCAAGAGATCACTCCTGATCCCATATTGAAGCAACACCCTGAAGTGCTCTTCCTATCAATGGCACTGCCTACCCAATCTGAATCAACATAACCCTCTAGGTTACTCTTCTGATTCACATCGTACTTGAGCCCATAATCAATTGTACCCCTCAGGTACCTCAGAATATGCTTTGCAGCAATCAAGTGAACATTTCTCGGATCTGTCAAGAACTGGCTCAAGGTGTTCACAGCAAAGAAAATGTATGGTCTCATTTTTTTCAGGTACATCAATGACCCAATCATCTGACGATACATCGTAGCATCAACTGACTCTGATGAAGCATCAATCAATAGCTTTAGGTTCGATGCCATGGGTGTGGCCATAGCCTTGCAGTCCATCATCCCAAACCTCTTCAAGATCTCTACTGCATACTTCCCTTGTCCAAGGAATATTCCATCTGTACTCTGCCACACCTCCATGCCTAGAAAGTAATGCATCATACCCAAGTCCTTCATTTCAAACTCGACAGCAAGCTTTCTCTTTGTATCAACAATCAACCCATCCATACCTATTACAAACAAATCATCTACATATAGTGGAAGCATCACTGGGTTGCCATCTTCAACCTTGTAGTAAAGGTTGGAATTTGCTTTACTCTTGGTAAATCCCATACTAGATAAAAAGCTGTCAATTCTGTTGTACCAGGTCCTGGGTGCCTATTTCAAACCATACAGGGCTTTCTTCAATCTGCACACATGAGACTCTCTATCATGTGTCTCAAAACTGAGTGGTTGTTAGACATACACTTCTTCTTCTACTACACCATTCAAGAAAGTAGTCTTGACATCCATTTGGTGTATCTTCCATTTCATTACTATAGCCAAAGAAAGTATTGACCTGATGGAAGTGTATCTAGATATAGGAGCAAAGGTTTCTTCATAATCTATTCCTTCCTTCTATGAGAAGCCATGAGCCACAAACCTTGCCTTATATTTCTCTATGCTACCGTCCACAGCATGCTTGATCTTGTAGATCCACTTGGAAGCTACAACTGACTTCCCTTTTGGTCTTGGGACAACATCCCAAACATCATTCTTCATGATTGATTGATATTCTTCGATCATTGCATCCTTCCATTCTTTTCGCTCTACCACCTCTTCATAACTAGAAGGTTCTTCTTTGATAAAGTCACATAGTAAAGCTACATATCTGGTGCAAGATCTGGTTCTCTTTCTTTCTCTGTGATTTTCTTCTGGAGCACCATATATTTTCGCACCTTGGATAATTTCTCGAACCCAAGCAGGTTTCCTCTTGTGAGGATTCTTCTCCTAAGGTGGATCTACAGGTCTTTGTGGTTCTTCAAATTCTTGATCTTCTTCTTGAATTTATTCATTCATGGTTGTATCATGAATTCTGGGAGCTTCAGATTCTTCAGGTTCTTTAGCAGGTCTCTTTATGGATTTGTTGTAAGCTGTGTCTTCATCAAATGTTACATCCCTGCTGATGTCGATCTTCTTGTATCCTGGGAAGTATATTCTGTAAGCCTTCGAGATTTCAGAGTATCCCACAAATATACCCTTCTTTCCTGAAGGATCTAGTTTTGTTCTCTTCTCTTTTGTTATGTGTATGTACACTGGATAGCCGAATATTCTGAGATAGTTGACTTCTGGTCTCTTGCCGGAGAAGACTTCTTCAGGAGTCTTATTTTAGAGTACTCTGTGTGGAGTGCGGTTCTGTACATACACCATTGTTCTAGCAGCTTTTGCCCAGAGATGCATAGGAAGATCTTGATCATGAAGCATGGCTCTTGCAGCTTCCATGATAGTTCTATTCTTCCTCTCTGCAATCCCATTCTGTTGTGAATTGTAAGGAGTGGACAACTCCCTCTTAATCCTTGATTCTTTGCATAGCTCTTTGAATTCATTTGATGTGAATTCTCCACCATTATCTGATCGAAAGGTCTTGAACTTCTTTTCTGTGTGGTTCTCGATCGGGGCTTTGAATTCCTTGAACTTGCTGAACACTTCATCTTTGTTCTTCATGAAGTAAATCCATGTCTTCCTAGAAAAGTCATCAATAAAAGAAACATAGTATACATACCCGCTTAGTGAACTTGATGACATTAGACTGCATACATCAGAGTGGATGATTTCCAATATTCCTTTTGCTTTGCTTTCACTACTTGGGAATGTCTTCTTTGTATTCTTCCCTTTTGCACATCCTTTGTAGACCCCTTCATGTTTTTCTTGTATTTCTGGAAGACCTTCAACAGCTTTGCTTGCAAGTGGTAGTGCTCTGTAATGCACATGTGCAAGCCTTCTATGCCATAGTTCATTTGGCTCTACTGTGTCATGGACCATAGCTTGTTCTGAATGGCCCTTTAGTTTGTATAAACCTCCTTCTTGTTCTCCAATCACTATTGCATCATCAATAGTCTTTCCTCTTGGCCACATAATGACTTGACCATCTATGAATGCAACTCTCATGCCTTTTGCATCCAGTGCCAATATGGATAGAATATTCTTATTTAATCCTGGTACAAATAGAACATCCTTCATTTTTATAGACTTTCCAGAGTCTAGCTTGAAGGAGGATTCACCACTACCTTTTATTGGATATTGGTAGTCATCTCCTAGCTTCACCTTATGGGGTGAGTTATGTTCAGATAGATTCTCAAAGGATTCCTTAAAGCATGTCATGTGCTTGGAAGCCCCACTGTCAATAAGCCAAGCTTTGCTTCCATGTGTGACAGTTCCTGTGAGAGCGGAAATCAGAACATATTCATCTTCACTTGAAGAATCTTCACTTTCTTGCTTTGCTCTCTTCCTTGGAGGATCATCATCCTCAACAGTGTGAGCATGATGTTTTCTTTTGGAGTTCTTCTTCTTCTTGGACCCATTCTTATTCATAGAAAAGTGTCTAGCAAAGTGCCCTATTTCATCACATGTATAACATCTGAGTTTAGATGAACCTTTATGGTGAGAATGCTTACCTTGGTGATGATGATTTTCCCTTCTTCCTTTCTTTGAGTGTACTGTGAGAGCTTGATCTTCACTTCCCATCTTCTCTTCTCGAGCTGCTATCTGAGCTTCTTCTTGAGAACATTCTTCCCACAGTCTGCTGAACTTGACCAACTTCTTTCTAGCACAAATTCCTTGGATGAAAGAATCCCATGACCTAGGAAGGCCATTTAGTGTTGTCATCGCAATCTCTGCATTCTCCACTTCTTCATCTATAGCTTCTAATTGTTCTTTGATCTGGGAGACCCTTGTAAAGTATGACTGGATGGTCTCCTCATTCTGTATCTTGACATTCTTTAACTGGTTCCTTAGAGTCATCTTCCGATTGATGTTCTTTCCTTCAAACAGTTTGGTTAGGGCATCAAACATAGCTTTAGGTGTCTTGAGAGAGGACACCTGTGGGATAAGGTGATCCTTGATAGAATCAGCAATGATCCTCTTTGCCATAACCATATTTTTCTTATGTAAGGATTTTTCATCATCTCCTTCTGGAACTGGAACCTACTCATGGATGTAGGAGTCTAACTCATTTTCTTTCAGGACCAGGGAGATCCTATACTTCCAGGATCGGAAGTTATCAGCTCCCTCAAGTTTTTCATCAAGCTTGGTATGATGAGACATCTTAACTGAGAACCTCAAATGGAAATACAAGAGATTTTAGATCTTACCAGGTTCAAGATTGTGGAAATTAAGGCCAGCAATAGATTAATTTTACTCACAACAATTATCAATTGATCATGCAAAATTGCTCAGATAAGAGACTGAATATGGAGCTGTAACCTAAATTGTATAACTGAGTGTACAATAGCCAACCCTATAATAACATAGGTTGCTGAATAAATAGAATACATCAAGAAATCTAATGCATTAGGAGGCATCCAAAACTAGCATAAAGCATGCCTACCAAAAATAAGCAAATCCCCCATAGGTGTAAAAAGATGATCCCAAATCTGTCATGGAGCTCACAAATTGGAAAAAAGGCATAGGCAAGATAAAGAGTGGTGGAATGGCAGCTCATACATGCTTTTGCATGGAGAAAAGAGAGGAGGATGTGTAGGACAAAAAACAAGTCAACCTCACCTAGTCTAGCTTTTCCTTTTGCCTTAAAACACTGAAAAAGCATGCAATAAAGCAGAAAAAGTAGAAGGGCGCCTAGGAGGCCAGGAATAAAGCAGAATTGATTCCTTTAGCTCTCCCATGCACTCCATGAGTCAAATATGGCAAGTTTGACCATTATAGATAGGCAAATAACAACTTGCACAAGGTGGGACACATGAACTAGGCAAATAAGACAAAAATAATGGAATTAATGTCTAAGTGGGTAAACTATGGGTTGATTATTATAACATCCCCCCTTAAGCCTGAATTATGAGTAATATATCAGAAAATTATAGGGCCTAGAAACAAGGCTTAGTCACCCTTTACATACTACAAATCCATTTAAACAAGGAAAGAGGCAAAACCAACTTGGGAAAATCCTCCCTTAAACATGGACTGTAAAACAAAATTGTAGAATCTTGTCTTCACTCATGCTTTCACAGCATGGTCAGCAATCCCTAGCAGTGATTTGATATTGCTGAAGGTCTTCTCACAAAATGCTTTGGTGAAGATATCAGCTACTTGTTCTGAAGATGAGCAGAAGAGTAGGTGAATGGTGCCATCATGCACAAGTTCTCTGATGTAGTGCATATGGATCTCAATGTGTTTGGTTCTCTACTTCTGAACTGGATCCTTGCAGATTCAAATGGTACTCTGGTTATCACAGTATATGGTAGTTGAGTACTCTAGTTCGAATCCACACTCTCCAAGTAAACCCTGCAACCATAAACATTGAGTTGTTGCATTAACAACTCCTCTGTACTCTGCTTCTGTAGATGAGAGTGCAATGGCACTCTGTTTCTTGCTTGACCAGTTGATTGGCCCTTCTGCAAGCATGAACACATATCCTGATGTGGACTTTATATCTGTGCTATCACCTTCCCAATCACTGTCAGTAAATCGAATCAACTCAAGATCAGATTTTGCTTTATAAAAGATCCCATGTGTCCTTGTTCCCTGAACAAAGTTAAGGATCCTTTTGGCTGCTTTCCAATGGATCTCT